>VZTA01016794.1:100990-121089 GCA_013398855.1 Mohoua ochrocephala
CATCCCAGTGTCCCCATCCCATCCCATCCCATCCCATCCCATCCCATCCCAGGGACACCTCCACAGCCCCGGCTGCTCCAGGCCCTGTCCAGCCTGGCCTCCTGTCTCACGAGTGGGCACAGCTGAGCTCTCCCAGCACCTGCAGTTCTGCGTGGGATGGTCACTGGCATCTCAATGCTGGCTCCCCTTGCTGGTCTCTGCCGTGGCTGGGCAGTCCTTGCACCCTTCTCCAGCGATGGGAGACTTGATACGAACAAAGTAAAAGGAAAGAGGGATCGGTGGAACTGGTTTAAACTGCAGGACTGCCCTGATCCAAGCACACATCAAAGCTTCCAGGCATCAAACCAGCCTGGTCCAGGGTTCATCAGAACATTTCCACTTCAAACTGTGCGAGCCTAATCTTTCCCAAGGAAATTCTGTCTCATCTAGATATACACAGATACCTAAAAGAAAAGAGGGAAGAAGGACTCGGGAATCAAATGTGTCGCTTCTTGTTTGTGGAGCAGGAAGGATCATGTTGCCCTTCACTGGGGCAGGTTTCTGTCACCCCAAACTCTCTGCAAGGAACACCTCCTGCCTCTCCGCAGCTCCTGCCTGACTCCCCTGGACGTTCCCGGATTCTGCATTTGCACTGTCTGTGAGTAGCGTGGATTTTACTTACTCTCTGCCCAAGAAGGGTTAAAACATTCTGCGCCTCCGTTTCAGCTCTGATTGAGCTGGAAATGAAAAGTTCCGGAGAGAAGTTAATTTCTCGGTGAGGACAGGGACTGAGCGAGGGAGCCCGCTGGGCTCAGGTGGTGTTTAATCCCAGCAGCCGCTCTGGGTGCGAGAGCTCAGGCTTCCCGAGGAAAAAAGGGAATTCCATTATAGTAGGAACATGGCAGAGCGACTGATAACGTTATCAGAGAGATGAAACTTTTGCAAATGCTGTTTAGCCCTCGCCTTTCTCTTCCCAAATGTGAAAATGGATCACGAGAGAGGACAAAGCCCCTGCCCTTTCCTTTGGGTTCGAGTTGGTTTCCCTGCCACGATGTCCATGATTCCTGCCTGACTAAGAGTTCAGGGAATAAACCCAACAGCACCTTGAGCACGAGTGGAACCCAGGTTATTCCACCTGTGTCTGGCTCTGAGGTTCAGGGGGCTGGGTAATCACCGGGGTGAACTGCTCCATCCCTTCCTTTGGTGCAGCCTCCCGGTACCTCCACGTTTCTAGAGGCATGGACCGGGCACTTTTAGAAGAACAAAACTTGAAGAAACGATGTAAATAATTTGGTGTGTCCAGCTGGAGCAGAGGAGGCTGAAGTCAGAGCTCATCAGGGGCTGCTGATTGTGTTGAGGAGCGTGGGGTTTTCTTGTGCAGTGACTGCAAGCACACGGCTTGCGTGTCCTCAGGTGTTTGTCAGGATTTCTGTGTGCTCACGTGAAAATGGCACCATCTTTTCTTTACCAACGTGCTCCCATCTGAGGATTCTGCCACGGCGTTGTCTCGGCAATCCAGGAACGGCAGCGGGGAGGAGGGGATGTTAAATCTTCAAAACGAAGCTGAACAAAAAGCGAACGCATTCCAGCAATAATTGCTTTCTGTACGCAGAGATAAGCTGCCAAAACAACAAGGCTGTCACTTGGAATGCTGGCTTCCCTCCTACGAGGAACTAGGAGGAGGCTAATCTTGGGCTGGAGTAAGGAGTAGCAGAATTCCTTGGGAGCAGCAGTGCCCCAAGCACAGCCGGGACTGGGGACCGACCCTGCCTCGAGCAGGAGGTGGACTGAGGCCTCCCGAGGTCCCCTCCGGCCCCAGTGGCTCCGTGGCTCTCCTGCCCACCCGAGGAGATGGAAGGCAGAAGAAACCTTTCCACCAAGCCCATAATGAGCTCCCGGTCTGTTCCTCTGCCCTGCGATGTTGTGCCCATGGGAATTCTCTGTGTTCCCTGGGATGTGGAGCAGGGCCAGGAGCCCGACATGGGAGGTTAAATGTGGCGTTGGACACAAGTGTGATGTCCTTAAGGTCCAAGAGTTGTCAGGCACCAAACTCTGTGTGTTCAGTGTATAAATGACTGATTTCCATGTGCTCTGGAAAGAAGAGCACATCCTCTCTCCCAGGCACAGCTTTTCCATTGGGAAGGGGTTCCCCTGACGTCTGAACTCAGACAAGCTTGGTGGCTGATTTCCATGCAGTTCCAGAGACCTGGGACTGTACAGAAGGGCTGTTGTGTTTTGATAATGGTTCAGCTGCTCTCAGATCAGGCACTGCACTCCCAAGGATCCTCATTTGTGCAAATTATGCTCCCGTGTTTTGAACCACGCTCGTGCGTGAGCTGGCAGATGCCTGATCCGAACGCTGCATCCCTGGGCAGGCCCCCCCAGGAACAGATGTCCAGAGCTCAGGCTGGCGTTGCCCAGGTTGTTAGAGACACAAAAGTGCCCGTGTAATTGAAATTATTTTTAAAAACGCTCGGTGTAATGCGCAGGATGGGCGTGAGTAGAGGTTTTTTGGTAACGCGCAAATCCTCTGCATAAAAATGAGCTGAAAATGCCCAGCGAGGCGTGGAGCAGAAACAAAAAGAACTTGTGTTTTGCTGCCCAGCTCCCATCCATCTCCCTCAGTAACTGAGTGTGTCATTCCCAGGAGGAAAGAGGAGCAGCTCACCTGCTGCAGCTCCTGCATTAATTGGCACAAATATCGAGAGTCCCTTGGGAAAAGACGTTTGGGGCGGGGCCGGCTCTGGTCAGAAATGAGTGAGCGAAGAATGGCAAACACACAGTGCTGGAAGGTGTGCAAGCCCGAAGGCAAAGGCTGTGGCTGTCCCAGCACGGTGACATTCAGGATTTACCTGCCAGGCACCCGGGGCTGATTCCTGAGGGGGGGTGCCCCCTGCTCCCCCTGCCAGGGGTGGGAAGAGGCACAGAGGGGTTTGCAATCCTTGTGGCTGGTGCTTCTCCATCCTCTCCTCTTTCCTCAGTTCTGCAAAGGCTGCCGAGCCTCCTGGCTTTGCCATGCAGCCTCTCACACCCTTCGAATGTCCCCACTTTAAGGAAAGCGGAATTTCTTAGTGCTTTCACAACGGAGAGTTTTCTTTGGTCTGTTCTTTTGACGAGGCTTTTGCTGGTGGAAATCTCTAACCTTGGTTTATAGCCAGGGGAGCCCGGTGAACGCAGGAACTGTCAGTGGGTTTGTGAGCTGCTCCTCTGAATCGAGAGCAGCCGGTCACAAGTTTATTGAGAGGGAACGGCCTCAGGCTGGGCCAGGGGAGGCTCAGGGTGGACATCAGCAGGAATTTCCCCATGGAAAGGGTGCTCAGGCCTCGGCAGGGGCTGCCCAGGGAGGTTTGGAGTGCCCATCCCTGGAGGTGTCCAAGGAAGGGCTGGAGGTGGCACTCAGTGCTCTGGGCTGGGGACAAGGTGGGGACTGGGCACAGCCTGGCCTCGATGGGCTGGGAGGGCTTTTCCAACCTTAAAATTTCTGTGATTCTGGCCTTTCTCCCAGGAAAAGGAAGCCCAGGCAGGATGTTCTGCTCTGGGTGCAGGGACTGGGAGGTCACAGCCGGTGGGGCTCTGCCCCTCCTGCCCCGTGCTCTGGCAGCTGGGAGAGCACTGGGGGGACAACAGCAGTGACTCCCTGCAGCTGAGGCAGTGGGGCAGCTGTGGCTTTGCCCTTTGCTCTCCCCCCAGTTCTGCGCTCTGGCTCGGGGCCGCGCTCGCTGTGGCTGAGGGGGGATTTGGCACCGGGCTTGTGGCACTGCCGGAGCTGCTGTGCTCTGTTCTGGGGCTGCTCTCTGTGGCTGCTGTGCCCTGTTCCAGGGCTGCTCTCTGTAACCTGTTCACATTCCTTACGAACGCGGTGCTAATATTAATTTGTGCAGAAATTCTAACTCCGGGAGCGCAATAAAAAGGCAATTATGGAACTTGCAGACCCAGATTCCACACCCCCCCTCCCCGGAATCTCATTTCTGTGGTGGATTGCAGCCATGGAGCTGTGATTATGGTGAGAGAATACAAAATAAATCCCATCCAGGATGTGTAACTGCAGCTCCTGGAAGTGCTGTTGAGGAATTCCATGGATTGCTCTGCACAATCCTGTGGTGACTTTTTCCAGCTTTTATTTTGCTGATTGGTGGGAGGGTGGTTTAGGAGGTCTTTGAGAGAGCTTCAGCCACGTGTGCAGTGGTGATTCCAGGAATGTTTGTGATCTTTGTATGGGTAAAATACTGAATTGATTATTGTTGAAAACCTGGTGTTTTCTTTGTGCAAACATCGTAATCACCTGATCCTGCAAATCTGGGCTTGATTCTAAACCGCTCTGATGTGCAGAATTTGGGATGCTGCTTAATTATTAATTTCTAAAACGTTTTTCAGTTTAATTTCATTAAGGTTTATAGAATATCTGCATATAATGTGCTACAACTGAAAGCAAGTTCTTGCACTGCATAAAAAAAAATGCAGAACTTGATATTTTCCTTAATTTCATGACTTTTACAAAACCCCACCGTTTGACACCTGGCAGCCCAGGGTCTGGAACTCGATCCCCCGTGCCCCGGGAGGGGGAACGGGCACAGCCAAAGCCCCCAGCACTGCGGGGCCTGGCCAGGGGGGCTCTGGATTCACCTTCCCATGGTTCAGGGGCTCTGCCCAGCATCCTCCTCCCATCCCACACGGCTCCCTGGGGACACAGGGGCCTGAGCCGGCCTCATCCCTCTCTGTGTAAGAAGTTTTACTCGTTACGGATGTTCGCAGTAAGCTGAGGGTGGCTGTCACTTATTTACTGCTTAAAAGATGCATTTTGGACACCCTGAGAGAAAACTGAGTGCTCTGAGTAGCTGGAGCCCCACGCTTGGTAACAGGATTTGAAAGTCATCCGTCTCCTCGTGAGCACGGAGCGTGCCAGTGGCTCCTTCCCCCTGCTCCAGCCTCCCGCATGTGCCACCAGCATGAATAAATGATGGCTCAGAGATTAAATATCCCTCTGATGGAGCTGGGGACAGCAGCTCTGTAATAGGCGTGCGTCGATCCGAGCACGCTCTCGTGCCTCCTGCAGCGAATTAGGTGCTATTTTCTGGTTGTCTTTGATTTTAATAATGCTTAGTCAAATATTAAGTAGACTGTTAACTGGGGAATAGCATAAGGAGTTTAATCTTGTCAGATCAGTTCTGGAGAGAGCTGAGTATTTGTGGACTTTATGCTTCTTGCATAATTTATTATAAAGTCATATTTTTATGTATCTGTTTCTTACACGAGTCCATCTCCAGTAGAACCCGCCCTGGGGGGGGGTGAAGGGACAGTGTTGTTCCTCAGAGACAGCAGAGGGATGGATGGATGGATGGATGGAGGGAGGGATGGATTGGAGGGAGGGATGGAGGAGGGATGGAGGGATGGATGGATGGATGGAGGAGGGATTGATGCCACCAGGGGTGAGATACTGAAGTGCAGACCAGCAGCTGTCCCCAGCCCTGCAGAGCCCTCCCCAGGGCAGTGCTGGTGGTGGCCCTGCAGCCGAGGTCCCCTCGTGCCACCTGCCTGGCGGGGAGGAGGTGCTGCTCTCATGGAGGTGCCAAATGCTTCTCGCTCACGTTACAGTGAAATGTGACCCCTGCTCGTCCTGCACTGGGGCATTTCTGTCACCTCTCCCTCTCTCCTCCAAGAGCCACATCCATCTGCTGGGTAACACCTGGTCACGTTCCCTGTGCCTGACAGACCTCGTTATGCCACAGATCATCCGCTCTGACCTGACACGGGCTTGGATTAGAAGCCATCAGGCAGGAGTCGCCTGCTCCGTGTGGTTCCAGGTAGGCAAACCTGCCTCCTTAGGTCTCCCTGGATTTCAACTACCAGCAACTTGGAGAAATGTAACGAAATCCAATCAACTTAATCAGGGTTGTCAAAGGCTGTGACTGGAAATCATAACCCAGGTTCCCACAAAGCAGAGGAGCCACAGCTGCTCTGAAAAGTGCGTCGCAGCGGTTTTAGACCTTTCAAGCCAACATTCTTTCTCCTCGTGAAATGTCATTATTCCTGAAGCGACACTCCGGTTTTTAAAGCCCGTGTGAGTAACTGCGTGCTGGCACAGACTCTGACAGAGCGACACACGCCCCGTGACACCCCCTGGCACAGTCACAGAGGGAGGGTTCTGCTCCACTGTCCCCTCCCAGAGGCTCCTCCTGCTCTCCTCAGACACCGTGCTGGGGCCGGGGGTCCTCTGGGTGGGCTCTGCACAGGGGACACGGAGCAGTGAGGACAGTCTGTGCCCAGGGAGCAAGCTCTGAGTGCACATGTCCTGCCAATCGGGGACATATGGTCAGCAGTGGGTACCTAATTAAATCCTCTCAGGGGAACTTCTGCGTGACCCAGGAATCCGAGCACGACAATCCCGTGGATGGCAGAGCCACTGTCCGTCACCTGCTGCTCCTGACGCTGCCCAGCTTAGACAGCCTCTAAGGGGAGGAGAAGCTGACCCATCCCCTGCAAGCTCTGGGCCATATCTGATCCTTCAGCTTGGGGTTTGCCTCCCTACTGCATGTTCCTCCAGCCTGGGCTCTGACCCTCATGCCTGCATGATCGGCTGTGTTGTAGAGGGGTTGCTTTTATAAAAGAAACCGAAAAGTGCAATTTTTTTCTGCTTTTTATAAAAAGAAATACTTAGAGTTAGGTCTGTCAGTCACCAAAGAAATACTTCTGTTGGCTTAAAGTCCTGCTGCTACTTCCATTGCATTCTTATCAGGAGGAGCTGGAGGCTCTGCAGGCAAAGCAATCTTTAATCCATCCTGCCTGCCAGCCTTGCTCCGGAAGGGGCACTGCGAATTGGCCTTTGTTTTCCCCAAACTATGGGACCACGTGCAAACTCTGCCAAATTCAGCGTGTCCGAAATGTCACCAGCATCCTCGTTCCATACGTGTTCCTTTCATGGGACCTCGCTGGAGGCATTTCCATTCACTGCATTTGCAATGCTCCTTCCTCAGTGCTTCAAACCGAGCTGTGCCTGTTCCTGCCCGTGGCTGAGGCAGAGCAAGGACAGGGTTTCCATGCGGGAAACGTCTCCGAGGTTGCATCTGCAAACACTCTTTGGATGTGTCTGCAGGGAAAACTGCGGAAAACACGGACCTGGGTGGGGAGAGGCTCAAAATGAGACTGGTTTGACCACAGAGCAAATGGCTGCGGCCCTGAGGACCAACTCCTTCCTTGGCACAACCAGGGAGTGTTCAGGCACAAACCCTGCCCTCAGGGCTGGAATGGGAACAGCGTGCCCGCGGGAAAAGCACCCAGCGAGCTGATGTGTCTCCCTTTAAGGCCTCCAGTGCGTCTGTGTTGTGATATCCGCACTAAGGACACCAGATTAGAGCGGTACCTGAGCAGGAATTTGTGCTGCTGACGGGTAATTGCTCTCCAGCTGCAGCGGTTCCTTCCTCATCTCTATTTGTGTCAGAGCAGCCACACATTTCCCCTCTTTCTAGGGAGCCTGCTAATTATTCCATTGCTGCACGGATAATAGAGGGGTGGAGGCAGGCAGGTACCTTGGACTTTTGGAAATCTGTGCACTAATGAGATTTTCTGCATGGGCAATTTTGGGCAAGTCATGTTTCTGCGCTCGGTTTTAGAAGCCAGGCAAAACCTTCTCCTGATGTTCCTTCAGCTGCCTGAAGCTGAGAGGTTTTCAAGGAAAGTGTAAATATACAGCAACATAACTCTTTATCGAGGGCATCTCCGAGTCCAGGTTCAGAGCACAGAGGTGCAAATCCCCAGCGGTGGAGCCTTTTTCTCCACCAGGGCTGCCTGTGAGGAGCCCCGGGGCAGTGACCGCCCATGGTGAAATCCTGTCCCTCCGTTCCTGGTGACTGAACGGACCCTTCAAACAGAAAATCATGAGATGTCTTCGAGAAATGAGCTGGAATAAGGAGGAGAGGCCTTTGTTCTGGTAATTTTCGTCCCTCTCTCCAAGCTGTGCGGGAGCAGAAGGAGCTGTGAATGGCACCGGGTTGGCCAGGAAAGGGCAGCAGGGGTGAGGAGTCTCTGCGTCCCCTGCTCGGGGGCTCACTCATGTCAGGTGTGGCATTTTCCCCATGTGGCATTTGCCACGTGTGCTGTTTCCTGCCGGTGCAGCTCACCCAGGGTCCGTCCCTTCCAGGCACAGGCAGCCCGTGATGGCTCTGCCGACAGAGAACAATTTCAGCCCCATCTGTTCAAGCAGCGAGAGGCCTTTCTGATCGCTTTGGAAGGCAGCAAGAGGTACTTGTGTGTTTTGTTCTTGTTCCTTTCCTTGTCTCGCCCATGGTAGGTTTATATTTGGCTCACACTGCGCAGTTTTCTCTCCCCTGCCCTCCCGTTTGCTGGCTGTGCTCTCCCAGCTCTGGCTGTCACCTCTTTGTTCACTCCCTCCTGTTGCACAAGGGCTGGGTTCCATAGTTTGGCTGAAGGTTTGTGGTTTTCAGCAATTTCTTTTTTTTTTTTTTTTTGTGTCTTTCTGTAGGATTTTTCCCTGCGCTTTCCAATAGCTCTTCATCAAATATGATTAATCTGGACTCGATTCTTTGGCTGCTTTCCTCACTCATTTCATCATGGGATTGAAGCACATTTATTGCAGTATCGGGGTGGGAGGAACTCTTGTTATTGTTTATGGTTTACCTGTTCTTTGGAGAAAACACTTTCATCTCCAGCACCATCAGACTTTTATAAACATTAACTGTGTTAATGAGAGTGAGAAAAGAAATTGCATTTATGCCAACAGTGGGAACAAAATGTGTAATTTCTCCATTAGTCGATCAGGTTTGCTCATGTAAACAACATGATTAAATTTGTCTGCGTGCATCGTGCTATATGAATAATAATGATCATTAAAAAACCATGCAAGGCCCAAAGATAACAAGATTGTGTTAGGGAAGAGCTAGGAGGGGGTGGCAGTGCTGGAGCAAACAAAGCCAGACTGAAGTTGTCGGTGCCAGAGCCAGCTTGGCCGTCGGGGCTGGTGGGGCCACTCGGGGCTGGCTGAACTCCCAAACTCACTGCACAGCAGTGCAGCACAGGAATGCAGCACAGGAATGCAGCACAGGAATGCAGCAAAGCTGCCACGGTTTGGGATTTGGAGATGAGGTCACTGGATGGCAGGGAACCCAAGGCTGTGTTTTTTCAGCTCCTCTCCGGGTTCACTGGTGACTCCAGCACACGCTGGGCATTGTGGGCTCTGAGGTCTTGTGAGAAAGAATCAGCCTTAAATAAAAAAAAGAGGAGAAAGTTATGAAATTATGGCAGCACAGCATTGAAACGCTGTGTTTCAGTGAAATTGGAATTGGTGGACATTCGCAGTAGTGGTGTTTAGTTAGCGATGTTTGAGGTGATAATATCTGTGTTTCCATCACAGAAAAGGAAAACAAAAAACATGACTTGGTGCTGCTTTATCCTTTCTTACTCCCATGAGACTCCCTAGACTGTAAAAAGCTGAGATGCAAATGTGGCTGTAGATGATTTAAGGGGTCAGGAGCAGTGGAGGGGAGTCTCATCGAGGGCTGCCAGACCATCTCTGCACCAGGAGCGAGGCTGGCCCAGCTCTGCGGGCGCTGAGCATCCCCAGCCACGCCGAGGGGTGAGGGGTCCCCGTGTCCTCGTGGCTTTTGTGGTCACCCCTAAGGATCCAACAGCCCTGCCAGAACCAGTCCAAACACGCTTCAGAGCCTCTGAGAGGAAGGTCTGTAATTGCTCTAGGAAGGAAATACCCACACAGACATTCCCTGATGGCTTCCCTTTCTTTAGGATGTTTGTGTAAATAATATTATTTATTTAAAAATCCAGAAACTCCACGGATGCCTGAGGGTTTGCTGCACGGCTCAGTATTGGGATTTTGTCAGAATTCTTCTCAAACTCTGTAACAAAAGAGAGGGGAAGTGCTGCCATGTGGACTCTGGAACACTGGAGGTTTGGGACTTCACTGAAAGCCTGGAGGAGGTTGCAGAAGTCCCTGCACTTCTGTGCTGTGTGGAGGCACCTCCCTGTTTGGGGCTGCAGAAACCCCGCCTCTCCAAAGACAGTGATGAGTCCTATTGAGTCAGTATGAAACATACAAATAGCGAGGGCTGGGACCTCAGCCTTTAATTGTGCCCGTAAGAAGATTATTGCGATGGCGTGAGATTAACAGTAATTAAGGTCGCCCTGCAGCTCAGCCTGTCCCTCCTGCCTGGGGGACAGCTCTCTCCTGTGTGGGGAATGTGATGCGTGGGCAGAATCCTTCTGACACCTTCAGCTCTCCCTTCCCAGGGGTGCCCAGGGCTGCTGTGTCGGTGCGGCCAGAGGGGTGAGAGGGTTTCCCTGGGGACTCACAGCTCCAGCCCAGCTACCCCAAAACCCCACACCTCTCCCATCTGGCACCTTGTCCTGCTTTGATTGCATCTTCCACCCAATAATTATGGCCGCTAAACCCACCCCTCCAAAGGATGCCAACCCCGCCCCAGGCTTGAGGCAGCACCTCTTGCCCAGAGCAGCTGTGGCTGCCCCTGGATCCCTGGCAGTGTCCGAGGCCAGGCTGGACACTGGGGCTTGGAGCAGCCTGGGATAGTGGGAGGTGTCCCTGCCCATGGCAGGGGTGGCACTGGATGGGCTTTAAGGTCCCTCCCAACCCAAACCATTCTGGGGTTCTGGGACTGGAGCTGGTGGGAGAGGTGACCCCGGGCTGGGGATGAGTGTCCTGCTGTCCACCGCTGTTGGGTTTGGCACCCTCCGATGCAGCTTGGGAGGCAGCTCATCAGATCTCCACAGCAACCCCGTGTGTGCCATAAAATTGTGAATTGTCTTGTTTAGAAGAGGTTCATTAGGAAGATTAATGAGGTATTATTTTTCCCTCATTCAATGTCGTGATACAGAGGGGACACAGTAATTTTCCCAGCTGTGCACAGCAGCGATTGCTCCTCTCCAGGGTTCCGGCAGCGCTGCGTTGTCATCAGTTAAACTGCTCAATCTTTGCAAGTGTTATTTGTCAGCTTAATTAGCCCTAAAGGAAGCACTCGTTTTCAAATGAGACAACAGTTTTGTTTTTCCCTGAGAAAGACATAATGTTCTTAGCAGTGGCAACTTGTTTAAATAAAAGAGCTTTTAAGCTGAGTTTTGTATCAACCCTGAGAATCGTTTTCAGGTTTTTCCCCACCCCGAAGTGCCCAGCTTGCCTGTACCCTGTCCCCAAGAGCCACCGGCCTCAGCAGTGTCACATCAGTGCTGTGACGGGCCTGGCACTGTCACACGGCAGGGAAAGGTAAAACGTCCTCATGGAGATGGGCCAGGCTGGGAATTGTCCTTCCTTCTCAGTTCCACAGAATCCCAGCATCACTGAGGTGGGAAAAGACCCCCAAGACCATCGAGTCCAAGCTGTGCCCGATGCCCACCTGGTCCCCAGCCCAGAGCACTGAGTGCCACCTCCAGCCCTTCCTGGGACACCTCCAGGGACGGTGACTTCAGCTGCGACGTTTCTATCTTTGGTTTCTAGCGGAAGAATTCGGAATTTCTTATTTTACTGTTCTTCCAGGGTAAAAGGTTCAGAAGGAAGCTTGGAAAAAGCTACAGAAAGTCCTGGTTGGGTGAGTCTGATGTTTGCCCCAGACACGGATGAGCATGAGCTAAAAACAGCCGGCGAGTGAGGTTTCAGATGAAATTAAACCATGTGGAAGCTGTGGAAGGGGTGGAACTTGATGAGCATCAACAACCAGACCTGCGCCCCTATTGCCAGCCTAAGGGAGAGAGCTTCAATGGACTTTCCTCTTCAGGGAAAAAAATCACGTGATCTTTTAAGAAATCCCAACAACCCCTCTCAAAAACTGTCCTTAAAAACCCCCAGTTCTACCTGAATGTTCTATTTCAGTCAAGAAAATGCCTTCTCGGTTTCAGGAGCCGGGCTGTAATTAGGGTCCCGGCTCTGTATCTTTTTCTTGTTTGTTATTATTCACACTGGATGTAACAATTGACTTTCATTTAGGGTTTTTTTATGGTGTGCTTAAAAATACCAGGTTTTCGGCTGAGATGGCTGGTCTCTGCGTTTTCTGTCCTAAGCAATTATTTGCCAAGTTGGAACTCTTGTAAATTAATGTGCCATTTTCCACTCGCACGAGTGGAGGCTGCTCTTGGCGTGCGTGGGAGGGAGAAGGGCAATAGCTGCGTGCTGCTGCAGGAGGATGCTCTTCAAATGGGAACGATCAGCAGGAGGAGAATCAAATTCCTTCGTTTCAGTGCCCTGGGAAGGATGATTGCTTGTTCTGAGTGGGAAGGGGAAGGAAGGGTGGGGGCGATGGGAGCGCGGTGTCCTCACTCCGCTCCGGCACCCAGGACTGGGCCAGGCTTTGCCTGCAGAGCTCAGGAAAAGCCAAAATCACCCCTGACCTTTGGGGCCTTTGGTCCCACCTAGAAATGGTTGATTTGCCCTGTTCTGGGCCCCTCTGGCTGAGCTCTGCAGCTTTAACTGGGTGGTCTGGCCATTCGATGATGCACTTGGGTCTGGAGTCCTGTTCCTCCTCTTCTTTTTTCCCTCATTTTCCCCCTCCTCTTTTAAAATTCCTCTCCTCCTTTTCTTCTCCTCTTTTGATGTCTCGGGCACCACACAGCCCGGCTGTGCCGCTCTGGTGCCTTCCAGCCTTGCTCGGAGCCTGACCCAGCCACGGCTCTGGGTGTGCCCCGGAATTTCGGTCGGTTCCCCTTCTCACCGTGCCATCAATTGATTTAATGATGCATTCATTCAGATTGGAAATGTGATACCAGTGAAATTTAATTTAAAAAATCAATAACTCATTAACACATTATTGCTACACCTCCGCGTGTCACCATATGAATCTCCCGCGCCGGAGAAGCACTTGGCTCCAGTCCGGCATCCAGGGAGCTTTGCTGGAAGCAGTTGTTGGTAGGATAATCATGAGGAGGGAGTTATGGACTCACCACTTTCTTTCTTTAGAGATTATGGCCACAGGGCAGCTGGGCTCTCCCCTTTGGGCCAGGAGGGGCTGAAGAACGCCCAGGTAATGTTCATGCTTTGTTTTTACTCAAAGGGACAGCACCGCAGAGGGTGGAAATTCCAGCTCTTCTCAGTCCATGGGACACAGAGAGCCACAGACCTTCAACGAGTGCCCACAGCTGTGGGACACGGCCCAGGAGCTCCATCGGCAAAGCAGCACCCCTGGGTGTCAGGGACGAGGTGTCCCCACCCCTGCTGTTGTACCTGGAACCCAGCGCTGGTTTGGGCTTGCCCTGGCACCGAGGGATGGACTGAGCCGTGCCAGGGGGCGAGGGGGGGTCTGACACCGCCCCGGGGCTCTGCGGGGTGGGCGTCTCTGTGTCCGCGTGCGCCCAGACCCACACGAGCAGCGCCGCGTTCGGTGCCGCTCCGAGGGACAGATGGGAGAAGGAGCAACAGGGACAACTGGAAACCTTCCAGACGCTTACACGAGAACTGAGCTGCAGAGAGAACGTTTCTGAAAATGCCTTTATTCCTTGGTGGATACAATACTCTCATTACTGGTGTCTTCCCATGCGTCACTTGGTACAGTCTTTAATTAAATTATCCCCGACTGATAGAACGCCGCAGTCTCAGACAGAGCCTCGTGCTGCCCAGCAGGAGCCTGGACAGGCTGTGGGGACCATCGCTGTGCCCTGCAGAGGGGCAGCTCCCTCCCGAAACAGCAGCAGCACAGCTGGGCTCGGGAGTGTCCCTGTCACCAACCGGGCTGGGCGGCGTGTCCTGGCTGAGCAGGACACGGAGCCCGCTCTGTGCTCCCTGTGGGAGCTGCTCCTGCGGGACGAGCTGGGGGTGGCTCTGGGTGACTGCCCAGCTCCAGCTCTGCTATGGCAGGTGACCTCTCCAGGTGTCCCCTGTGTCCCCTTGGAGCCCCCCTCTGCAGAACCAGCACGGCACGGGCGAGATGTGCCACAAGGAACGTGCTCAGGTACCGTGGGGTTAGGGAGGAAGAGTTTAACAAGACTTTTATCCCAATTAATATAATTTTTCTTTTAGGAGCAGTTCAGGGGAGTACTTAAGGAAAAAGTACATCCATGTGTGCGCCAATTATAAACCTGACTTTGCATTCCATTGGACCCCATTTTCCAGATTCCCCACCCAAGTGCTCAAGCTCCAAGGCTCACAGGAGGTCCCTTAGGGGTGCACCCCATTGCCAGGATCAACTCCCACCCCAAGTCCCCAAAGCTACCACCACGTTAACGATGATTCCTTATTAATAATCCTGCCCTCGCCGACGTGCAGAGCTTTTCATTTCCATTGTGCTCTCCCTACATTAACCAATAAATCTCCACAGAATCCCAGAGAGAGTGGGAAGTGCTGTTATTCTTGTTTTATGGATGGCAAAATGAGATACAGAGAGGTTAATAGCAAGTCTAATTGGACAATAATTACCCACTTACCACACTGAAAATTAAGAAATAATCCTCCCATTGTCATTACATCAGCAGAACAAGGCGAGAGCAGCGTTCACGTCCTCCCCATCCCACCATTTAGCCAAACAGCTGACATGCAAATGAAAGCAAAGGGAGCACAAGAGCAGATAAATAAATTGTTCTTTCCTTGTTTAACATCTATTTTGCATCACTGAGTCACTCAGGATAGAAGAAAATTATTAAATTTCCTCTGGAATCTATTAGGACATGACAAAACAAAGGCAAGCTCCATTTGTAGAACACATCTGTTGGAAAAGAAATGGAAGAAATAGGATTTAATTACTGCTATGGACTGGTTTCACTTCATTTTTCTGGGGAGGGAAAAAATGTAGCACAAAAATTTCTGCCTTAAAAAAGACCAGTACTCTGACAATTCTGTTTCTCCTGCCCTGGGAAGGGACACCTCCCACTGTCCCAGGCTGCTCCCAGCCCCAATGTCCAACCTGGCCTTGGGCACTGCCAGGGATCCAGGGGCAGCCACAGCTGCTCTGGGCACCCTGTGCCAGGGCCTGCCCACCCTCACAGGGAAGAATTTCCTCCCAGGATCCCATCCAGCCCTGCCCTCTGGCAGTGGGAAGCCATTCCCCGTGCCCTGCATGTAAGGGAAGAGTTAATAACCAGGGACTATAAAAATTCAGGCACTCGGAGTGTTGTAGAGTTTTTAAAAACTTTATCTCTGAATTAATTTGAAAATGTGGGTCAGGTCCTAAACCCTCCTTTGAAACCCTGAGTGCTTTCAGAAAGTGTTACCTGAAGGAATGGCTCAGCCAGAGCCCCAGGTGGGCAGGAATAGCCGCAAGTGCAGCTGAGATCTCCGCACAGCTCTCACAAACCGAAGCACCAGGATGGTGTCGCTTAAACAGCGCCGTTTGTGCGGGGGGTTTGTGATCAGTGCCACTGAATTTATTTGGGAACGAAACTTATGAAATTCAGGAGAAACAGAAAAGCATTTTGCAGGTTTTTTCAAAAGTCTGCACTCTCCAGTACAAAATCGTCGTCTCTATCTGGTTGTGAATTCTGTAGCACAGATGTAACTTCAGATTAAATCCCATAAAGGCGATCGATAAATCTGCAGAAATCCAGTATTTGCAATTAAATTCTGTAGAGCTGCTCTCTAAGTACTCAAATTGGGAGCTCAGAAAGGACCTCTGCCTCTTGATGCATCATTTTTTGCTGTGAAGGCTCCTCCTAATGAAAAATGATGGCAAACAAAAATAGATTTTCTGTCATGGGGGTAATTGTTCTTTTTCTTAGTGCACTCCAAATATTTCTGTAAAGCATCATCTGCTCTTTAAACACATATTGTGGAACATCAATGGAAGTCAATACCTTTTGTCAATGAGTAAAATATTAAAAGTAATGAGCTGACCTGTTTCTTATTTAGCTATTGATCCTGCCTCTCTCCTGGTTTGTTTTCCTGAAACATGCAACGTTGGGGATTTGCTTTTGGAGTCAGATGGAAGAGCCCAGGCTGGGAGGGACTGACCCTCCCCTCAGAGGGGTTTATTCCACGGTCATTCCCATTCTGAGGGGGGAATTAAATTATTCTTAAATTGTCTCGAGTAAAACAATCAACGGGGTGCTGAAAGGTAGGGGCTTCTACTGATTTTATTTACACTGATGTCGCTTTTAGTGGGGAAATGGTAGTTTTGGTGTATAGATTTTAATTAAGGCTGCAAACACCCTCTCAGAGATACAACTGAGATTGGAGGGGAAAATTAATTTTTTCTGAGTCTGAACTGCCTGTTTCGGTAATTGTGATGATTAAAAATTGAACTGGGGATTGAAGATACCAGATTAAATAAACAATGGAGTATTTTAAGTTATACTCAGCGCTGCTGCAAGTGAATTGAACAAGTGGCTGGCACAGGAGCGGAAGGGAGGGAAGCACCTTCGGTCACGCTTTCTGAGGGCCGGCCTCTGCAATTCACCATACATGGATTCATCCGAGGTGCTCCTGGAAATGTTTCTGAGTAGGTGCTGCTCAGGGAGCTCACCTTTCTGTGGAAATAAAATTCCTCCCCCGAAAGGGCTGTCGGGCACTGGCACAGCTGCCCAGGGCAGTGATGGAGCCCCATCCCCGAAGGGATTTAAAGTGTGGCGGTGGCACCTGGGGACAGTGGTGGCCCTGGCAGCGCTGGGGATGGTTGGACTCGATGCTCTCAGAGGGCTTTTCCAGCCTCGATGTTTCCATGGCTCTCGCCAGCTGCCGCCTGTTCTCTCCGTTATGCTCAGGCCACTGAACAGCTCAGATGTTGTGAGGAGGGAGGGGAACCCCAAAGTCCACAAAGGGTGAACAGAAGCTTAAAAGGCTCACTGGGCTGAGTGGCCCCACGGGCTCTGAGTGTCTCTGCTCAGCCACCCCAGGATGCAAAGGATGTTCTCACTGCAGAGGGGGATGGAATTCCTCTGGAATGCTTCTGGAGACAGCTCGGTACAGGAACAGCCTCTGCACCTGCGGAAGGTCCCCGAGCCTGCTGGAGGCAGTGCTGGGAAACCAGGCTTGTAAACATCTGACAGAAACACGCCTTCCTAATCAATATTGAAATGCTCCCTTTCCCAGAATTTGGGTTCTGGCACTGGTTCAAGCCTGTCTCTCATCGAGTGATTGATTTCTCTATTTCTCTTCTCTCCTGCCAGCCCCTGGGAACGTGATTGAGTTAAATCTCAAGAACCTTAAGAGTGCAGTGACTTTATCAGGGAAGGGAGCGAGGGCTCCTGGCTGGGGGAGGATCTGGGTGGAGGCAGGGCCGGGCTGTCCCCCAGGCGGTTTTATGGGTGTTTCTCCAGTAATTCGTGTGCTGGGCTGCTGTGCACCGTTGTTTCTCTGAGGAAGGACAAGCCCTGCCCAGCACTCTCTGCTCGGGCACAGGGGTGGGATCCATCCTGCCCTCCAGCCTGCCTGCTTTTCCCTGGAGCAGGTTCATTGCAAAGGCTGCTGCCCCCCGGTTATTTACAGGTGTCACGGGTTTGTGTCCTCTTCCAGTTCCTTGTCCCCTCTGGGTGGCTGTGGGCTGCTGGCTAACACCGGTGTCCAGGGCCATGGCCAGCTGCTGGGAAGGGCCAGAAATGACCAAACGTCCAGGAATTCAGCACAAAATCATTTTCTCATGGTCAACACTCCAGTAAGTTCTTAAAGCATTTTGAAAAGCTGCACTACACTCAGTTAAAATGATGGTTACCTCACCAGAAAGTTATCAGCTACCCCTTCTTTGGTTTATTTTCCCAAAAGTTGTATGCTTTTATGTACTGGGATTGTTTTTATACCTCAGAAGAATTAGAAATATTTTTCATGGGTTTTCATTATTATTTGGGTCAAGACTTTCAACCAGGCAGAACTGTTGTGAAGTCCAGGGTGTGATTTTGGATTAACCCTTTTCCTCCCAGGAAAGGCGGTGCCTCAGTCACAGCAGCTGCCATCCCTTGCTCTTGGCCAGCCTGGACCTGCTCCAGAAGTGTGGAAACCAGTTCAGCCAGACATTGCTGCCAGGCAGTCCAGAAATATCCCACGGACAGAAGGGATAAGGACAAGGTTACTGTTTGCGGGGTTTGGACTCCTTTCCATCTGCTGTCAAGGTAAAATCTCTCCTAATGTTGCAGAAACGTTCAAATCCCCAGCAGAAATAGTGTGTGAAGAGGGGGAGTTATTGACAGTTTAGCAGTGATAGAGCAGGAGAGAGAGTAAATGTTAAATGCACTTTACTATACAACAAATTTTCAGTTTATGGCATCCCAATACATCAAGAAATGTTGCTTGCTTCTGGCCAGGAAAATGCCATTCATTTTGCTATTCATATTGCCTGGGAAAAAAATAAGTGCCGTGCTCATGCTTATTTACACCCTCCCAGCTCGCTGGGAAAGGCTGCTTTCCCACCCTTCCCTCACCGTTTCCTGGAGAATTCCGGCTCTGCCCAGAGCAGCGGTGCTGCACCTGGGGGGCTCAGGGCCAGAACGCGTCTCCTTCCCAGCAGGTCCAGCAGGCACCTGGACTGATGAGGGAAATGCATCCACACACGACCCCTGGCATCCCAGTTCTGCTCTGGCAGAGGAGGTGGGCAGGGGAATGGAAAACTCTCCCCCCACCAAGAGATATTGGGTTTATAGTGCTCTGGTAAAGACCTTTTGTCCCTCCTGGGCAGGGTTTCAGCACTCACAGCTGCTCCGGGCAGTGGCAGCAGGGCAGAGCTGGCATTTTGTCGCACCTGATCTGGGGGCTCTGGGTGTTTTCGGTCTTGGTCTGAAGTTTCCTACCTGAGACTGCTTTAGGTCAGAATCCAACTGAATGGCCCTGGCTTTGGTGTCCCCTGTGCGTCAGGCCCCCTGTTCCCGGCAGGGTGAAGCCAGACAAAACGATGGATTCTCCTGTGTGTGTTTGCCTCTCGGAGCCCATCACGGCTGAGGACTGTGAAAAAACATCATAAATAAAACACACTCCCCTCTCTGGGAAGCCTTTCCCAGACGTGTCTCCTGTGCCCCGAGCCCCGTGGGACGAGGGCACCTGTGAGTAGCTCTGGCTGTGACAGGAGTGCTCATCTCTGCAGACGGGATCCCTGTGGAAGCCGAGAGCTGTGCGGGGAAACGCGGCTGATAAGGTTCGCTCATGGACTTCACTGCTTGTGAGGGTTGCTGGCAATTACTGGAGTGAGATAAAAGTGTTCCAGGAAGAGAGGAGCAGGGAAGGGAAAAACAACCCCTCCAAGTGTGCAGAGGAGTATCTTGGTTTTACAGCTGCACGCAGCATCGATCAAAATGCCACCTGCACACCCTGGCTGCTACCTGGAATTACACAGATCCCCTGAGATTACAGGATGCATAAAACACACTTTTAATGAAGCAGGCTCTGTCTGTGGATCCAGGAGGCTTAACAAGTGAAGTACAGAATATATATGTCCAATGCCTGCTCGCAGCAGAGGAAAAGGGATTCATTTCATCGGAGCCACCAGCTTTAATTTTCTCGGCGTAGTAGGCGGCGTTCTAAAGTGTTCAAACTAAGTTCAGATGCTCTCAGGGGTCTTTTGGGGGACGTGCAGGTCCTTGTAGCCTATTTGGTAACACTGGGCAGGCTGAGTAAAGGCACGTGTTGGACAATTTTTGGAGGTGTCTGCATAGAATCAGATGCCAGACTGGTTTGGGCTGGAAGGGACCCTAAAGCTCATCCTGTTCCACCCCTGCCCTGGGCAGGGACATCCTCCACCAGACCAGGCTGCTCCAAGCCCCGTCCAGGCCGGTGACCAAGGCACCTCTGCAGTGGCCGAGGCCAGCCCCGAGCCCTCAGCCTGTGCAGCTCAGTCTGTTCCTCACACACCCCAGGGCTGGGGTGGGAAAAAATGGCAGGAAAGAATAGGCTATTTTTATTTCAGTGTGCATCAAATACTGGTTTTATAACTTATTAATGATAAATTGATCTCAGGAGATATTAACTCTGTATTTACAGAGTGTTTAGACATGCTAGGGGCTGTTTTAAATGTACCAGCTGCTCAGTGCTGATTTAAGTACACAGATGTTCTTATTAGCATAACATTCAAATTCGATGCCCTTCTTATCTGCATCCTGCCAAAGCACAAAAACAGCGGCTCCACAGCCCGGGAGCTCCAGGCAGGAACAGCCTTTCCTCCCCACGGACCTCCCCACGGCCCGAGCTTGCAGCAACGTTGGCTCCTCATCCCAACTCGTCCCATCCCGTCCCATCCCGTCCCATCCCG
>VZTA01016797.1:1400-49745 GCA_013398855.1 Mohoua ochrocephala
GAAGGGAAGGGGAAAGGGAGAGAAAACTAAAAGTTAAGGATGTAGAATAACTGGTCAGTGATCTGTAAGATATCCAGTTTATTGGTTCAAATTCTAAATTTTATCTGAAGGTCATAAATCTACTGATGCATGGTTGAATACCACACAACTGCCTAAAAAACGTCATCGGAAAATGAGCTGGCCTCTGGAAGTTTCTGCTTCCCATGTCTGATGTAGAGAGAGCCTGGGTGACTAATTTGAAGTTGTCAGTTATCTTTTAAACATCTGATATTAGACAAAAACTATTCTTCCCCCCTTGTTTCAGTAGGTAAAACAGGATGGGCAGAGGAAATGATGGCCCTGTTGCAGAGGCTGCCTGGGCTGCCCGAGCTTGGGAGGAGGAGCACCTCGCTGATTTTCTGACTGACTTTTTGTGTTTGTTTTTGTCTTAATGAAACCTTCTTCATTTGAAGAAGCGCCTGCCCATTGCAAGGCTGTTGGGCCAGCTGACCTTTAGAGATCCCTTCCAACCCAAACTCTTCCATGATTCTATGGTTTAGCTTCAAAATCAATGCTCAGAAGCCCTCCCTCACCAGGCAGCTCTCTCCTGTGTGTTTCCAGGACTGATGAAATCACTCTTCTCCAGGGCAAGTGCATTTCAAGAATGCTGTACTTCCTTCTTTATCAATAAATAAATCATCAAAAAATGGGATCCAAAGGAAGATGAAAATCATCCTTCCCCCAGCCTGACCCTCCCCAGCAGGCACAACATCAACTCCAGCTGTTCCAGCTGCCAATTCCACAGGATGTCCCCTCCATGCAAACCCTTGCAGTCACCTCCTGCCAGCCCCTGCCACCCTCACAGAGCCACAGGAGCAGCCCACGATGGCCCTGCTGCCCCCAAGCTCCTCAGCATCGGGCTGCCAACACCCTCACAACCTGCCTTCCACCCCTGGGACTCCTTGGCTGAAGGGGATCTCACATCCCAGGGCTCTGATGAACAGGACATCTTAATTTTATTTTGCCGAGGCTGCTTTCAGGGCGTGCCAGACACCTCTGGCAAAATGCTCCATCTGAGGGCACGGAAAAGCCGAGCGAGGAATGTGAGTCACGGTGAAGTGTTTGAAATGCAGGAAGACTGTTTTTTCCTGGGGGACGAAAAGCTGCACACTCGGCCTATTTTTAGTGCAGCTGGCAGTACATCAGCGCCGATGTAACTGCAATATTTTAATGGGTGACGAGTTATGGAAGGAGCCATCAGTCCCCGGTTAATGGATGCGTTCTTGGCTTGGGCCACTCTTAATGCGCCCGCACGGGTTCTGAGGTGCTGGGTGTTACAGCTGCTGCGTGTTCCACAGAACCCCTTTTCTGAGGGGTCCCGGGTGGGGCCAGACCCCTGCCAGCCAGCTGTGCCCCACCCAGGGCTGTGATAGCCATTCACCACCCTGCGCAGGTTGGTTCAGGCCCCCCCAGAGGTGGAGAGGTGGCTCTTGGGCTGGACAATCGTAGGTTTTATTGTGGGGGACCCCAGGGAAGAGAAAGGTCCCACATCGGTGTCCCAGGAACCAAGAGAGCAAACTCCCCTTTGCCTGGGGATTAAAAGGGAGTCCCCAAGGAAGCGGGGTAATACAAAACAGCCAATGGGACGAGAAGGAGAAAGGGGCAGGTAATACAAAACCAACCGATGGGAAGAGAGGGGCAGGAATGGGGGCTTTGGTTACACCTTGCAGGGGTACATGAATATTCATAAGAGTGAACGGGAGAGGCTTCTTCCAACAAACCTGGAGGGGGCTTTCTTGGACCCAACCATAGTCCCTTGGTCTTTTGGCCCCCCGCTGCCACTCATTGCAACGGGCCACTGTGGGTTGTTCTTCATCTCTTTCCTCGCCCCACCGTTTCCTCCTGCTGAGAGCTCCCCTGTGACAAGTCACTGTCACTCAGGCGATCGATGGCAACTTGTCCGTGGGTCCAGCACAAACGTTGTGCAAGGTGCAGTGAAAGCCATTAAATACCCTTAATTAACCCCTTTCCTTCTGCCTGTTCAGGCTCAGGAGCTCAGCTGTAAGCATGTAAAGTAGCGCATTCTTATGAGGCCTAATGATGGCAGCACGATCGAGAGGAATCATTTTAAATCCAGGAGTGCAAATCTAAATGTCACTCCTCCATCTCAGGCTGGTGACTGAGGTGGGACATTTTACAAGGGTTTGTGGCGATAGGATGAGGAGGAATGGCTTTAAACTGAGAGAGGATTGATTTAGAGTAGATGTGAGGAAGAAATTCTTCCCTTTGAGGGTGGGGAGGCCCTGGCACAGGGTGCCCAGAGAAGCTGTGGCTGCCCCTGGATCCCTGGAAGTGTCCAAGGCCAGGTTGGACCGGGCTTGGAGCAACCTGGGATCGTGGAAGGTGTCCCTGCCCATGGCAGGGGGGTGGAATCAGATGATCTTTGCCAACCCTTCCAACCCAAACCATTCTGGGATTCTGTGATTTGACCCATTAATTGAGAAAGTCTCAAAAATCCTTCCAGACAAGCGATGCCACTGGACAGCCCTGATTACAGAAACACACAGATATTAACCAGGTTGGGATTGGAACAGATTTTAGACAGATTTCTGTAGAGAAAACAGAACAGACTCTGCTGCTGTGATGTGCCTTGGCCATCACCTGCTCTCCTGGGAGCTGGGTGCTCCTGGGGGCTGCCTTAGCCCAGCACTGAGCTTGGTGAGGCACCTGAAAACCCCCTGGTGCGTGGATGAGCTGATGCTAAACACGAACCCACAGGTAGGGAATGGTTTGGAAGCACTGCCAGTGTCTCTCCACTGACTGGGGAGAGCGAATTTCTCTTCGTGCCACCAATCAGCCTTTGCTTCAGGTGCTATAAATTATCATATTTAGAACACTACTGGCTAACCCAGGTGGTTTTATCAGTGCAAAATGTTATATGAGGACCTGGTTTAAAGTTCTCATGTCCCAGTGGTCCTGGATGGAGGAGGAGATTCTCCTCCACAACTCCACGTGGTGCTGGGGGAAGGTTTTCACGGGGCCAGGACAATCTAACCAGACGTGGCACAGCCAGGACATCCCCAGCCGTGGGCACAGAGCTTCATGTGAAGGGCACACAATCTCTTTCTTCCTCCTGAGAGGACCACAGCATGCAGAGTTCCCCGGCCTCCCTCTCCATCAAGGTTTGGGTGCAGGTCCCTGTCACCCCAGAGTCACCCACGGGGACACCCCAACACTCAGCATTCACATCTGGTGAAGAAATTGTGCTGCCATTGCCTCCAGGAAAGCCCCTGAGGCAGGAGTGACCAGGCAGCAAAGCTTCTCCCTCATGATAAGTGCTCCTCGTTCAGCAGGATGGATGGGAGCTCTGATTTCCTGGGCACAATCAATCCGTTGTGCTGAGGTCCTTTAACTCACCAGACAAATGCATTGGGAGGTACAAGCTGTCTGGGCAGACACACAGCCAGGCAGCTGAGCAAGAAAAAGGGGTTTTAGAGCTTGGTCATGATGGATTTCAAACATACTCAGAGCTGAAGTGAGGGCTCTGCTGAGTTCATTCTCCAGAGAATAACAGCAAGGGGTGAATAACTGAGGAGAGCTTCGGGAACACCTTGGTTTTTCAAGTTAAATAAGCAGAGGAGACAAATTAAAGGAAACTAAAAATTCTGTGCTTCTTGGGGTCGTGGATTAGGGCAAGAGGTTGACTGTGGCTGCTGCAATTCCAGCCCGAAGGATGTTTTCCTGGAAGTCACCCCAGCATTACCGGGGATGCTGTTTTGCTGGTGTGTGTCCTTTTGAGGAAAGGGCCTCAAAGCCACCAGCTCCTCCTGAATGCCAGAACTGCTGTGATCCCCCAGGCAGATCCCCCAGGCACTGGCAGTTGCCTGAGGACTCTGGAGTAGATCAAGGCCTCACCCAGGCAGGTACGAACTGCACAAAGTAATGGGCAACTCCTGCTGCAAAAGTCTCCAAATCCAAACAGAAGACAGAAAAATTGAGAGGAACGTGGTCTTTTACAGACTGGGAAGTGAGGCACAGACGGAGTGTGCAATTCCCCCGGGGTCACTCAGGGAGGCAGAGGCAGGACATGGGAGTAAATCGAGATCTCCTGAAACGTGCTGAGCTCCTGAAACCTGGAATATCTCCCTCTCTGCAGCCATGGCACAGACAGGAATCAGGAGCATCCCTGTGCCTAAAATGCAGCTGCACATCAGCTGAGTCTCTCTAACACGGTGGGACTGCCCTGAAAGAGCACAATGGAGAAACTTGTGTGGCATCTCTGCAGTCCAGGTGTGGCTTGGAGGCCAGGTTTGACCTGTTGGGAAGGAGGCTGTAAACAACGAGCTCTTAACCCCAGGAACAGCTTTACAGAGGACAAAATTAAACCCATGCTAGAGAAGCTGGGATATTGCAAAGCCGGGCTTTGGCTGTGACACACAAACATGAAATAGATGCTAAAGACCACAAATGCTGTCACTTCATGGGCGCAGAGAAAGAATTCGAGTGCCATTATTTCTGCTTGGCTTGCTCTTGACAAAACAATTTTCCCCCAACTCTTGTTAATGCCGGCATAAAGAGAGGCCAACCACTGACACACACCATCAGTGCTAATAAAAATCACGGCTGCTTGGCTCACAGAGATCCTTCTGAGAGCTCCTAATAACTGGGAAGCTGCTGCTATTACCACTAGAGCTCCTGTGAATGTCAGCCTTTAAAAGAGGGAGTAAACTGCAAGGGGGATGTATCAGCTTTATGGCAGCAATAGCATTTTGATTTCTACTCCACCATTATTTTAAATGAGAAACTCTCAGCGCTGCAGCTCAGCCTCTCTCATTCCTTTGCCCTTTACTTCAGGACAATTTGCAGGTGGTCCCATCACTGGGGTCGGTGATGGTCCACAGGAACTGATCCCTAAAATGACCCAGCAAGGGAAATGCCCACTTCCCACATCACGGAATCCTAGAACGGTTTGGGTTGGAAAAAACCTCGAAGATCATCCAGCTCCAACCCCCTGCCATGGGCAGGGACACCGTCCACGATCTCAGAGTCCTCCAAGCCCTGTCCAGCCAGGCCTTGGACACTTCCAGGGATCCAGGGCCAGCCACAGCTTCTCTGGGCATTCTGTTCCTCTTCTCTGGATCTGGGGCTGATAAGTTTACATTCAAATAGAAAACATTAATGGCTCTGCCCATCCCTCACTTAATCACCTTCAGGGACCTCCACCCAGAACCCCCATCTTCTCAGCCCCCCTTTTTCTCATTTCCTCCCAGTTGATATAGGCCAGCCCTGGTTTTTTGGTCCCTTCTGCTTCCACCAACTCTGAGAGGCACAATTTAAATGATTGAGGCATTTCTTTCTCACTGCAATATCTTTCCCCAATCCTACAATTCAACTCAGCCTTTTTCCTCTATCTCAGGCAAGCAATGAGCTCTGAGCAACCTTTTCTAGTGGAAGGTGTCCCTGCCCATGGCAGGGGGTTGGAACTGGATGATCATTGGAGTCTCTTCCAACCCAAACCATCCTGTGAGTCTGACCCAGCCAGAGACCCACCTTTGCTCAAGGCAGCCTTGCAAGCACTCGGATGCAGGATGAAGGTGAGAGAAAAAGCAAAGAGATTTTGATGAGAAATACCTGCAGTTACAGAGCCTGGGGCTGCATCCTTGGCAGAGCTGAGGCCTCGTTAGCACAGCGTTGCACGTATTTATGGAATTTGGGATGCACTCCAGCATAAAAGGTGCTATATAAATCAAATATTACCAGGAATTATTAAAGACCCGGGTGATGCAACAATCAGGACTTTCAGTGGCTTTTTGACTTCATCTTTTGTCCCTTTTCCTGTATCACTGCACTCTGTAACAAATGGGGGTAGGGCAGAGTAAGGAAAGGAGCTCAGGGGGTACTGAGGGGAGTGGTGACATCACCTCAGTTTGTGGAATCCGTATTAAGCAAAGATGGTGGGAGTAAAATCTCTTCTAAATGGGACTAAGAAAATTTTTTTAAATGCCCAAATGAAGGCTGAATTCGGGAGCAGAAGGAGCAAACAGCTCCATTGGGGATGGTTCCGTGCAGGGACAGGAGCTGGACTCGTTGATCCTTGTGGGTCCCTTCCAACTTGGAACATTCTGTGATTCTGTGGTTCTTGTCAAAGCTCTTTACACAGCTTAAATATAAAGGAGATCACCCAAAAACCTGGGGCAGAGATGTATCAGATCACCGAGGACACAACAAATGACGTTCCTGACACTGGCTCTAAGCCCTGCATCCCTTCATCCCAGGGAAGGAACCTGGCACCAACCCTTTGTGCTGCTCCTCCTGTGATGGGGCTCACAGGGCTTTCCAGAAAGCCAAGAAATGAAGATTTATCTATTGGCCACAGCCATTTAATGCCATCAGCAGAGCCCTGCAGAGAGCTGCCCCTCAGCCATTTGCTGGTCTCCACATTCCCAATCAGACCAGCCAAAATCCAGGCTTCATTCCAGGGCTCCAAGCTAAGCGAATCCCCCTCCTCCTCCTCAGTGTAGAGCAGTCCACACAGTCTCCAGCAAAGTCTGACAGATTAAATCATTTCCAGACCCAAAAGTGCTGAGGACAAGTGCTCTTCCCCTGCCAGCAGTGAATGCCTCCAAGCTGTGACACCCTGGACAGGATCTATAAGCTCTGGTCAATCAAGATGAAGTTTTAGACAGCTCCTCCTCCTCTTTCCCCTCTCAGGCTGTGCAGAAGTGACAATTTTGGCTTTGCTGAGGGCGGGCAGGGAGAGAGCCCACACTCAATAACCAGCAAGGCACGCAGAGCTCCCATTCAGGCTGGAATTTGATATGATTCCCTTCCATCACAGTCACTGCTAATAAATTGTTGGATCTGACAGGTGGCTTTTGCAGAGCACGGGAACAGCACAAGGAAAATCGACAGTTGTTCATTTAGAGGACAAATAACTGAGCGTTTTCTATGCACTTCAGGTCTGTGAAATCACCAGATTTCTCCTTTTGGGCCGGTTTTGCTCAAGAGAGACACAGAAAGACCAAAGGGAGTCAACAGAAAGACCAAGGGGAGCTCCTGAGTTTCCTCCCAAGGAGGAGAAAACACTGCCAGTCGTTATCGCGGCGATGAAACTCAGCTCAGCCCCCAGCAAAGCCAAGAGCAGCTCTCCCAAGTCACCAGGGGGAACGGGTCAGACCTGCAAGGCTGGACACACATTCCTGGAGCTGCATCCCAGCTGAGGGAAAGGGAGAACGAGCTCCTTCCAGCTCCCAGCGCCCTGGCTCTTCCAATTAGTGCCGGATGTTTAAGAGGTCTCACCTCAGGCAGGATAATTTCAGCAATCACAGGCACATCCTGGCAATCTGGGCTGATTTTATTTTGCTTGAAAGAGGAAAAAACATGACAAACATGCAAATGGGACACAGGTCTCCCTAAGAAGTCATTTACATGGCCTGAAGAACACGGTTTGCAGACAGAGGACACTGAGGCAGCTGGGTTTTTTCCTAAAAAATGCTGGTTAAAAAAAAAAAAAAAGGAAGAAAGAAAACAGGAGAAGATTCAGAAGATGACCACAAGGGTGAGGATTCACAGATGTGAGGAAATCCCTCACAAGACTTGGACAACCTGATCTTGGCTGTAGCATCCCTGCCCGTGGCAAGGATTTGGGATCAGGTGATCTTTAAGGTGCCAAACCATTCCACAAAGAACATTTCATTGCCTTTAAACAGCCCGGCCTCAGGTGCAGCAGCTTTGTCCCCGGCCATGGAGAACCCCTACAGCAGCGTGTACAACAGGCCAGAGCAGTGTCACTTATAACAACAGAAAACTGGGGGGTTAATGGCTCTGGGGCAGCCTGAATTCCCATTTTATACTTTTCATAAGGAACCAGGCCAATTGTGTTCCATGCTGCAGAGATTCCCTATGAGACAGGAAAGGAAAGAATAAAAGGAACGAGGTGGTGAATTTCCTCGGTGCGGTGATGCTGACCTGACTGAGCCGTTTCCTTGTGTCCTTCCTCTGGGGAAAAGCACCACAAACTGGTCCCATTTCTCCAGACGTGAGCAAATCCTGGTTAACCCGGTGGCAGCTGGTGAAACTTGTGACTCCTGGGCTTTCCCTGGCCACCAGAGCAGCACAGGGACAGCATTTATCCCCGACTTGTGCTGGTAGCACCTTTTCTGCTCACCGAGCCATGAAGACTTCCAGGAGTAATCAGGGAAATTGGGGTGATGATCCCAGCTTGGTCTCAGCCTCGAGGTCAGCTCATTCAGGCCCTGCTAAAGCCCTGCTGAGGCCAATATTTATTTATTCCAGCCTCTCAAAGGCTGCATTGCACACAAATGCACACAAATGCACACAAATACACACAAATACACACAAATACACCCACACACACCAGTGCAGTGACCAACGGTGTCTGAAAGCATCCATTTGTCCTTTCTTTGGGGAAACTCAAGAAAACTATGCCAAAAAATGAAATGGTGATGGATTTGATGTCTCCTGAGTGCCTGGAGCACCTTGGTGTGACCGAATCGCTCTCCAAAGAGGTTTTAGAATGGTAAAGGAGAAAGATCCAGGCTGGCCCGAGAAGAAACACCCACGTCTCTGAAAACTGAGAGCCAGGTTTGGCACAGGAGTCCTCACAATCACACAGTGCTCAGAGAGAAGCAGTTTAAGTGAAATATGGGCAGTTCTGGGTTCGGACCGGCCAAAATCAGCAGCTTCTGCAAGCTGAGTGCCCAGTGCTGCCGTTTTCAACCCCTCATCCTCAGGCAACAGGGGGAAGGGTCCAAGGGCAGGCCGGATGGGGCCCTGAGCAGCCTGGTCTGGTGGAAGGTGTCCCTGCCCATGGCAGGGGGTTGGAAATGGGTGATCTTGAAGGTCCTTTCGAGGAATCTGACGTATTTTATTCCTTTCAGTTCTCTGGTTCCCCATTCACCAGCTGAGTCTGGGGTCAGCATTCAAGGCCCATCATCCAGCTCTGGGGGCACTTCACTGTGAGGCAGAGCAGCTTCAAACACCACGGGGCAGGCTGGAAACCAAGCTGTGTCCTTCACCTGAGAAGGGCTGTTATTGCCTCAGCAAGAAGAAAAACCTCTGAGATAAAAAAAAAAAAAGGAAAATACAACATGCTGGCACCCAGGGTATGAGAGATATTCCACTGGATATTCCCTGCTGGGAGCTGGAGAAGGGCATCCAAAAGGGAATAACCAAAAGGAAATTCTCCTCTGAAGGACTAAAAGCTTTTCATATTAAAGCATTGGAAGTTTTCAGGCTTTAATTCAGCTTCTCATTGCTGAAGGCTCGGGCAAGGCTGTGGCACGTCCTGGTTGCGGAGGTTTCTTAGTCTCCAGCCCTGGTTCTGGCTTTCCTCAGAGGTTTGTCCTGGCTCAATCCCACCCATCACCAATTTAGCTCAGGAAGCGCAGTTTGAGGCTGGGGTTTTGCAGGAATGGCTGCCAAATGCCAAGGATTTACAGCTCCTGATCCTTGCCAGTGTGTGCAGCCCCTCCCGTGCACTTCATTCCGTGAAATCCAACCCTGCCGGGTCCCAGCACAGATGTGAAACCAAGGAAAGAGGTGAGAAGCAACACAAGTATTGGCTGCTGCTTTAGGCTGGGTTTAGTGGCAGAAAGGAGGGTGTCCAGGCTCCGGTCCCTCATTCCTGGCAGTGAGGAGGGCACAAATGTTTCACACAGCGAGACAAATTCCCTGGGGGGTGTTCCTGGTACCCACCAGGGCCCCTCTGCTGCTGCTGTGCCAGCACGAGGACAATGAGGACAGGATGTAATTTTGAGTGTGGGCTCAATGATCTCAGAGGACTTTTCCAGCCATCAGGATTCTGTGATTTTATGGTTTTCCAAGCCAGCCCCTCACAGTCAATCAAAGCCGTGAAGAGCAAGCAGAGGTTTCTGTGTGTGGTCGGTTGCTTATTCAGAGTTGTCTTATTTTGTCAGTTCCTCCCCGAGTCTGACTTTTCACACATCAACCCTCGAGAGGAAGGGTTTGTTCCCGAGATCAAAGCTGCCAGGACCCTGCCTGGCTCTCACACCTCCTTCATCTCCCTCCAGTGCTGCCTCCCACCCCTTCCCACCCTCCTTCCCCGGTTTTCACCAGGGAGAAAATCTGCAGAGCTTCATCCCTGCTCTTCTCCTCCTCGTCCCGCTGTGATTCCTCTGCCCAAGGCCTGAGGTTTGTGTCCTGCCCAGCCGATGTTCCCTGCCCTCTCCAGGAGCAAGGACTGGGTTTGCTGGGCTGCTCCCCCTTCCCCAGCAATCCCTCACACACAAAACCACCTTCCTCTATCCATTCTTCATTTCTTCCAGCAGACAGCAAAGAAATGTTTCCCTTGGGAGAAGTTTAAGGAATTTTCTGATTTCCCTCGTTGGGAACTCTGCGGATCGTGTCTGTCCTGCTTCCTCCACCACCACCTAATGGCACGAGAGAAAACAGCGCCTGGATCCCCTCTTTTATGCTTTGAATTCTGTGGAATAGGTGCTCTGGGAGCAGGTTCCCAGGGAGGCACACACGGGACTCCCTGTGCAGCTTTGTCACTCTGGATCCACTGCAGAGAGCAGCCCCTGGGAGTGTTCCCCTGCCAAAACAGCCCAAACCAACCCTGCCTCACCCCTCCACAGGCAGAGCAGGCATTCCCAGGGACACAATTCAGACATAAAAAATGATTATGTCCATTTTACCGCAGGAAACAGAGACCCAGAAGCACAAAGTGATCAAAGAGTGGAGGCAATGCAGCGTGAGGAGGAATTGAGTCAGGTTCTTCATCATCACAGAAGCAAAAAAGCTCCTTCCCTGCTCCACATGTGCCTGTACCTGGTGTTCTGGGCCAGTCCAAGACTGCTCAGCACAGCCAGGCCCTTCCAAACAGGTTTGTACAGATGTTAAAAGGCACAGGACAATTTAAATTCCGCCTCCCCCTCACACCAAAGCAAAGCCACCACTCACAAGGGCCGATTTTTCCGACCTTCTCCTGCAGAGCAGCGCGATGCTCCGTGGTTTCTGTGGCCTCCAAGGTGGAATGTAGCAGGAAATCCTGCACTCAGGTTCAGGATTTTTGCTGCCAGGAGGTGTTCAGGGCTTTCATTCTTTAATGAGGAGCTTCAGTGGGAGTTTAAGACCACACAGCCCTGCCTTGGGTCAGCAGTGAAACCCTAAATCAAAGAGAGACACCGAGATTTCTCTCCAGAGGGGACAGCACTTGTGTGATTGAGAAATACGAAGGCAGAAGTTGTCTATCTCGGCCCTTTCACACCACAAAACGGTGTCAAAGTGCATTTTTTAGGAATGGAAGTTAAGACTAACCCAGGAGTGACCCATGTGCCCTACTGAAACCCACCTAAAGTCTGCAGGCAAGGCTGTGTCCAAGTGTTCCTGACCAACAACTCTCTCTAACCCGAAACAACTACACACCTTGCCCAGAAAGGTGGATATTTGCCCAGAAAGGTGGATATTTATCCAGAAAGGTGGCTGTTTATGCAGAAAGGTGGACATTTATGCCGAAAGGTGGACATTTGCCCAGAAAGGTGGATGTTTCTCCAGAAAGGTGGATATTTATCCAGAAAGGTGGACATTTGCCCAGAAAGGTGGACATTTGCCCAGAAAGGTGGACATTTATCCAGAAAGGTGAATATTTGCCCAGAAAGGTGAATATTTATCCAGAAAGGTGGATATTTATGCAGAAAGGTGGATATTTGCCCAGAAAGGTCGATGTTTCTCCAGAAAGGTGGATATTTGCCCAGAAAGGTGGACATTTGCCCAGAAAGGTGGATATTTGCCCAGAAAGGTGGCTATTTATCCAGAAAGGTGGATATTTATCCAGAAAGGTGGACATTTGCCCAGAAAGGTGGATATTTATCCAGAAAATAAAATATCCAGGTGGATATTTGCCTAGAAAGGTGGACATTTGCCCAGAAAGGTGAATATTTATCCAGAAAGGTGGATGTTTCTCCAGAAAGGTGGATATTTGTGTCCCTGGTTTGGGTGTCAGCTCATCCTGGACCAGTCCCACGCTCCCCAGAGAGCTGGGGGGCTCCTTGGCAATCCCAACCAGAGCCCATCCTCGACAGGCACAAGGAGAGCCGTGCCTGGCTGAGCAGCAGCTCAGATTTTCTCTTCTGGGAGGTAACAAAACTCTTCTCTTCCTCCTCACCGTGCCCAGCAGCTCTTTGGAGCATCTCCCCTCTAAAGATCACCCAGGCTGAAACATTTCTCTGGATTTCAAACAGAAAAAGGCTGTTTGAACTGTCAGGCACAGCAAGAAGATGCTGCCAGGAGCTGAAATCCACTGGCAGTGCAAGGAAAAGCTCGGGATTTGTGGCATGTCAGGAATGCCTTGTCCCTAAAAGGGTGAAACACAGGGAAAGGGCTCGTTTTGCTTCAGCTAAACCTCATCCCGAGTCTCCAAAGAGGGAAATCATCCTTCGTGGAGGGTCAGAACCCTCCCATCATAAACCTGCTCCAGTTTGGAACCCCAGCTGATGATGATGATGATGATGCAGGAGGAAGAAAACAGCAGTGTAGTAGCTTCACTCAAAAAAACTTCATTTAACATTGCTGGGAGTGTTTAATTTGGAAAAAGGAGGCTCAGGGGGGACCTTCTCACTCTCTAAAACTCCCTGACAGGAGGGGGCAGCCAGGTGAGGGTGGGTCACTTCTCCCAGGGAACAAAGGACAGGACGAGAGGAAACGGCCTCAAGTTGCACCAGGGGAGGTTTCAATTGGATATCAGGGAAAACTTCTCACTGGAAGGGTGCTCAGGCATTGGAAGGGGCTGCCCAGGGAGGTTTGGAGTCCCGGTGTCTGGAGGTGTCCAAGGAATTCCTGGATGTGGCACTCAGAGCTCTGGGCTGGGCACAGGGTGGGGATCAGGCACAGGCTGAACTCCGTGACCTCGTAGATCTTTTCCAACCTTGATAATTCTGTGATACTTCAGGAAAGACACCTGCTTCTCTTCCAACCTCTCCACATCTCCAGCAAGAGAAATCTCATCTTGTTTATTCACTAAAAATATTTATGGCGCTTCGCATCGAGCTCGCCAAAGAAGAGGGGTCTGCTCCACCACCCACAACCGAGGTTAAATTTGCTTTCTCCTAACACCCAGTTTCACAGCTCTGGCTGCCTTTTCACCAGGAGCTGCAATGACGAGTCCCTGTGTTTGACAGGAGGGGAAGGAGCAGGTTTTCCCTGCTGCCTCGTGGCTGACGTGGGCATTTGCTCCCCGCCTGGCAGGAACACACGAGGAAAACAAGTGCCACATTCACCTCGCTGACATAAAACCTGTCCCGGTCCTCCCCTGCTGCCACAGAGCAAGGAGAGGGGAAGGCAGCAGCACCCCAAGACCTTTTACACCCCCTTTGTACAGACACAACCAGCAGGGAGAATAAAAAGGCAAAGCAGCACCTTCTGTTTGCCAATGGCACACGAATTTCAGCCACCTCAGCTCCCACTCTGCTTGAGCTCAGCTCCGCGGTGTCCAAGTGCGAATTTACACCTCCCCTCAGCAAAATTTGCATGGGCTGCTGAAGCCCCTGCCATAATTTAAGCTTTTTTCTAGGCTGTTTTTGTTTTTAGCTGCCTGCAGAGCTCCCCAAAGGATTGCTGGGGCCGGGGTGGGGGTTGGAGTTCAGCATATCCCAAACTGCCAGGCTGGGGATGAGAAACATGTGAGGGATGAGGTGAGGGTTTGATGTGGCAGCTCCCGTCCTCCCCAGGGACCCTCACACCAGTTTGGGGAGTCCTTGTGCACCCTCAGCTAAGCCAGGCTTACACCTGGGATCCAGCTGGGCACACACTGCTGTCCCCTCCCTCGACAGAAACCCCGATCCTACGGCAGTCTCTGTCCTCCTAAATGCAGTCTAGACCCCCAGGATATCCCTCCTGGCCTCCAGCTGCCTTTTCAGAAGGATGCTGGTCCCTCCTAAATCCTCTGTGACACCTGCCAGTCCCATAAAAATGTCCCAGATCCATCCCAAATGGTCTTTGGCAGCTGTGCATAGGAATTGAATCACACCTGAGATCTGCAGGAGGAGGGAGCTGAATTCTGGGCCACTGGTGTCTTTTTTTTTCTCCTATGAAAGGACTCCTGGGTGACAGGTTTAGATTTGAAATGTAATTTTTACATATTAGGTAAGATTAATCCTCTGCTGAAAATGCTCAGGGATTGTTCAGCTTCAAGAAGAGAAAGCTCTGGAGGGTTTATTTAATGCCCACAAATTCCTGATGTGTGGAGAGGAAAGAAAACAGAGCCAGACTCTTCTCAGTGATGCTCATTGACAGGACAAGAGGCAACAGGCTCAGCCCAAAGTGGGGGAAATTCCACTTAAACATAAGGAAAAGCCAATTCAGGATCAAACCCTGGAGCAGGCTGCCCAAAAACATCGTGGAGCTTCCATCCTTGGGGTATTCCAAGCTTGATTGTGGAATTCCTGCCCTTGTTGGCCCTGGTTTCAGCAGTGGGGGTGGACAGGAGACCTCCAAAGATCCTTCCCAGCCCAGTCATCCTGTGGCTCTGTGTGTTCCAGTCATTCCCAGGGCATGGCCCAAAATCTTCCAGCCCTCTCTGACATCATTTCTGACGAACAAAGAGACCACGCTCAGGCAAACAAAGCACAAGGCCGGTCTGAGATTAAAAACAGCTCAGTGCCTCATGACAGCCTAATTAAACTGAATTAAAAGAAGCTGTGGCTGCCCCTGGATCCCTGGAAGTGCCCAAGGCCAGGTTGGACGGGGCTCGGAGCAGCCTGGGACAGTGGAAGGTGTCCCTGCCCATGGCAGGGGTGGGACTGGATGAGCTTTAAGGTCCCTTCCAACCCAAACCTTTCTGGGATTCTGGGATTAAGACATAACACAGAGAAAGGTGTTTTTTCGACTCTCTTCTCCAAGTGTCAAACATTCAGTGCTGGAAACAAACTTCCCTCTGGATGGAGCACGAGGTTTCATGTTCTTCTGGGACCGCCTGAGGCTGCTCACAGTGCCACTGTGCTACACCACAGCACCCCGAAATCCTCCTGACCCTGTGCCTGAGCTCCTCTGACAGCCACGTCCTTGCTGCCAAACCACTCCCGTGGGCAGGAAGTCAAGGCAAGGAAAGGCTAAACAAATTGTGGGGGAAAGTCAGGAGCTCTACAGCAGGGCAAGGAATTAATCCCATGGCTCCCGAGCTTTTTTTAAGTTCATCTTCTTTTGCACACCTCTGAGGAACAGGGTTTGGTCTCTGCTCCTCGCCCTGCTTTCTCCATGGAGAAATGATTGAGTAGGTACTGAAATCAGTTCCATGTAAACCATCCTGATGATACTTCATGGTTGTCACAATGTTTTTCCAGGTTTCTTCCTCAGGGACAGTTACACTTCTCCCAAATCCTTTCAGATTTCGAACCAGCCTCACCACGAGGAAGCTTTTCCTGACATTTAACTAAAAATCCCCCATTGTAGCATAAATCTATGATTGCTGTACATTTCCCTTTGGATACGGGAAAGAGTTTATTGCCTTCACTTTATCAAAGATCATAAAATCCCCTCAGCTCTCTCTCCCAACATTGAACAACAGAACTGAACTCGTTCAGCTCTCCCAGCCTGGCTCCAGAGCAGAGGGGCTCCAGCCCTTGGAACATCTCTGTGGCCTCCTCTGGAACAACCCCAGCAGCTCCATATCCTAAGGCTGGGACCCCAGACCCGCAGCACTGCAGGTGGGGGCTCAGGAGAGTGGAGCAGAGGGGGAGAATCAGTCCCTTAACTTTTGGCTACCATTCCTCCTTCTTGGAAATGTGCAGCTGGGGGTAAAACGAGCAGTTCAGATGGGAGGACAATCCTTCCTTTGGCACCTGAGCTCAGCCTCTGGCCCTTTCATTTTGTAATCTGGAGAGTCTTCTGTTTGCCACGATGGAAAGTTCTTCCAGACCAGCTCATGTCACTGTTAACAGAGCCGTGTCCCCTCGGGGTCCTGGCCAAACCCACCCTAAAAAAAATGGGCCCAAACCCCCTCATGGTCCGCCCAACTCGAAGTTGTTGAGTTCACCTCTTCAGCCACCTCGCCAGGCTGATCCTCTCACTGTCACTCAGCTGCCTCCCCCAGACTCTCATCCATTAGCTCATGTAATTGCAGCATTTCTGAATCGATGGGATTTCATCGATTCCCGAGGAGCTGCTCTGGATTTACGCCGCTCAAACAGACCGGGGCCAGCTGGCAGCTGCGTTATGTGCTCTCCCCTCCAGATCAATACCTAATGGATGAGAGGGATACTTGAGACTGAATACAATTTCGGGATGGAAGGTACTTCATTACACCCTGACTGTCTGCTTTGTTTCCTGCAGCCCACTTGCAGTCTGTTAAAATGATCGCAGACGTAACTTACCTCGGAACAAAGCGAACGCCCCGTGCGAAGGCAACGCAGCGGTGCTCTTGGCAAAGCTCCCTCTGCAAAGACAAATGGGTTTCATCACTCTCCTTAAAGGATTCGGCCAAGCTCGAGAGGCAAAAGTTGTATTTCAAAAGAAAATTCAGCTCGTGGAAGGGGGAATGGACCCGGTTGGACCTGGTGACCTCCAGAGGTCCCTTCCAACCCCAACCATTCTGTGACTCCAGGACATCTCCCAGAGCAAACACAGAGACACAAAGATTTACATCATCACGGGATGAATCTTCACTCTGCTGCCAGCTCAGGAATAGGTGTCAGTCTTGTGGTTTTCCTAAAGCTCCAGACCTTGAAATCGTGCAAGAACAGAAGGAGACTTAGCAGACCAAGGCCACTGAAGCCTTGGAATGAGGAATGATCCCACTGCCACCTGGTCCTCCCATTCAAACCAGGGTTGCAGCTGCCTCAAGTGACTTGACTTATAAAAAGGCAAATTGATCAACAGATCCAAGGTAAACACAAAATGTAGCAACAGGAAATAGAGAAATAAAGAAATTATTTCATTTACAGAGAACAAGTTACAGCTGAGCTGGACTGGCTTTACACCTCTGTGCCAGCCTGGGCACAGAAATCTGTATAAAATAGGAAAGCAGTTGATTGAAGCAGAGCCATTGAGCAGATCCAAGAGGAGCTGGGCAGGATTAACCCCCCTATGGACCCCAGCAGCTGTGTGGGTGCTCAGCGATGTCTGCACGCCTGGGGGAAAGGGAGCTCTGTGTTCTGAGGGGAGGTGCATTAGTGCACGCGGTGATTCAACAAATAAATCACATTTGCAGATGAACATAAAAAGATGAGGCCAACACAAAGCTTGGATTGCCCAGAGAAGCTGTGGCTGGATCCCTGGAAGTCTCCAAAGCCAGGTTGGACGGGGCTTGGAGCAGCCTGGGACAGTGGGAGGTGTCCCTGTCCATGGCAGGGGTGGAACTGGATGGTGTTTAAGGTCCCTTCAATGCCAGGCCATTCTGGGATGCTGTGATTCCATGATTCAGTGTTGGGACATCTGAGACGTCCACACAGGGCTGGAACGACCTACAGGAGACCCAAACCCTCCTGGGTTTGGGCCACGAGGCCAAACAGGAGACCTCGAACAGCACCCGCCACGGATATTCAGACACCTGAACCTCCCTGTGCAGAACTCAAGGAATACAAACACTGGAAGACATTTACAGGGCTCTTCACCAGAACCACATTAATATTCAGATGTTTATCACACCACTTATGCCGCAAATCATTTCTCTTTAAGCGCTGCTTTTGTGCGCTTTGCAGAAATCTCTTTGCAGAAGAAAACCAGCAATTAATGCTGAGCTCTCTTCAAGTAATTCCAGCCTTTTTCATCCCAGCCCCAGTGCCTGCTCGGCTGGGATGTGTATTACACACTCTGTTTGAATTTTAGGAGTCTAATAACCCGTCTCCAGACTGACAGGTTTTGTCTAAATTTCTGGGTAAAAACCCACCACGAATCCGCAGTGTCAAAGAGCACCCGAGGTGCAAAATGATGGCAACACCATCAAGTAACGTTTAAATTTGGAATCAGACAAGTCTTCTGTGCTCTTTAGAAATATCATAGAATTATAGGATGGTTTGGGATGGAAGGGACCTTAAAGCTCATCCAGTTCCAATCCCCTCCCACTAGATCAGGTTTTTAACCAGTTCCTTCCTTTCACGGGTTAAATAAGGCCAAAGAGGGTGAGCTCAAACCTTCAGACTAAAATAAAACCATAAATGCTGAAGGCAAACATAAAATGAGAGGGAAATACCCCAAATCTAACGACACCAGACTTTGGGGCAACTTGCAAGTAGCAAGCAGCTCACACCTGCACAATTCAGGTAGGGCTAAAAGCTCATCAGACCTCCTGAGACACAAAAAAATGGGATGGGGAAGCAGTGGGAATCCAACCAGTTAATCATTTATTCCTGCCACTGCCTGGGGGGAATGAGCGCAGCATGGGGAGGGGGAAAAGTAATATGCCATAAAATCAATGCCCATCGACTTTCCACATCCTGTAGATTGATCTATTTGACTTGAAAGGCTCATGTTTCAACAGATTTTATTGGTCTTTCCTGGTGGGGAGCACTGAGTGAGCAGAGACAAAAGGGTGAAGCCTGGAGAAGTATTCTCACCTGGAGAAATATTCACCTGGAGGGTTTCTGGCTGTACTATTTTGATTATTTTGCTCATTCTGGCTGGTTCTTTTCATGTTCCTGGGGTCTCTGGCAGTACGTGCAATGAAATCTCTCTTTCTGGTGTGTGTTTGTCCAGGACTTTGTGGATTTGGGCAATCTCGTGCTAATGTTTTCCTCATGGATACCTACAGATAAGCTTGGAATTTGGTTCAGAAGCTGTGGCTGCCCCTGGATCCCTGGAAGTGTCCAAGGCCAGGTTGGACGGGGCTTGGAGCACCCTGGGACAGTGGAAGGTGTCCCTGCCCATGGCAGGGGGGTGGCACTGGATATCTTTCAGGTCCCTTCCAACCCAAACCATCCCATGGTGGGCTCGGAGGTGCCAGAGGCGTCTCTGTGACCTGTGGGAGGTTTCTGCATGTGGTGGTTTGGGGCTGGCTCTTTTTCATGCCGATTGTGGGGTCCAGAAAACTGATACTGGGATAGAGGGAGGGAGAAGGAGGACAGAAGGGATGAAAACATTGTCAGTGACAACCCTAATGAGAGTGACTGAGAGCAACCAGGAAATAAGAACAAAGTGTTTCTGGTTTTATTTATTACATCACACTTAAGAGGCAAAGTTAGGATATTTTTAGTGCCCTTTATAGTGCAGCCAAAGGTAAATCTGGCAACCCCAAAGCCGTGCTCGTGCTGAAAAGCATCACATGCTGCCATCCCGACTGCCTTTTAACTCCCTAAATCAGCTGAACAGGAGGATAATGAATCGCTGGAGAGAGAGAGCAAATGCACACGGAGCAGTTCTTTCGTTTGCTTTCCCCAGCTTGTGAATCCAAGTCCCCAGTGGCACTTTGCCCAGTTCATTTTCCTTTAGCAGCTGGTAAATGAATATGTGATCAGGAAGCGTTTCCAATAAATGTAATTACTCCTCTGCTGGGGGGGGGATGTTGAGGGAAAAGCAGCCCAGCAACATTTTATATGAAACAACAAAAAGGGAGAAGAGAAATTATGAGAAATTCCAGCTTAACTTGGTGCTCATGGGTTAAAGGAGAGCACTTGAGTCCTAACCTGGTGAAAATCAGGAAAGAGATCCTTTAGCTGTGGAAAGAATTCCCTCCAGTGGATCTATGCACTTTGATACTGCTAGAATGGCAAGTTCAGGGACACATGGAATCATTGAATGGTTTGGGTTGGAAGGGACCTTAAGGATCATCCAGTGCCACCCCCTGCCATGGGCAGGGACACCTCCCACTGTCCCAGGGTGCTCCAAGCCCCGTCCAACCTGGCCTTGGGCACTTCCAGGGATCCAGAGGCAGCCACAGCTTCCCTGGGCACCCTGTTCCGATACCCTCTAAGTAAAGAACTGCAGCCAAATGTCTCATCCTAAACCCATTCTCTTTCAGTTTAAAACTGTCTCTCCTTGTCCTACCACTCCCCGCCCCGTGCAAAGTTCATTTTATGGCAGGAACTGCTGGATGCTCCCCTGGGAAGAGGCTGTACAACCACATCTGCTGCCACACCAGCTGTGGATTTTGCCCCCAGGCATTTGGGCACTGAAACTGTGCCCATCTGCAATCCCAGCTTGCAGGCTGCAGCCATAAAGGGTGGCCTCTCTGGGCAAATATGGTGCCTGCCATAAAAACGTGCCTGGCCTAAGTTCACACAGCTCAAAGGCGCTCCTGAAAACCCTGCTTTTAATGCAGAAGAAGGGAATGTCTGCCTGGAGATCAGATTATTCCTTTCTGTTCAGGTGTGCCTGCAGAAATATTGCTGTGACACAACAGAAGAGAAAAAAAAAAACTGAGGTGGTTTGTTTGTTGGATTTTTTAAATAAATTCTACTGAGGGCTGTTTAATTGTTCCCAGAGGAATGCAGGGGAATGCTGTGTGAAAACTTTCACTTTTCTTTCACTTTTCTTTCAAAACACAGCCTGGTCATTTTGAGCGAAATTTCATCAAAATAGGCATTTTCCCACCGAGTTTTTCTTTGAAAGAGAACAGTTCAACAAAAAGGTTCTGCAGCTGTTTGATGCAGGAGGAAGTGAGGAATCCCCGTATCCTGAGCGTGGATGACAGGAACCTCACGTCGGTGTGGGATCCACGGATCCCAAGGGAATTTGATCCTGGAGAGCAGATTCACTCCCCTGAGCTTGGAAACACTGACTGGCCATAAACCCTGATTTCTACATGGCCCTGCACAGCCCCAAATCTGTCTGGAGTCACACAGGGAACTCCTGGAGAGCAGGAATTGAACACAGGTCCCTTCAGCTCCACAGATGCGTCAAAGCCTCGCAACCCCTTGGGCTCGTGGAACTCTCCAATGATCCCTGGGGTGCTCACCCCAAAATGGGAACCCTTGAAGTCTTCAGACTGGGAAAACATTGTCAAATTGAGTTATGCTGTAAGCTGGGTTCAGTAAGATGGGTTTTAGAAATCTGTCCCCAGATCTAACTTAGGAAAGGAGCTGAATTCTCCAAGGTGCTCTGGAATCACTCCTGCTGCTCAGGTTCCTCAATATGTCCTGGTATCTCCATTTATACCATCCAATCTGTCCTGATATCTCCATTTATACCATCCAATCTGTCAGTATCTCCTCACCTGACTCCAGCTCCTCTTCTGAAGTTCCTCGAGCTTCACCTTTCCTTCCATTTTTACCTCGTTTCTCTTTTAGTGTTGCAAGCAGCTCCCAACTCTCCCACCAGGCAAAGGCCACCCAGGACCTGCACTTTTCCTTTTTCTCCTGACTTTTACTGAGCTCTCAAACGCTCTCACCAACAGGGATCCTTGCAGGAATGGTTTGCACTCCCAAGTTACTGCTGCACTCAGCATCCACAGGCCAAGGAAAACCTTTGGGGCTTGCCTGGGGCACCCATTTCCCTCTGTTTGTGACCTTGTGGAACATCACAGGTCACAGCTGGGATCCTCCTTATTGAGCCCTTCACAGCCACAGCAGAAGCTGCTCTCAGGGACTCTGGAGAGCTCTTTGGTCTTTTAGCTGGGCATAAATCTCTGCGTCCATCACAGCACAGCCTGTTCCACTGCAAACATCGAACTGGGAGCTGGAAAATCATCGAATCCCACAATGGGTCGGGTTGGAAGGGATCTTAAAAATCATCCAGCTCCAACCCCCTACCATGGGCAGGGACACCTCCCACTATCCCAGNAGCCAGAGCTTCTCTGGGCAATCATTCCCACCCAGCCAATTCTCCACGTGAATAAACAGCGTGGATTCCAGCGGGAAGGGAGTCCTCACACCAGGGATTTATTGACCCTCACCCCCTGAGGGAGGTGGGTGTGCAGGAGGTGCCCCAGCTGCTGCTGCAGGGGGGCTGTGCAGGTTTGAAGAGGCAAAGCCCATCGCTCACTGCCGACACCTCCACGGCGCGTTTAATGCCGTGACCTTTTGCATTATTGAATGTGCCCGTTGCTGTAAAAAGGATTGATTTTCCTCCCAGGCAGTGATGGATGGAGAGATCCCATCCAGGGGGAAGAGCTGCTTAATAACCTGGGTCAAAAATATTCTCGAAGCCCTTTTCCTTTCTTGCCCACATCCCCGAGCGGGACTAAAGCAGCAGGAGGTGCCATAATTAACCAACTGGAGCCCATAATTCCTCAGTACATCAATGGATTCGGGGACTACCCAGCTGACCAGGCAGCAAAGGATGACTTAATTTGCAATCATTAATTCATTAAGCATTTAAATTTTTAAGTCGGTCTTAAAAGGCAATGGGGTCTCCACCAAACTGAGCAGTGAATTTTAACGACTCAAGACTGTCAGAACAAGGGCTGAGAGCAGTTATACCCTGCCTTTAAAAATCTTTATGTGATTAAACTCTTTGATCACAGCCCACTGTTGCTCTTTCCAGGCCTTCCTGGACAAGAACTGTCTTGAGCTGAACAAAATATTTCATTTTCAGGACATTTCCTTTTTGACTTTTATGGAGATTGAGGCTGACAGTGAGGCATCAGTTTGAATGAAAACTGCAGCATTTGAAGTTGGGTTTTTGTAAAGGCAAGTTTGGGTTTTTTTCTGTTGGTGATTGAAACAACCAAACGAGCTCAGTTCATGGTCTAAAATACAAACATCCCAGAATGGTTTGGGTTGGAAAGGATCTTAAACATCATTTAATTCCAATCCCCTGCCCTGGGCAGGGACGCCTTCCACTATCCCAGGTCGCTCCAAGCCCCGTCCATCCCAGGGATGGGGAGATGGGGTCATGCAAATCTGCAGTAAAAAGCATTTTTAGGTCTTTTTTGGAGGCTGATGTGTAGCAACCATCAGAAAAAAATTAATTACCTTAAGACATGGGAACAACACCACATTTCTCCTATGCACAGCACAGTTCCTTCCTGCTTGGGAAGGCACTGGTGGCGTCAGGTTATTGTAACCCTCCCATAAACCTGTTAGAAACTTGTAAATTGGAAGTTTATTGGGTCAGATTCCTGATAATGGGGGAAAAACAAAGGAAAAATAAAACATTTTGATGTTCGGTATCTATCCAGAGAGCCTTCAGGGAAAAAAATTTGATTTGGGGTTTTTGGTGGGGATTTTTATAATGCAGTGTTAATTTAGGGCCTGAGTGCTGTGAAGCAGCTGAGCAGCATCCAGAGCCCTCAGTCACAGGATGGTGAAGTCCCAGAGATGCTGAGGGGAAGGGAAATTAAATCACAGGGTGTGGCAGGTTTGTAAAATCCCAGGGATGTGGTTGGAAGGGGCGTTAAAGCAGGGAGATGTGGTTGGAAGGGACACCACGCCCAAGCTTTGGCTCAAGGCAGGACTGACACCAGCCCTGGTGCACATCAGTCGTGGCTCTGCCCGCCCAGGGTCAATCTCTGAGCATGGAGAAACCCCAGCCCGTGTGAGCTGTTCCAGAGCTTCACTTCCCTCCCAGTGGAGTTTCTATCCAGGGCCCAGCCTGGGCCTGCCAGCTGCAACCACGGAATCACAGAGTCATCAAGGCTGGAAAAGATTTCTGAGATCACTGAGTCCAACCTTAACCCAGCACTGCCCCGTTCACCACCAAACCCTGTCCCCAGGTGCCACATCCACACGGCTTTTGAGCACTTCCAGGGGTGGTGATTCCAGCTCTTCCCTGGGCAGCCTGTTCCAATGCCAGAAAACTCTTTCCATGAAGAAATTTCCCCTGATATCCAACCTAAACCTCCCCTGGCCCAGCCTGAGGCCATTCCCTCTCCTCCTGCCCCTGTTCCCTGGGAGCAGAGCCCGACCCTCCCCGGCTGCCCCCTCCTGTCAGGGACTTGTGCAGAGCCACAAGGTCCCCCCTGAGCCTCCTTTTCTCCAGGCTGAGCCCCTTTCCCAGCTCCCTCAGCCGCTCCTGGTGCTCCAGCCCCTTCCCCAGCTCCGTTCCCTTCCCTGGACATGCTCCAGCCCCAAAATGTCCTTCTTGTCTTGAGGGGCCCAAGATTTACCCCTGAGGAGGAGGTACCCCTGGATTGGAGGTGCCCCAGCAAGGCTTCACTCTTTGCCAGTGAGGACGTGGTGCAGACAGCTCAGTGCTCTCCATGCAATGATCAGGAGGAGATTTAAACCAAACAAAACCCCCTCAAAAACTCTACAGGGAAAGAAATTGCTGAAAAAAAATCCCTAACATTGTGGCTGGGAAAGAATTGTTTTCCAGACCACAGGTGACACCAGAAGTAGGCGACTTCTGGCAGATGCCAAGAGGACTCTCCTCCCCAGGCAGTTCCCCTTCACTCCTCAACAGCAGCAAATTTGCTGTGGGATTAAGCCGGGAAAAATCCATCCTGTTTACCTGGCCTGGTCACCCTGTGCCACCTCCTCTTGCCGAGGCACGGGTTTCTCCAGGAAGAAGCATCCAGAGTCACCTCTTCCCCCCACGTGCCCTGAGGAGCTCGGGCATTAGCAGGAGGCTGGAGCAGAGGTGACCAGGGCGGGTCTGGCAGCCCCAGGTGTCCCTGCTCCTGTTTTTCCCTGCCTCGCGTTCTCCCATTTATCCTTTACATCCCCACTGTGCTGATACACATAAACCTGTGGTGAGGGGAGCCCAGATCCTTCTTCACACCCACCCACTTCTTCCCTGCCCCTGTGGAGGAGGGAATCGGGAATCAGCACTGCTGGAAGTGGAAAAGGCAGGAAGAAGACGCGGTTGTTATAAAAACAAATTAATCACTGAGCACACACTGCTGGGAAGGACTAATGAGATGCTGCCAGGTCTCTTTCAGCACCAGCAAAGCCTCCCTCAAACCCAGTTTGGCCACTGGAAGCAGCCTGGTGACCTGTGACGGCTCCAGCCTCTCTGCCCAGCGCTGGATCACGGGAGACACCCCAGGTCCTGCCTGGGAGCAGCACCGCGCGTCCTCTGGGGAGGATTATCTGCTGCCATCCTGGTGTCCCACCTTCCCCCTCCTCTGCCCAGCAAGGGCAGCCTCACCCCTCGCCCATTTACCAGCAGAGTTTTGGAAACAAGGCTTGGCCTCAGGTCCCTTTCCAAAACTCAACTTCCCGGGCAGTTTCCGCAGATGGGTTAAGGACCAGGAACGTGTGGATGTGTCCCCACTGCCGGCCTCCTCTCAGAAACCCTCCCGTCCTTTCCTGACTCCCTCAGGCTGAGAGCAAAGCCCCAGTGCTCAGACCAGGAGCGCCGCTATTCAGCACAAAGAGCGAGGCTTTGTTCCTTAAAGACAAGAGAAACCAACGAACAAACAAAAAAAAGAAGCTGCAGTGACTTTGCTTCCGACAAAGTGCTTCCAGCCCCGCCAGGTAAGAGGATTCACAGCCCTGAAGTGATCCTCCTGCAGTCTCCAGGGTGTTTTATCTCCGTTTCAGGACTCCTACAGCAAAATCTGCTGGGAAAAGCGTAGCGTTTGCAGGAGCAGGTACGAAAATTGGCAGGTTCCCCTCGTCAGGCGCTTGGCTTCCTTCCCAGCCTGGGCACGGCTTAGCTGGTGCGGTGGTGCCTCCCAGTGCCTGGAAAAGGGAGAAGCAGAAAGCTCCAGAAGTAGCCTTGAAGATTGTTTCAAATGTTTTATTTTAAATCAAAGTGTTCCTTGATATCATAGAATGAGAGAACCTGAGAATGGTTTGGGTTGGGGAAAACCTTCATGATCATCCAGGTCCGAGGCAGGGACACCTTCCACCGGACCGGGTTGCTTGAAATTCCATCCAACCCGGCCTTGAGCACTTCCAGGGGAGTGTTATGTGCCTGTTCGTGCTTGGGGGGATCAGGAAATCCTCTCTGAGCTCAGGGAACAGCCAAGGAGCCCTGGGAATGGGGGAACGAGACTTCTCCCTGCTCGGTTTAGTGCATTGACCACAAAGTGCTGCTCTTCACCCGCCCCCTCCAGCCCCAGCAGCCACAGAACGAGCCAGTAAAAGCTACATAGAGGAGGAAAATGCCATTATGACTCAAGTGTGGGCAGACACAAAGCAGAAGCTTCGGGATCAGCACAGGACACCACCCCTGGAAGTGCTCAAAAAGCGTGTGGGTGTGGCACTGTGGGATGTGATTGAGCGGTGGAATTGGCAATGTCGGACTCAGTCCTTAGAGGGCCTTTTCAGCCTCATCGATTCTGTGATTCTGACTCATCAGGAGAACTTTGGCTTCTGAGTCCAAACCGACAGCCCGGCTGCCAGCTCTGGGATGCCTCAAGCACCAGAGCTTCCTGCTCTGCCTCACCTGAGTGTTGCTCAAGAGTCTTTAACTGAGACCTGTGTGCAGGGAAAATCATTGAATTGTGTGCAGGGGAAAGGCAGAGCCCCGGAGCTGACCCTGGCAGGGGAAAGGGGGGAAAGGCACGGCCCCGGAGCTCATCCTGGCAGGGGAAAGGGGGGAAAGGCACGGCCCCGGAGCTCATCCTGGCAGGGGAAAGGGGGGAAAGGCACGGCCCCGGAGCTCATCCTGGCAGGGGAAAGGGGGGAAAGGCACGGCCCCGGAGCTCATCCTGGCAGGGGAAAGGGGGGAAAGGCACGGCCCCGGAGCTCATCCTGGCAGGGGAAAGGGGGGAAAGGCACGGCCCCGGAGCTCATCCTGGCAGGGGAAAGGGGGGAAAGGCACGGCCCCGGAGCTCATCCTGGCAGGGGAAAGGGGGGAAAGGCACGGCCCCGGAGCTCATCCTGGCAGGGGAAAGGGGGGAAAGGCACGGCCCCGGAGCTCATCCTGGCAGGGGAAAGGGGGGAAAGGCACGGCCCCGGAGCTCATCCTGGCAGGGGAAAGGGGGGAAAGGCACGGCCCCGGAGCTCATCCTGGCAGGGGAAAGGGGGGAAAGGCACGGCCCCGGAGCTCATCCTGGCAGGGGAAAGGGGGGAAAGGCACGGCCCCGGAGCTCANGACAGCCCCGGAGCTCACCCTGGCAGAGGAAAGGGACAGCCCCGGAGCTCACCCTGGCAGGGGAAAGGGGGGAAAGGCACAGCCCCGGAGCTGACCCATCCTCTGGAAGGGTGTCCCAGCTCCTGGGGATGCTCAGAGCAGATGTCTCGTCGTGCAGGGAAGCCTGGTGCTGTGTCACAGGATCACGGAATCACTGAGGCTGGAAAAGACTTTTAAGATGGTGAAGCCCAGCTATCAACCCAAAGTGCCACATCCACACATTTTCTGACCACTTGCAGGGATGTTGAATCCACCACTTCCCTGGGCAGCCAATTCCAGCAGCTGACCACCCTTACAGCAAAAAAAAAATCTTTCCTAAAATCTAATCCAATCCTCCCCTGGCTGAGGGAGAACCTGGCACAACTCGAGGCCGTTTCCTCTGGCCCTGTCCCTTGTTACCTGGCCAAGGTAATCACTCGTACATAAATCTGGGTCACACCTAAGGCAAAGACAGCAAATCCCAGGATGAGGGAGTGCCCCTGACCCAGTCCCCGTCACCTCAGCAGCTGTGGTTGCACCCTCACAGCCTCTGAGCAGCACTCAGGGCACACTGAACCCCACCAGCACAGGGGGCTCTTTGTTCAGCACCTTCGCTGCAGCTTGATTGGGCTTTTTGCCTTATCCCGCAGGTAAACAGGAATATTTTGGGGCCAGGCAGGCCAGGTCTGTGCCCTCTGCTCCCACCCGAGGCCACCACAGCAGGAGGAGGTGGCAGCTCCCAGGAGAAAGCCTCGTGTTTGCTTTGCCCTCTGGTGGGCACTTCCTGCCTAATTGTTCTGTTATCTCCCTACAAGAGCCCACGGAAGAAGGGATTTGGGATGTTAAAGTCTTCCCCTGCGTAATGAAAGGATTCATCTCAGCCCTCCGTGCTGTACTGACCGGTGCTTTACCTTCTAATGGTCATTATTTCAAGCCTTCCTCACCATTCTTATACAAAAACACATTTATTCCGCCAAAGGGAATTTTAAAGGCACCTTTAAAATTTTTTTTAAATTTTTTGCTTATCATATACTTTAAGTGGGAACAGGAAGCAAAGCCTTTTTAGTGCTCTTGGTTTGGTGTTGCCATTTCATTCCTTTTTAAAGGATTCTTCCAAGGGCTAGAGAAAAATGGCTCAAGGGAACCACAGAATCCCACAACGGTTTGGAGTGGAAGGGACCTTAAAGTTCATCTCCTTCCAACCCCTGCCATGGGCAGAGTCACCTTCCACCACCCCAGGTTGCTCCAAGCCCTGTCCCGAATTTAGGACAAGTGGCCCACGGCTTTTAAAGCCATGCCCACTCGAGAGGGACACTTCAACTGTCCCCATCTCCTGCCTACCCCTGATTTGAGGCCATGGCTTCCTTCCCCCCTCCCACAAACAGTTTTTCCATGCAATTGGGTCACCTTTGAAAGTCAGCGCTCAGCAGAAGTGGAGTTACTTTGTTTAAAATAAAAACATGTATTTCTATCACCTTAGGAGTTGTTTCTCTTTCGGCACAGGGACCCTCTGATCCTCCCACCTCCTTTTATCAGCATCTTCAAAAGAGAAAGGGAGTTATAATTGCTTTCTCCCCTCGCTGCAGAAGAAAGGGAGAGGCTGCTGCTCCCCTCTATCGGCATCCTGAGAAGAAGAGACGCTTGGAGCAATCATTTATTTACAGAGCAAAAATAACATCTGGATTTCAAAGGGCAGAGCAGTTCAGAAGAATGAGGCTCTCTCCTCCCTCCCCTGCCATCAGCTGCTGCTGATTCCCACCCACTGCCTGCACAGCCCCCTGCTCTGCCTCTCTCCTCACTTCAGGGGCTTCTCCCTCTCTCTGAGCATTGCTTTGCTTCTGCCACAGAATCCCAGAGTGGTTTGGGGTGGAAGGGACCTTAAAGATCCCCCAGTGCCACCCCTGCCATGGGCAGGGACACCTTCCACTATCCCAGGTTGCTCCAAGCCCTGTCCAGCCTGGCCTTGGACACTGCCAGGGATCCAGGGGCAGCCCCAGCTGCTCTGGGCACCCTGTGCCAGGGCCTCCCCACCCTCACAGGGAGGAATTTTTCTAATATTTAATCTAACCCTGGCCTCTGGCAGTTTGAAGCTGTTAACACCCAGGTGTCAAAAATGTGAAGAAACCAGTAGTTCCACAAGCCTGATTTCTTCCAGCTCTTTGGGGTTTTTTTGCCTTATTTTCTGGTTCCTGATTCAGCAGAATCCTCTGAGTCCTGTCACACAAAGCATCTCTCCCACACACGAACCCATCCCCTGCCAGTGGTGGAAAAGCTGAATTTTCTGTCACACCAAGCCCCTCTTTGCTATAAATCTGATGAATTGGTGTCTTCATAGCCGTTATCAAAGGTGGCTGAAATGGTCCAAAAAAGTCCACGAGCTCTTAAGCAGGGACAGACTCATTAACAGGCCTGTTTTCATGAAGGCTGAAAATGCACCTGCAAACTGCCACATCCCCACTACTCCCTGCCAGGCAGCTGGAAAGGCACCTCTGGGATGTGTTACATCCCATTTCATGCACTTCAACACACAAGTTTTGCAGGAAAAGCCTCCAAGAGCCTCTGAAAATATAGAGCAAGATTGTTAAAGCCACACAGAGATTCTACCACAGCCTCCTGCAATCTCCTGCTTGGATAACTGAATTCCCATACATGTATTTATAAATATGTTTATATAGTTCAACTGATGAATTGGCCACAGGGATCACTGAAAATGTCTGCAAAAATGAAATATAATATAATCAATTAATTTCCAATACAATCAGTTCATTTCAAACTCTGAATGAAGACAACCATTACAAAAAAAGCCATTTATTAGATATATGTACATATATACATATACATGCAAAATGATTTTGTACACATTTACACAGGTTCAATTATTAATACAGTGCAAAAATGTCTAAAAAGGTACCAGCCCACCTCCTACAAACTCCCCAGGTCTTTGGGAGAAAGGAAAAGAAAAAAAAAACCCAGAGAATTACCAGCTTCATAAAGTGACTAAGCACTGCAAATTTTGAAATTATTGAAGTTTATTCTTTGCCAATTTTCTCGTGCTGAGCTGCTGGGTGAGGAAAAGAGTTTCCAAAAGACTTATCTTGCAAACTGACAGAATGAAGAAGATGCAATTCAAACCACATTAACCAGTTTAAAGCTGAACAAAAAGGGATGGATTCCTCTTTGGGGATTTGATTCAATACAGGAATAATCCCCCATTATGAGTCAGATTTTATGTTCTCAAACTGCAAGTCATTCTTTTTTATTAAATCTTAAAGCACTGAGATCAATGTAAACTATTCTATTCCTCTCGCTGTTTCACCAGGAGAAAATGTTTAACTGTATAAATACCACGTGGATGTGGGATAAATACCAAATTAAAAACAAAAATAGGTCAAATTCCGTGTGCTCTGCCTCGTCCTGGAATCCCAACCCAAACCTACAAAGTGCACACAGACTAACCCACGTAGATTCCTCAATGTGATGTACACATATTACAGGAAAGAAAAAAGAAAAAAAGGTTGCAAAGGGATTAAGGCCAACACCAAACCAGAGCTTTGTCATTGGGTAGAAAAGATCTAAAGATTCAGTCACAGCCCCCAAAAATCCACAAAGCAACCAAAAAAAATATATATATTAAGTTTAGGCAAAGGCAGAACTGAACCAACTGATCTGGTTTGATTTTACTGAAAGGTTTTTAGGAAAACCAATTCAATAAAAGCTGAATTTAACCCTTCTCCACTCTGTTTAATTGCACAATTACCCAAACACCCTGTTCCACCACTCCTCTGCAGAGCTGTGGCCGACACCCCCAGCTCAGGGATGGATCTGTTTAAGGACAGAGCAGTTGGATGCTCGGGAAGCACCAGGAATGTCACAGTTTTTCCAATCAGCTCCGTACAAGGCTGAGGAATGCCCAGCTGTGAATGCTCCCTGTGCCTCAGGCCAGAGCAGGAGAAACAGGACAGCTCTTCTGGACTCTTTAGCCAGAGTGAGGATAAAAAGGCAGGAGCAGGGAGTTGGCTCCTGTCCCAAAGTCCTTCTCATGAAGTTTTGTCTGTCTGTAGCATAAAATGCTTCATCCTTTCCCCACAGGATGATTCCCCAAGGGAACCCAGTTCAAGCTCCTGGAAAACACCATCAGTCAACAGATCCGTTATCCTTGGAGTGTTACATTTCTAGTGTCACATTTTTGGGGTGTTCTTTTTGCAGATTTTTCTTTTAAACTTGCAATCCAAACTCGTGGCTGAGTTCCCTGCAGCCTCCAAAAGTAATTTATCAAGGAAAACTGGGACTGAACAGCATGAAAATGAAGAGCAGTACAAAACCCCTCACATCTGTGGGGTCATCCTGGTGTCCTAAGGACAGGGGTTGAATTCTGGCTTCATTTCTCCACTTTACTCTGACAGAAAACTGGGACAATGACAGACAAACAACTTTAATCCACTCCCTTATAACAGAAGAGTTGTCCCTTATGGCACACAACTCTAGCTGTGTCCTTAAATGCCTGGCTGAAATATTCCTCCATCATTCCTACCAGACTGTTCCTCACAGTTTGGAGGTTTTTATCACGCTGCTGTTACACTAAGTGCAGTGAAAAAGAAATCCCTACATTTTCCTCCTGGGAAAAGCTCTGGCACCAAGTCTCCTGATGTCCTAGAAACTGTCCAGGTTGTAATGGGCTGCCTGTGGATGCTGTTGCTGCAGTCAAGCTGCATCCAGAAGTGCTTCCAAGGTACAGCACCACAAATTCCTGCTCTAGTCATCCACCGATCTCCGCGTTTGCATCCTGAGATTCCAGGAAAATTCACTGAGATACAAAGAAACGAATTTTCCTAAGTGTTCCTGCAAAAAAAAAGGCAACTCTGCTGCAGGTTAATCTCTTTGCAACCAGAGGTAGAGATTACGTGAGAGGAAAAATAAATCTTTGGTGAAAGAAATGGGGATGACCAGAAAGAAAAAAACCAAATGAAAGGAAATTTGAGGACCGTAATTCCACAATAACACACCTACAGTTCTCTACATCTCAGTTTGAATCTCTACAACCCCTCAAGGACAGATGCATCAAACTGCTATGCTTTTTTTTTTTTTTAAACAGCCAGCCTAAAATTATTATTCTACGCCCTAAAATGCCCACGTGCACCTCGATCCATGGCAGAGGAGAACACCCAGTGCAGCAGAGGTTGGGAATTCCAGCTCTGCAGTCCCCTGCTCCAAAGTGCACACCCAAAACTCATCTCAGTGTAAGAATTCACCACTACAGGTATTTCATAGAACAAAGAGAACCTGCTCTTGCTTTCCATTCCTGGAAATGGCTTTCTACTCACCAGCTACTCGTTTTTCTTTTAGAAAAAGGTGAAGGAGTCAGTGGCCTGTCATAAATGGGCTTGGGAGGTTTGTTAATTATCCATACAGAGACCAAGCAAACATGGAATTGCCCTTATCCTAAAAGTGACCTTAGCCAAGGAAACAAAGGCCACATGAGCTGACACATCACTTACACCCACTTGGATTATTTTCTGCTGCCCCAAGCATTTTTGCAGTTAACCCATGAGCACACACTTCACTGCAATGTGCTGTTCAGCCAAGGAGATATTTATAGACTTTATGGTTTATAAAAGACCCACAGCCTTTTCCTGTCCTTCCAAACCTAGAAAAATGACCCTGAAGCTCACCCTCACCATTTTTCCCACTGATACTGAACTCACCTAATTACAGCAAACAACCCCTTTACTCACATTTACCAAGAACCTTAACAAATTCTACAGACAAAAATGTTACCCATCGCTTTACCTTCCTCTTTACTACACAATTTGAGTATTTGCAGCAGCAAGGGCAAGACTGATCTGCCAAACTGTCACAGAGCCAGTAAGACAAATGGCAAAATGCTGTCTGGATGGTGGCAGTCAAGGAGGAAAAGCCTGTGGATGGTAAGAACTTCCATCTGTTGGTAACACCTGACGAGCTCTACCACTGCCATGTTAAATAGAACTTCACCCCTTGCTGTGTGTTGGACATAATTACAGCACCCTGCTCATCCCAAGTTGCTTGGAATTGTTCTCCTCGCAATAACCATTGCCATGGATGGTTTAAAAAAACCACTCTGAGCTATTTTTGGCCAGGTGAATACAAAAAAAAAGTTGTAAAAATAAGAGTAGCAAACCCCAAAGTCTTCCTCATACGCCACAGTCAGGCTGCTTCTCCAGGAGCTGCCTTGTCAGGATCTGGTAAGAAGAAAGAGAAGCCACTCCTATGTGGAAGGAGATTTGCCACAGGTTCCGTAATCCAAACAAGTAGAAGTTGCATGAACAGACACAGAAAAGGAGCACAAATGTCTTCACCTTCCTGGCTGAGCTGTAGAAGAGGTACAGGTAACACTGCAAAAGGACCAGAGAGAGTTATTAGCACTGAGCTATGTGCACAGAACCAGGGATCCAGCTGGGAATTGCTGCCTGGGACAGCTGGAACCCATCTGCTGAGCGTGTGAAGAGCAAAACCCTCACTGGAGAAAATGAAAAGCTCCCAGAGCTGACAGAGGAGTCACTTTTTCCCCCTCAGGCAGTGACAGATCAGCCTTTCTCACCCCAGGTCAGAGTTTCCAGCCGTGCTGATGCCACAGGCAGAGGCCAGCACATGGAAAGCACAGAAGTTTGTGCACAAGCACTTTGGGAAGAAGCTGCTATAAATCAAAAGGAGAAGAGAGAACTCTCCTTTATTCAGCTTCCTTGGCTTCGGGTACTCACAGGGAAAGAAGCAGCACAGAGCCTTTCTTTGAGTATTTAGATCGAAATTAATGTATTAGATCAAAATTAATCTATTCACCTCAAAGCTCTGCCACGAGCAAAGGTGTAAGAAGGCTGAAAGACACTAAATTGTATCATAATACAATAAATAACCCCAAAAATACAACGAAGTCTGCAGACAGTGGTCCCCAAACCATTATCCAAATGCAACAAGGGCAATGAACACACTGCAGGCATTAATGTTATTCCTAGAAACAAAACTGCAGCAGCTTCCTGCAATGCCAGGGTGGAAATAGAAGATTTTCCAGCTATGTTGCCCTCAGGTTAAAGGTTGTGGAGCCTTGTTTTAGGAATTCAAGGAGCCTTTCAAGAAAAACCCATTTGGAGCAGGTTATATTTTCCTTATTCAAACTCTTTTGTGTAAGGTCAGAGAAAATAACCTCATTAGAGAAAAAATCTAAGGAACCACCAGGATTCAGTGTCATTTTTTCAGGTAAATTAGACCATTTTCACTAATACTGTCCAACATTTGCTCAGTCTTCAAGGTGGTCGTGCTCCAAAAGCCCATCACTAAGTCTGACACTGACAGGAAGACGTGGTGTCCATCCCTAACGGAAGAGCCCAACTTTGGGGTGGCATTTATCCATCACACCCAGCCCCTCCTGACATTTCAAAACATGGAAGCACTGCTAACCCTTTAAATGCAATTTTCCAAGGGTCAAAATGGGCCTTGAACTGCTTTTGTGCCACTCCACTGGAATAAATCAGTGGAATCTCCTAGGTAGGATATTAAAAACCTCTGTCTTGTGAATTATAGTAGCAAAATAATCAGAAAAAAATTTTTTATTTGCAGTTAACGTACCTGAAAAACACAGGCTAGAAAAGGTAGAAAAAAAGCTATCACATTTCCAATTCCTTCATGGTCCTCCTGTTGGGATTAAAAGAAGTGACAACTACGTCAGGCACAGCTTTTAGAAAGTGCTGCTTGATATTTGAGAACATTATAAATATAGTCAAGAACCTCTTATCCCAGTTTATGTTGATTGACTGTAACAGTGTTAAACACCAAGATCAATATCATTGGATAAGACAACCAAGAACTGAGGCTTATGTGACAGTTCCTGCTAAATAAAACTGTGTCAGGATACAAACAGGACTTTTTTTTATTTCCCTTTTTTAAAGTTGTTTACAGTCTCATGTTTGTCTCAAAAAAAAAATTACCGAAAAGGATCTAAAATAAAATACAGGAATGGTGAAAAAAATCCAAGCAGCCTGGTAAGAATAAAACATTCCTCAAAATGTCAACTTCCCTAGAACAGAATAAAATGTAAAATGTTGTGATATAGAACAAAATACCCAAGGTGCAGCAGGTGAGTAACCAACTGCACGTTCCCTGGATAAACAAAACACTTCCTGTGGGAAGATGTGTGCTCAGCTAAGGGGCAGAACAGCCACCCTTCATCTGGGTACCCAAAAACTCTCTGCCTTTGACTCATTCTCAGGTCTGAGTGCAACCAGGGTTACCTGAAAGGAATATTCTGCCAGGTGAACTCCTCGGATGAGGTTCAGAGCCCCGCACATGATGTTCAGAACAAGTGACAGAATCCCCAGGGGGGTCACAGGCTGCATCCTGTACGTAGGGACTTAAAAAGAAAGGAAAACCAGACATTAGTGAAAGTTTGCACTTCTACTTTCAATCTTTTAATAGAAAACACCACAATTACCTTATGTGGGTTTTAAACACTTTCAAAACCTTTCATGCTTGCTCCAGGGAAGACTGATTATGAACAGAACCCCCTTTTTTTTTGGTGCACTACAGTATTCAGTTCTTCAGCCATCCAGAAATCAGCAAGAGCTCTGGAGTATTTTTAAACAGGTCAGCAACAGATTTTTTCTTGACCTATTTGGCATCGGTGTCTTCTATTATGGTGCCCAGAGTTTTGTTTATGACAGCAGGTGAGGATGCTCAGCACTCCTCACAGGTCAGCACAAAAGCCAGAGGCTTTCACCACCCAAAGGTCTGGGAAAGGACTTAGATTTCAGCCACCCATCACAGCAAGGCAGCAATTCATCTCCTCCTGAACCAGTAATTAAGTATTTCTTCCCGCTGGCAGCTTGAGGGCTCGGGCTGCCCACATTTCACAGGTAGTGAATTATCTGCCTCCTTCCTTTCTCACCTTCTCTGCTACTACTTAACACCCACACTGCTGAACAGCAATTCTTCGGGATAATCTCATTGATACATCCCTAATTAAGGTCAAAGCAATTATCATAAATGTGTGCTTAGCTTTGAAATCTGCTGCCTTTAATTCAGGGCTGTCCCAAGAGCCCACCTCCAGTTTTCCCTGGCTTGTTCAACAACAGATTCCACACCTTGATCCTCACCTACACCTCATCCCTGCCCTGGGATCACCACAAGTAGGACACTGTCAGCTGAATAAAAAATGCTAATTCGCAGCTAGATACCAAATCCAGCTCTTCTCCTGCACCAACATCCCCAAGACACAGGAAAGAATCAATGAGCCCTCAAGAAAACGATCCAGCCCTCAGGATCTTCTCCCTCTGTCCAGGTCTATCCAGATCCTGACTATCAGAGATCAACTGCACTTCTGGTTTCCTTTCCGTGACAGGTGAAACACCACAACAGCCACCACACGGTTTCAGAGAGGAAAACACTCCTGCCTTTCCTTTCAAGAGACATTTTGATAGATGGCTGTAAAAAACTCTGGTGCCAAATTAATATAGGGATGTAAAGCACCTTTCATCCCCGTCTCTGTAATTAATTTGTCTGGCACGCACTCACACATCCATAATTTCAGCTCCAAAGCAAGTGCAAAAGGAACTGTATTAACTCCACTTGATTCGTGTCACTTTAGGGAGCAGTACTGGGTATTACAGTCACAATGGTGTAGCTCTGTCACTCAAAGGCAAATTGGCTTTTCTTCTGCTACACGGTGACATTTAAAAAGAACTTGTAGCAGCATGTTTATTCATTCATTGACCCCAGAATGCAGTTTCCTGCTATTTTTTCCTGCTATTCCTACTTCCTACTTTTGATTAATTAAATAACGTTGCAGCTATATATATGTGTGTAACTCTCCCACAGAAATTTCCTAATAAAGACTGTTTCTCTTCCTCAAATTCTAAGGTTTACTTCAGAGGCACGAAACGTCTCTCAAACAAATTATAATTATCAAGCACGAGTGTCAGTCATTGAGCAGGATCCTGCAAACTACACGTGCCAAGAGTTCCCAGTCCCTAGGGAAGAACGATGTAGGTCTCAATATATTGCTTCTGCAGCATGAAATATTATGTAAAAGTTACATTTTTTTTTTTTAGTCCAGAAGGATAAAAAGAATTGCTGTCACAGATGCACGGGAGATTAAAATATCCAGTTGCTCAGGGTTCAGATTCTGTGAAAACCGGTCTTGAAATGGGTTTGCTGCAGAGATTTATTTCTGCTGTTAAACTCTGAGGTTGAACTCACAAACTGAAATTGCACAGAGAAGTGAGATGAGTCCTGCTAGGGAAAAATTATTTCACTTCCTTGTGTGAACTCGGTCATATTTTTATAAAGAAGATTTCATACTAGAATGGCCTATTACATTAAATAAGGGAAAAGGAGAGTACAAACACACTTAGTCCAAACCAGCACAACTCTGCACAAGCACAAATAAGCACTAATGAGGTTTCACATTGATTTGACTCTTCAAGCACAGAAGTTGTGCACTTCAGAGCACAAGATCCACGCAGAAACGTTCTGGGAGCTGTGGGTGATGTGCCAGCAGGTCTGAACACGCACAGAATAACTGCAAACACCCTCGCCCAGTGAAGAAATCGAAACCTCTGCCCATAAAAGTTGTTCTGGAGAGGCCTCTGGCCATTTCACTGGAGGAAGACAGCAGAGTGTGCAGCAGCTCGGACCTGCCTCCCGCAGGCACAGCACGAGGGTTGGACAGTGAGTCACTCGCTCAAAGCTCTGCAGAAAGAGCGCCGGGAGTGAGAAATGAAATCACACTCCGGCAGTTTAAACTAAAATACAGGCACACAAAAGGCAGAGAGAGTGAGACAGCTTCAAAAACAACCCCTTGAAAAGGCCTCTGAAGGACTCCCTGTGTGCCTATAAAAGATGAAGAACACTCATCAAGGAGAGCTGCAGGATTTACCAGCTCGCTCACAAGACAAGTGGCACAAATTGTTCTGCTGCTTCCCAGAGCCAGCTGTGATGTGAAAACTTTCCCTCTTCCCAGGAAGCTCCTCAGAGCCCCCATGTGCCCTGCACACGGCCCCGGTGTCCTGGGGAGCAGCACCAGCTGTGCCCACGCTGACACGAGCGGGGCTCTGCAGCAGCAGCCGGGGCTGTGGGTGGGTGTTGATCAAAGGTACAAGGAAAGGGTTCCTGTGGCAAGAGTTGGGCTGGGCTCAGTCAACAAAGGAAGGAACAAACAGCAGAAAGAATGGAAATAAGAAAAGAAAAATTCTCTTGTTCTCATAAATACTAACAAGGACAACGCTGCCCTGACTTTTCTGACCCTTTTCACACCAAACTGAGGAGCCAGAGGATGAGCTCAACCAGCTCCAAAGAGGCCGGGAGCAGCTCCGGCCACGTGAGGAGAGGGATGTTTGGATCATCCCTGGATCGATCAATCTGCACCAGGGAGTGCAGTCACAATTAAATTCTGCTCTCCTGCAGCCACAGCATTTCAAACAGGCTCTTGTAGAGCAGAGCCATCGTATAAATAACATTAATATGGAACAAACACTATGCACACGGCTAAACTTAGAGCAGCAAAGTGGGATTCAGCTGGTAGGGAACGATGAGAGGAGAGAGACACAAGCCAGGAAAGCTGACTCCAGTGGAGGCAAACAGATGATCATAAACATGATCCTTAAAATAAAGGCAGAACAATCTGTAAGAGTATTTGGGTTAGACCAGAGAGAACAGCCAGAAATAAAAAGCCAGATGGAAAGTAAAGGAAAGCAATTAGCAATAAAAGAGAAGTGAAGATATATTTCTGATCTGTGGACACAGACTACATCACAAATATTTACTGGCACCGAAGCTGTTCCAAATTTTTTTTTTAAAAAGTGCAAAGAATTTCTAAGCCCTGTCACAACATGAAAAGATTTAACCTTCAAGCACAGTTCTGAGGAGCACTCACAGAGGTGACTGGCAAATAAAGTGGTTTCCATTCTATTTTTAATTCCTCCTGACTGGTGCCCTTCTATACTCTAATTTAAAATACCTATGTCAAATTAGATTCCAGCTCATCTATCACAAACAGTAAGATTGAGCAACTGGAACTTAATTTTATTAATGTTTCATAAGCCAAGAACAACAATTTAAAAAAAAAAACGAACTACAAGCTCATGGCACTCCAGCTGCATTGAAACCACCGTGCTAATGGGATTAAAATAGAGAATGGTTCAGTGGTGGACTTGGCAGGGTTTGGTTTCTGCTTGGACTCAATGATCTTAAAGGTTTTCTCCAACCTAAATAATTCCATGATTTCATTTGTGCAGGAGGTAGGCAGGACCTTGACTGTGCAGCTGAAACACAAGTGAGAGGTGCCATTTTTATAATGAAGAAGTAGAGGTTGGTACTTCAAAAGCAGGTAAAATGTCAGGTTTTGTCACAAAAAAGGTCCCTGTCAAGCCTCTGTGTTGTTTATACAGATACACAAATTCTCATTCAGAATTTTAGTCAAATGTATTGAGTTTTAAAAAACAAGGTAAAGAGGAAAAAGCAAGGAGGGGAGAACAATTCAAGCCAGACAATCTGGGAACAAGAGTTTTACCCTCAGCTCATATTTTTCCCATCTTTTCTTCCCTCAAGGCTGAAGAAACTCATTCAGACTGTAATTACAGATCTTTCATTACGAGTTTGCACCAAGCAGTGAATCAGTGGAGCTTCTTTAGAAATTTGAACAAACAAGGATTTTAAAAGAAGAGCCTTTCCCATGGAAAATACCAAGCCCAGCCTGGATTTTCCACACAGAGAAGCTGATGCAAGGCTGGGAAAAAGATTCCATAGCAGCCTCCAAAGCTCTGCTGCATACCTGCTGCAATGTAAAGCCCACATGTTGTTTACTACGATGGAAAAAGCCTTTTGTGGGTTCATACACCATGCAAACACACATCTCTCACTACAAAAGGAACCTGCCACGTGGTTTTTCTGCCACGTGGTTTTTCTGCCACGTGCAGGATGAGGGTGAGGAGATCTCCTGTCACCTGGGGTAGTAGTAACTTACCAACCTCCACATGGCCTCCTGCGTGCCCTCCGTTGCTCAGCCCGTTGAGCAGCTCCGTGGCCTCCAGCTGCAGCTGCACCGGGGGCTGCAGCCTCAGCTCCTCCTCCACCCTCTCCCAGTTGGCCTTGGCCCGGGAGCCACGGGTGCTGTTGAAATGGTGCTTCACCTTCTGAATGATGTTATCTGAAACAACAGGGAAACCTGCTGCAATCAGCTCAGAAAAACTGCTTAATTAATCCTTGGTATTGTTAAAACCTTACTTCTGGTGGTATTTTATCTTATCATAGCGTTCTCTCGGATTGTTTTAATTTCTTCATTTCTTTTCTTATTGGTTTCAGGTATAAAATTTCACTACTGGTTAGGGAATAAAAATACTTCTTTTAGGTATTTTGTATCACAGGAAGGTTTGGGATGGAAGGGACCTTAAGGATCATCCAGTGCCACCCCCTGCCATGGGCAGGGACACCTTCCACTGTCCCAGGTTGTTCCAACCTGGCCTTGAACACTTCCAGAGATCCAGGGGCAGTCACAGCTTCTCTGGGCACCCTGTGCCAGGGCCTCCCTACCCTCACAGGGAAGAATTTCTTCTAATATCTAATCTGAATAAGAATAAAAATTATCTGTAACTACCAAACAAAAGGTTAAGATCTAGAGTATCAAGTGCATCTTAGACCCAAACATAGGAAAGAAGACGATTAAATTGATAAATAAATAACCACACAGCAATATTAGGTATTCAGTAGCATAATAAAGCATAATAGTAAAACTGACCAAAAAAGCTTTTTTTTGGTTAAAAAAAAGCTTTATGCAATTAAAAGAGGCTAGAAATTCCCCAACTCCTACTCAAGTTTAAAAAAAAAAAAAGGAGTAATGTGGATCTCAATATGAAATTACATCCTGGCTGTAATGTGCCCTGCAGGGAATCCACCCAAAATCCAACACGGCTCTAGAAGGAGCTTTCCTGATGGATTTCTCAACCTTTTCAGGCTGAGTTTAACACTGTTACTGAAATCTGGACAGAAGTGTGCAAACCCACTGCAGGATATTATCCTTTTCCAGAAAATTTTCTCACTGCAAGGGAATTGTGTCTTTCAAAGGTGTGAGGTTCAGTAGAGCAGCTGCCACTTGGCAAGAAAACAAATTATATCAGGTTAAAAAAGAACCACTGGGCATGGTTCTGAAGTATAATGACTCCAAGTCATGCCAGAAATAAAGCTGCCCATAATAATCCATTCTGTCTCCCTTCTTTCCTGTACTCATCTGTCTCCACTCATCAGATTTTTTTAATTAAGTTAGAAAGTGTCTGAGATATCAATTTCTTTTTTCTTCTCCGCTTGTTCATCAATCACCACAGCATTTTGTTCATAATAGATGAACTCTAAGGAACTACAACCCAAATCCTCAAATAGTTTAAGGCATTAAGATCTTCCCCCTCCTCCTCCACAGGCAGGCAAAGGCATACCCAGAGTCACTTTTATCATCAGGCTTTGGCCAGGAGATGTTGTTTAACACCATCAAATTGGCAGAGAGAGGATTTCTACTATTAGAGAACAAAGTTACAAACCAAATTCAATGAAAGCATATGGCCTGGAAGCTGAATTGATGCTCCTTGTGTTGTAGGAAGCAGCAAATTCCCACCGAAGCTCTTCCAGGAAGCAGAAGGCCATGATGGTTGAGTAGCTGCTGGAACAGATTGCCAGGCAGGCAATATCCCCAGAAGAAAGGAAACTGAAAATAGAAATTTTTAAAAAATCACATCAACATAAAAAGGTGAAAGTCCTGCTGAACGTGAGGATGAAGCTGTGCTTTCTGTCGAAACAAAATGTACAGACTGAGCTGAGAGAGGACACTGCAAAAAAAGTGATTTTTGTTGTTGCTGAAGTCCTGCAATCCCTGTAGATCTATTTATTCTCAGACAATTATTCATTCCTAACTCAGCCAGGATGCCTGAGCACAGCGAGGATCACAACGCAGACTTTATTAGATTGGTACATCAGTACAAATCGAGGACATTCCTCTCCCAGGCTGGCTTTAAATCACATCCATAAAAACCAAGATGGCCAGAAAACCAATTTTGAAAGAAAATGCAGGAAAAAAAGTAAAAGCAAGGAAGTTTGTTCCCAGGAAGCAGATGGATTCCTTGCTCCACTTAAATATGGCAACACCATATTAAGAGCAACAGATATTTGTAAATCTGCACAAGCCAAGATTTTCAAACACTTACTGCTACACCACAACAAAAATTCTACTCTAAAAGGGGTTCCTCTAACACGGAATCCATATTTATGTAAAAGTTTTCTCTTTACAGATGGCCCAAAACCTTCCAGGAGACTTCTCAGGGATATCTTCCCTTACAGCCCAGCCATTTGTCAGCAGGAAATCAGTTTAACACCCAAGTTTGGAAACTGAACAACTTGTCTCTTTAGATATGTTCCTGTACTTCATCCCAACTTCATTTCACGCTCACAGTTTCTATTTCACCACATTTTTATTTATTTGCTATACTGGGTTCTTGGGATTTACAGTTTTGCTTGGCTCTGCCAGCCCAGTTCCACTGGGTAGCTTCCCCAAATTCCTGCTGCTCCCAGCTCACGGCTGGGGATCAACACCGTGCCTGCCTAAAACCACCTTTCCCGAGTTGTCCATAATTTATGGCCTTTTTGCCACGTATCCATTTGCACTGCTCTCATTCCAGAGCCAGGGCTGAGCTGCTTCTGTACAGCAGATTAAAAGCAGCAGGATTTGTTGGCATCAAAGGGCACGAGTTTGTTTTGACTGAAAAGGAATTGAGATGAAAATCTCTGCTTTTCCAGTTGTTTCAGTGTAAATTCATGTATTTTTTCAACCCCTCCAAAAATGGATGCTTAGTTTTAGCTTAGGATCACTTAAAGTTTTCTTCCATTTGCTCACCAGAAATGCAATCACCAGCTAAAACTCACTTCTTAAATGAGTTTAAACAAATTTCTTCATTTCTTTCTCCATAATTTCTTTAATAAATTTCTTCTCCTAAACTAAGCCATTCCAAGGCACTTGGATGCCCTCTTAAAGGGATTTGTAGAAATCCATGAAACTCCAGTTCCTAAGAGTAACAAGCACTGCACACTGAACAGGAGGCTTTGCTATGAAAAATCAAAATTAAAATGAGCAAAATATATAAAAATAAAATTAGAAAAATATATATAAATATATAACTAAGTATGTATAAGTATAGTGTAAGTATGTATATGTAGACATGTATATGTATAAATTTAAGTGCATAACGAAATCTGTGTAAATATAAATAGTATCAAATAAATAACAGTTATCTAAGCATATTTATATAAATTAACATGCAAAACCCAATATATGAATACATAAATATCTACAAATATATAATTAAACACCTGCTCCCTACACTGAGCAGGAGTTGAGGAATAAGGTTTCAAAATCCTCGGAGTTTACAAGCTAGACAATCATTGTGGGATTTCAGACTGGAATCAGGCACTACAGACTATACCCAGAGTTCAATTAATCCCCAAGATAATTATTTCAAAAAATTAAAGCCAAAAAAACCCAAGCAAAGCAGAGCAGGAACTCACTGAATGCTGAGGTTACGTCCTTTGGCCGTGCCCCGACTCGGATACCGCGCCAGGATCGAGGATAACGCCTTTAATCTCTTCCTGCATTCCAGAAAGTCCTGGTTGAGATGGAAATCTGTGGAGGCTGAGAGGGGAAGTCCATCCCTCACCCGCACCACACAGGCAAAGAAGATCATGGACATTCTCCACGGGAGTATTCATGAGGACAACCTGGAAATGAAAGGTTGAATTCAGTTCATTCCAAACTTCCAAGCAGGAATGTGGCAGGATGAGAGTTTCTTCACCACTGGAACTGAACAGCACCTCTGGTGACACCTCTGCCATCGAAAGGCAACCAAACTGTTCTCAAAGCTCGTGGCTCTGTCCAATTTTTTGCCTCTCAAGATTAAAAGGTGAGGCAGGGGATTTGATGGAGGAATTATCTACCTGAGAAATATTCCTGGTTTCCCTCCTGCTTTACCTAAAGCATCAGAAATGCTGAGGAAAGCTCTTACAGGTGTTTTTGGAAGCTGCTAAGCCCCACTGATGTGCTGCATCTACGCTGGAGTTGCAAAAAGCTGCCTGAGTGGGGCAGTTCTCTATTTTCTACTGTAACACACAAATCAAAAAATAAATTTTAGGCTAGAGCCTGTCAGGTTCTTTTTACAGACTCACCTAGGGCTAAATATAGAATAAAAGTTGCCCTCTCTTGACTTCTTCCTCTTTAAGAGGTCACAAACTCCCGTGGAAAGTTATTCTTAGGCTTCACCTGGCACATTCAGAACATGCAGAGATGTGTCCTTCAGACATACCATGAGGATCCAGGGCACGGTGTCAGAGGATTAACAGCACTTCACATCATCTCTGAAAGAGAATCAGAATGAACTAATTAAAAATTAGCTAAAAAACCTAATTAATTACCTGCATTTACATGCATATTTACCATCAGATCTCCTGTGAAGTGAGATAGTGGGTAAATAAATCCTAGGAAGTGTTTTGCCAGGAGGAAAACAAACAGCTCATTTTCTTCTCCAATACATTCATTTCCAGACTCATTCAAAGACACCATGGAATGATACACAAAATATTTATGATGTCCCAATCACAATTTTTTTTAATTTACACCACTAAAAGAGCAGCTCTAAATCAGAAGATTTTAAGGGATTATCACAAACAAGTCAAGGAAAAAAAAACAGGGAAAAAGGAAAACCAAAGGCATTTACTTCGCTTCAGGCAAACTACAGAAATAAAGCACTGGGGAAATAAAAAGAAGGAAAAAAAACCACATTGTGAACTCAAACTTTTGATAGAGAGAACAACTGCTTTGACCAGCCCTGTATCACACAATTCATTAGGATGCTCAAAGTGCCTTTGAAATGTGGCTCGTCAGGACGAGCTTTTCTTGTCTCAGAAGTCCAGAGAGCAAAACCCTTTCTAATTCAGGCACCATAAACTCTCCTGATGTCTGCCACGGGTTGTTCTTGCCACAGGCAGCACTAAAGGGTCTCATTTCTACCCCACAGGAATCATTCCCACATAAACTGTGGGAACCATCCCTCTGTCCAAGGTGCCAGCACGTTAAAGCAACTGCAATTATCAGAGGATAATTATCAGGGGAATTAGCAGAAAGCACAATGGCACAAAACTTGTTTCCTTAGAAAAGCAGATTAAAACTACAGAAGATCAGACATCTCTTGAGAAGTGTTATCTTGAACTTTTCAAATGGAGATTAAAGAATTAGACGTGATTTTTTTTTTCCACAATCCCTCTCACAGTTCTCCTCCAGCTGTCATTGAAGTTGTAAAAGTAAACTAGACTCACAAACTTCAACACGCATCAAGAAGAATTTCAACGATAATCATGATTATTATCAATCAGTTTGAAACATCCCATCAATCTTCAATGTGTTGTGCTCGTAGCCATGGATACAACAGTGCAGAAAACTTTTACATGAAAGTGAAATAAACCCCAAAAATATTAACTTTAACACAGCCAACTTCTAAGCACAGTTGCTCAGAACAGCACAGATGAGGCTTTGGGCTTTGGTAATGCTGATGAAGTTTAGCTCCAAAATAACCCCAAAACAGCCAGAAGATCATCAGAAAAATGAAAAAGCACCACAGTGAGAAATCAAAGACATTTTCTACAAACATACCTAGCCTATGAAATTATTCAGCTCCCTATGCCACTAACAGCGAGAGCTGAAATTTAAATATATATATATTTTTATTAACCACCAAGGATAACATCACCTCCAGTCAACCACCTGCACATATAAAGTTCTCCAACTTTCCAAGACACACAAACCTTCCTGCTGCAGTGCCTGAGGCTGTCACTGAGTATCAGCTGCCCGTCAGAGGGATCCTTTGCTCTGGGAAAGAAAGATCAGGTGTCCGCCAGGAAAACTTCCAAATGAAGTGCCAGACTTCACTGGAGAAATGAGTCCATGCTCCTTCCTCAGAAAATGAGGCTTTGGGCTTTCCTTTGGTGAGCAGCCTTGCTACTCAGCCATCAGATGATGTCTAGAGCTGTGTTACTTTGGCGAGTAACAGCCACTAATGTCACTGCCCTTGGAACTTTAACTACTCGCAAGCCATTTTTGCCACGTCACCCGTGACCAAGCACAAAGTACCACAATTTTTTTGGGCTGATCAAGGAGTGCACACAAGCAGGTGACTCGATGCTGTCACTGTGTCACACCGGCTGCCCTTTCCTCCTGCAGGCTCTCTGTTTGCACACCATCAGCAGCCCAAAGATCTGCACCCGCCTGTACGTGGCAGCTCTTTGACCTTGGCTCTGAACTTGGACGTGCCCTCGAGGCTCTGGGTTCAGCAATATCAAATCTTGCGGCGTTCACAACTGATAACATCCCGTCGTCATCAGACCACCTGTTCTGGCACAAAGCAGAACCTTGGGAAGCATTTTAAGGAATGGTTTCAGAAGAACAAGTTCTAATTTATGACTGAAGGAAACAATGTTGTGTTTTCATTACTTGAAGCACCTGTACATCCAACAAGGCTTCGGAATAAAACTGCTTACTGCAAGACTCACATTAACAGCACCAATCTCAGAACAAACAATTCTTCAGTGTGTCTAAGTGACCTGGAGCACAATTCCTCCTTCCCTCACTTCCTGAGGAGCAGCCAACTCTCTCCAGTAGCTGTGCAGGGATTATCAGGGCAGCCTCAATCAGACCTCCTGCACTTTACTGAGTGTTACGCAAGCTCCTCTGGGTTAAGAAGATTACACCCAACTCACCAGGCCACACTTCTCCAAATGCTCAACAAACTCCTGCTTTATTGCCTGGACTTAGAAAACAATCTGCTCAAAAGGCTGCGAAAGCAAATGAAAACTAGTACAGAGTTCATGAGGGGGATTATGTTAAAAACCTGGCTCTTTCAGAAATTACCAAACCATCAAAAGCAGGTTTCCTTCCAAGAATGGCACAACACTCACAAAAAATGTTACCAGGATTTCTCTCCAGCTTTTGCCTTCTCTCCCTGTTCAGAGCCATGTTTCTCTGCTCTCTAGAGGTGTCCAGCTTCAAACCCGGTTCTGACCTTCCTGCTGAAGGAGCAGCTGAAAGCTTTAGTGGATGTTACCATGGCCCTGTGGCAGTCAGTGAAGTTTTTTGGACACGTGATGCATGACCACAACTACCGCACTAAAGCATCTTTCCTCAGGCAGGTGATCTCCAGAGGGAGTCCTGGACAGCTACAGGTGGAATGCCAGAACATGAAAGAGATTTTGGGTTGACTCATCAAACACAAAACCTGAGCTGCAGTTCCAGTGCTGCTTTGGGTCTCACCCAACAAGGATGTGGCTCATGAGGGAGATTTATCACACGCCCGGGGGATCACAAAGTGGATTTTATCTTCTTCTCAGATATATAAAAGAACAAATCCAAATTGCTGTTAAATTTCTCATTTTCTAAGACTGCACCAGTATCCACCTGATCCTTCCCAGCTGCTCTCCCTCCATGCCCCCAGCAGTGCTGAGCAGCTACAGACATCCCAGACCCACGGCACAACCAGAGCCACTCTCCAGACTGAGCAGTGACTAAAAGCACCGTGCTGCCTCAAAATTTAACACGGGATTTGTGCATATCCAGAGCTTTTAGGCTCCTATAAATCCTACAGGCTTACTGTTATCCCCAAGGGGAGGCATGTGGAAAACCCTTACCATCACAAATCTGTCTGCACACACTCCTGGGAATTACCAGAAATAAAGCACACACAAACCTCCAACCCCAGCATCCAGCTCCCACATCAATCCCACAATCTATCCCAACAGAAAATCCTCCAAACCCTTGCCCAAACCACACTGCAACAACTCTGCCATGCTCTGAAGCTCTGCCTCACCTTCATCTCTCAGAAACACTGACCACTTTACCTGTTCCCAAATATTCACCCACCCCATCCACCTGCACACCGAAGCCTCCCCAAGCCCACCAGCTCATCCCTGTACCTTCACCAGCCCATGTAACTAAGGACCCATCCCACACCCATCCTGTTCCACTCGCACTATACATAACTACACCCTATTCACACCTCTCCTCTCCCACATTAAGCATCCTAAAACCCCCAGAAGAACCCCCTTCCCACACTCTTCAGTAACCTGCACACTATGAAAGCAAACACACCCGAGCCCCCACTCAGGGCACTGCTTTGTGCTGACAAGGCCTTCCACGCATCCCTCAAGCACTCAGACACCCACAAACCTTACTCCCATCCCGCAGCTCTCAAACCCCCACGTTATCCCCGCTCAGCCCAAGCCACCCCCAGCCCCCCCCACTCCCCCCCCAGAGTCCCAAGCCCTCCTCCTCCACCCCTCAAGCACCCCAAGGAACCCCCCAAATCCTCCCACGGGTCCCAACCCCAACACACACATCCCCCTGCTCACCACCACATCCCCAAACTTCCCTCATCGGCTTCCCAAGCACCCCAAAGCCCCTAAACACCCCCCACA
>VZTA01016797.1:49953-117306 GCA_013398855.1 Mohoua ochrocephala
CCCGCCCGCCTCACCAGCGAGGCGGCGGCGCGGAGCGGCCGCGCGGGGAGCGCCGGGACAGCGCCGGGAGGACCGGGGCTGGGAATGGGGCTGGGAACGGGGCTGGGGCTCCCTCGGGATGGGGGTGGCCTGTGGGGATTGTACGGAAAATCCAGCTGGGAAAAGCCAGAGTCCGTAAAGGAGACAGAGGAGTGGAGCAACTTTATTCGGATAAAGGGAGAGAGGCCCCTGGGGCACAGCCCGCGGGGTTTTCTCTCTCGAGGTTTCGGAGGGCGCAGCCTCCTCTTATCCCAAACTCCGGCCGCGTGTTTCCCTCTTCCTTTCCCCAGTGCTGAGGTACCAGGAAGGTGCAGCCTTCCCAAACCGCCTGCCACATATCCCCCCTTGAACCTGTCCTTTTCCCCAAAGTTCACAAACTCAGCCCTGTGCGGCCCCATTTGGCTGTTCCAGGAGTCAAACTGGCCGGGCTCTGGGACAAACCTGCTGCCCAAAGTTGGTAGAGACATTAAGCCCCTTGTCAAAGATGTCAACACCCATCCCCTCACCCATGGAAGTGTTTGGAAAGACATCAGCACACATCTTCCCTGTCAGGAATGAGGATGGGGATGGGGTGTCAGGATGGGGTTGGGGATGAGAATGGGGATGGGGACAGGGTATAGGGACGGGGATGGGGATAAGGCTGGAGATGAGGGTGGAGATGGGGGTGGGATGGAGGTGTGGGCATGGGGATGGGGATGGAGATTTGGGGATAGGAATGGGATGGACGTGTAGGGATGGGGATGGAATGGGGTGTGGGGATAGGGATGGGGATAAGGGTGGGGATGGGGATGTGAGGGTGAAGATAGTGTGGGGATGCGGATGGGCATGAGGTTGGGATGTGGGGATGGGATTGAGGCTAGGGAAGGGGTGTGGGGATGGGGTGAAGGGATGAGGCAGAGGGTGGAGATAAGGCTGGGGATGGGATCTGGGGACCTTTGGGTGGAAGCACTTGTCCAGCTGAGCAGTGGGAGCTGTGCCGGAGCACCAGCAGCAGCCAGGGAAACAGTGGGATTTTTCCAGTGGTACAGCTCGGACACCACAGCCGGCTCACCCAGCTCTCCTGGCACCTGGGGTTGAAATCAAACCGAGCTCTGTAGCTCAGTTCTTGTGCTGGTCCTTCAGGAGAAGCTCGGTACCACTGTACATCCCAGGTGACAGATGGACTTTCCTTTTCAATTAGGAGCTGCTGCAGCAGATGAACTGGGATACAAAGCAGATTCTCATCTTCCTTCCTTCTGGGGGTGCTGGGCATAGAAACAAGTCTGGAGGCTCTAGCCTGACATGGAACCTGTGCCTTGTGGTTGTTCGTGTTCATGGAGTTGTTCAGCCTGGAGAAGAGGCAGCTCAGGGGAGACCTCATTAAAAGGGGCTTATAAAAAAGCATGAGAATAACTTTAAATGGTCACATAGTGATAGGACAAGGGGAAATGGTTTGAAGTTTAAAAAGGAGAGATTTCAATTAGATATTAGGAAGAACTTCTTTTCTGTGAGGGTGGGGAGGCCCTGGCACAGGGTGCCCAGAGAAGCTGGGGCTGCCCCTGGATCCCTGGCAGTGTCCAAGGCCAGGTTGGATGGGGCTTGGAGCAGCCTGGGATAGTGGAAGGTGTCCCTGCCCATGGCAGGGGGTGGCACTGGATGATCTTTAATATTCTTCCCAAAACCAAACCATTCTGTGATATCATTCTGTGTTTCTCATTGCAGGTGTTGTGGCAGTAACACAACACCAACTGCTCTCCCAGGACATCCATCTGAAAAGCAGCAGAATAAAAAGAGTAAACAATAAATCATTCCTGAACAGGGGAGCTCTGAACTCAAAAATCTTGACGTGGAGAGCATTATCTGGGCATTACTGAGTTGCTGCTGTCTGTGAGCAATAGCAGCCCTGCTCAGCACCACGTGCAGTGAATGACCACTGATGTTCTGCTGCTCCTCTGACAGCTTCCACTCCCCATGAAAACATCCCACTGCTGCAGGGCTGCCTTGCTTCACAATGTGACCATCCCTGCTGAGGGTTGCTGCTTTGGACACCTTCCACTATCCCAGGTTGCTCCAAGCCCTGTCCAACCCGGCTTTGAACACTTCCAGGTTGAATGCTGAGTCCACACATTTATAAAAAAAAAAAAATATTTCCATCTCCACATCAGCAGTGATCTATCCAGTGGTGCAGGAGAGAAACAAAAAGCTGATTTTTCTCTTGCCACAACCCCAGCTGTAAGAAATGGGAACAATGAGGCACAGAGCACCACTGGAGTTCCAAAGAAAACAAGGTTACATGCAGACAGGCTTGAGCCAGATAAGCTGACACAATCTGTATCCCATATGAGAAGCTTTGCCAGGGAATTTGAAGCCGATCTTTGCTTCCATTTTTAAGCAGAAAATCCTTATGTCAAAGAAAAAAAAACGGTAGAGAAAAGCATGGACTGAGTATTTTGGGTAAAAGACAAAAATAAACATGCACCACTGAATACCGGAGTGTTGGGAGAATCTTTCTGTGTTAAGCACTACAAACAAACAAGCAAAAAAAACCCACAAAACAACCAAACCCAGGGCACAGTCTGAAATGGCAGCGTGGTTTGGATATATTTTAAGGTTTCCTTCCTCAGGGTGCTATGGAGTGGGGTCAGCACCCATTAGAAATGGCACAGGCAGGGTCAGGCAGCCCAGCCAAGGGGATCAGACAAACTCAGGCAGTATTCCCAAAATCCCAGGGAGCCGTGGAAGCGCCAGCCATCGTGAGCAGGGCCTTGCTGTGAAAACACCTTGCAGTTGTTTCACTGAATGGGTTTTTTAGGCTGTATAAAATGCAAATTCACATCTTCTTGCCATGGCATGGGGGTTAGAAAGAGGCAAGGCACTCATCCACTCAGCTCCCCACGGCACTCAGGAGAATGTGATTTTTTGACTGACCTCCTGTTTGAATTACCCTGCCAGCCACAGAACAAAAGACTGCTTTATTAGATTGCTTGCCTTTGGGATTTTCTTAGGATTTAATGATCCCGGCCATGACTGGGAAAGAACAGAGCATGGCAAATACTGTAACTTTCCCTAAAATTTTAAATTAAACTAGAAGAGAGCACGCTGACATGCAAAACCCTTGACAGCTTTCTGGAAGAAAACAAGTTGGCACTTGGTGGTTGTGTTAAAATAGACATAATGGCTCGTTAGAGCTCAAATGTCTTCACCAATACTTCCTGAGTGAGCAGGAGGGGCTGGACACCAATCCTGGGTTTAAAAGGCCACAGTGCTGGTTCCAAGCTAAATAATTGTGAATTACTCAACTGATAGCACACAGCTCTGCCTGAAAGGAAAGGTACACCTTGGCTCTGACAGGTTTTATGCCCTTCACAAACAATTATTTATGGTATGTGGATGCACGTTGTGTGTGTCTGAGTAGAGGAGTTAAATTCTATAGCTGAAGGCAGGTTTAGATTAGAGATCAGGAAGAAATTCCTCCCTGTGAGGGTGGGGAGGCCCTGGCACAGGGTGCCCAGAGAAGCTGTGGCTGCCCCTGGATCCCTGGAAGTGTCCAAGGCCAGGCTGGACGGGGCTTGGAGCAACCTGGGATAGTGGAAGGTGTCCCTGCCCACGGCAGGGATGGAATGGGACAAGCTTTAATGTCCCTTCCAACCCAAACCATTCTGGGATTCTGTGACCTTAGAAGTGCAAACAGTGAATCCAAAGCATTGCAAAGTGGGGGAGGAGTGTAAGATTCAAACCTCAGCAGGCTCAATTTTACACCTGTCCAGGAAGCACAGCTTCAGTGAAAAGGTGCTGGAGGAGATACCAGTCACTTTCTGAGTGCAGATTTGATGTCTTACCCACAACAGTGGATCGTGACACTCCTGTGACAGCAGCTGGCAAGGCCAGATAGCTCAGGACCTTCTGTAGCAGCCACATTTCTGTCCCACACTGTCAGAAGTGCGACAGGATGTCACAAGAGATGTCATTAAACATTTTGTGTCACCCAGACATCAATTTAAGACCCTGGCTGAGCTCTACATTCACCCAGTAATGACAGTCTCCAAATCACATCGTAATGCTCATTTCATTTCTTCCCAAAACATCCGTGATGGAGGAACATAGGAAACAAAGTCTTAAATTTTCATTTCCTAGGAGTTTGGGAAGCCAATTTGTTAACCTCTAGAACAGCTTATTTAATACTGTAGCAGGAGGTAAATCCTTCTATTTGCTGTACATTATTGCAGAAGAACATGTCATAATTTGTAATCTAAATCCTCAATCTTGTGAGCATTTGATGAGCACATGGGAGGTTTATTTGTCTGACTGTTCTCCCTGAACTGAATGCATCCATGCCTTTAAGAAACGTAATGTTGGCTTGTTTGAATGTGCTCAGGATATAGGGTTTGTTTCAATATGAGCAGAATCATTAAATAATTATTCAGCTTTTTCATATTCATGTTAATGGTTTCTTTGTTAATATAGAAATACTGTCACAAGGGCAAGGGGACAGGCGTACTGCTTCAGATGGAATATGCAAGTAGTTTTCAAAAGTATCCAGGAGCACATGTCAGAGAAAGAATAAGTGATACTTCCCCCACGAACTAGAGCTTCCAACTGCTTTCATCCCACAGAACTCAGTGAACCTTATGTGGTTTTTCTACTTGGTAATCCTCAGCAGGTTCTCTCCAAAGTCCTGTCTTAATTTCCCTTTTAACCCGGGAAAGCTTTCTACATCCACAACCTCTGGCAAGGAGTTCTAAGGTTCAGCTGCCCACAGCGTGAAGAAACTTCTCTTCTTCCACCGTATTAATATTGAAACATGCAAATCCACACTGACCTTCTTTCGTACGTTTGTTATTTGGGGGTTTTTTTAATTATGAATTTACCCCGAGTTCTCGTTTCTTTGCCATGTTATCATGGCTTACATACAGATTATTTCCATTTTCCTGCTGTCACTGTCTCAAGAACGCTGAGCAAACCCGGAGCCTCTGGGCTCCCTCTTCTTCCACTCCCCGGCTCACTCCAAGGACAAAGAAAGCAGCCGGATCCTCGAGGCAGCTCTCGGCAGCTTTTCACTTTCTGCCCGGGTTTTACAGGAGGTAAAAGTGGCTTGAAGTCTTCTGACACCCCGCTGCTCATTCCTGTCCCGCTCTGACACGATGGTTTTGGTGAGGGCAGCTGTGAGGCAGATCAGAGACCGGAGCCAGAAAAAAGAGGGGATGCACCTACTCCTCCCTGTGAGCTCTGTCAGCTCCGTGCTCGGGTTCAGAGCGGAGCCCCGGGGCAGGCGGTGCAACCAAAGGAGCAGTTCAGGAGGAGGTGAGAGTGTTTTAAGCTTTGAGGAGGTTTCGCGTTACGTTCACCCTGGAGTCAAGCAGCAGCTCGGAATATTTTTATCAGCAGGGAGCCCCGAGTACTTTGACTTTTAAAAGCCTGAACAGCATAAGCAATAAGCCAGATGTGCTTTCTGTCTGCTAAATGCAGCCCCATCGCCGGGGTTTCATTCTGTGTCCATTTGCAGTCCATGTGAAACAGGGACTCTCAGGGCACGATGCCTCTGGAAAGGGAATTAATAATCAATTACACATTTATACTGGCAAAGAATCCCACCATTTTAATACTTAAATGAACAGAATGGGAATGAGCTTTGACTTTTTAATATTACTTCCTACTTCCCTCTGCCAGGAAGAACTGCTTGGCAAGGCAGGGCAGGCAGAGCTGTATCTGCACCCCAGCTCGGGCAAGGACCAGGGGCAAGGCATTGTGCTGAAACAGAGCTCTCAAGCCCGGGGCTGGCAGGTTCACGGGCAAAAACTCCAAGCAGGAATTCTCAGGTTTCCACAGCAGCCTGATCCAACATTACAGCTGCCCTGTGCCAGGGCTGACCCCGAGCACCTGCAGCTAAAGCCCTGGGAGGGGCAGGGAAGAGGCTGCAGAACCTGCTGGTGCACCCAGGGCTGTGACAGTCACCTCCTTTCCCATCACTGTTTGTCCCCACACCTCACAAAGGTCCTGCTTTGGAGAAGCTGGTGTGAAACCCTTGGTGCACAGACATCATCCCTCAGAGGCCAGATTCACCTCAGGGGGTTCAGGGGCCACCAGTTCGGGGTGCAACGCTGTGTAGATGCTCCCAACAGCATCTGCCTGTGCTGGGATCACACCAATGGGGCAGGGCAGTGACCTGGCAGGGCTTCTGTCCCCTTCAATGACCTCTCAAAGGGCCACAAAGATGCTCCAGGCTGGAACACCTCTGCTATGGAGCCAGGCTGAGAGACTTGGAGAAGAGAATGCTCCAGGGAGACCTCAGAGCCCCTTCCAGAGCCTAAAAGGGCTCCAGGGAGCTGGAGAGGGACTTTGGACAAGGGCCTGGAGTGCCAGGAAAAGGCAGAATGACTTCCCACTGCCAGAAGGCAGGGTTAGATGGGATATTGGGAAGAAATTCTTCCCTGAGAGGGAAGTGAGGCCCTGGCACAGGGTGCCCAGAGAAGCTGTGGCTGCCCCTGGATCCCTGGAAGTGCCCAAGGTCAGGCTGGACAGAGCTTGGGATGATCTGGTCTAGTGGAAGGTGTCCCTGCCCATGGCAGGGGGTGGCACTGGATAATCTCTTCCAACCCAGGCCATTCTGTGATTCTATGAAAGATATTGGCACTCATCTGCGACTGTGGCTGAGAATGAGGAGGAGAATCCTGTGTCCAAGGCAGAGGCCTAATCCTGAGAATGCAGGACAGAGACTGAGCACTCAGGTGCTGCAGTGACCTGGAGGGGAATGGAAATGCACGTGAGAACCCCTATGAGCCTCCCAACGTGGGCTTGGTCCCACAGCACACAGGCAAGGACAGCACAGCAGGTCCAGTGAGAGTGGCCAAGAGCCCAGCAGATGCCAGGCAAATCCAAATCCATCGAGGCAGGGCCAGGAAGCCAGGAGCAGGTCAGCATCAGCAAGGCACAAGGCAGGGCACAGAGAGACCTCAGCATCTCTCAGGCAAGGGAATGAGCTTCAGTGCAGCTCCTGAAATACAGGAAAGAGACCCCCAACAGGTCCTCCCACAGCATGTCCTCCCACACACTCACAGCACAGCAGAAGGACCCGAGGCCATGGCTGAACCTTGTCAGAGCTCCCCCCCAGCACAGGCAGCCACAATTCCAGGGGAGGGAGGAGGCTGTAGAGCTCAGTGGTGCATGCAAGGCCCTGATGAAGTCTCCTGTCTCCCTGTACATCCTCTTGTCACGCTGCATTACCATTTAAGACCAGATACAGGCCAGGAGCCTCTCCAGCTGACCGGGACTGTGAGGGAGCTGTTGCAGCTTTGTGCTCCTTAAAACAGAGCCTCCCTCACTCTGTTCCCTCTCCCCCTGTCATTCACAGCATCTTCAAGCTTTAAAAAAATGGCAGCAGCTTCACACTGGAGAGCTTCGGTATTTCTTGGGAGCTAAGGCGTCACTCAGCTCTGGATAATTGTTATGACAGTTCTTCCACTAAAGAGCCGTCACTGCTCCTCCTCCTCAGGCGGTGCTGTGGCAGCTGAAAGCACTGACAGGACATCGTTTAAAAGCTCAGGCAATTTTTTCTGCCTCACAAATAAGCTAATTGACCGTATCTCTACCTGCAAATGAAGAAGGTCAGGGTTCATCCTCTGACATGAGAGCAGGGCTCCTGTTGATGGAGCTGAACTGTGCTCCTTTTCTCCCACCCAGGATAGGGTGGCTCCTTCCTTCTGCTGACCAACGGGAGCTGCTGGTCCGTGGCTTTCTCAGACCCTGCCTGAGCCAGTCAGGAGATGCCGACAGCATCCCAAAGCAATGCCAACAACTACTCAGTACAGCCACAGCCAAGTGCTCACACCGGTGTCTGACCACCTCCACTGGTTTGGTGTCCCTGGAGCCCTTTGGGTGCATATGTACCTAATTCTAAGATTTGATCCTAAAAACTGTCTCATTTTCTGCTCTGATTCCCAACTCGAAAAGGGAGAATTTTAATGTAGCTGCCATCCACAGGTTGCTGACTTTTACTTCCCCCTCTTACTTGACAACTTATCAGACTCTATGGAGAAATACTTGGGGAAAAATCCAATCCCAAATGAGGTCAGAGGGGACAATTTCCTCATCCCTTTTAGCTCTCAGTGTCTGAGGATGTGGGTGCTGATACTTCTGCCTTTTCCAGTTGTTGTTTTTTTTTGCCTGACCTGTGTCGCTGATCAGCCTGGCTGAGCTGGAGGTCCAGCTTTCCCCTCCGTGCCAGCGTGTAGGAATGCATCACTTCAAAGAGGCAGGAATGACCTTGGTTTGCAGCATCTCGCTGTCCCCTGTGGCACTGTCAGACACCAGATAAAGAGCCTCTGTGCTTGATGAGTGCTCTTGCTTTCTCCGAGCCAGAAAGAATATTTCAATTTCCCAGCCCGAGTTTCCTTTGTTAACCCTTCCCCACCTGCTCTCAGGGTATTTTTATTCTCCCCAGTCTCCAAGAAGATTCAGACTGCAGGTTATATTTGACTAATTAGCAGTAGGCAAATATGCAGTTTTATAATGTTCAAAGAACCTTTTTTTCCCCTGAGGATTTTTAGGATTAGTGATTTAGAGTAACATCATCATCCACCACACAAATACACCCCGCTGTAGCACCGTCATGCTGAATGCACAGCACTGGAGAGCTGCAAATTTTAAAAAAAGCTTATCCAAAGTGGCCAGGTATAATTAGAGGGGGAATTGAGGTCTGGCAGCAGCAGCCAGGAGCACCAGAGCTCACAGCCCCTCTAAGATGCTGTTGTTTAATGAATCCTGGGGACAGGTTTAGCACAGGAGGAGGGACTGTGGCACCTACAGTGACATGACGTGGTGTAACACCCCCTGCTCATCCAAAGAGAGAGCAACAGTGGTGCCACTGCTCCCTCCACGCCTGCTTCATGTCCCTGTCCACAGGGATGCAACCTTTGAGATGTCTCATGGATTCATTGAATCATTTAGACTAGAAAAGATCTCTAAGATCATCAAGTCCAACCATTAACCCAGCACTGCCACGTTCACCACCAAACCATGTCCCCAAGTGCCACATCCACCATTTTTTGAACACCTTCAGGGAAGTGTTTTACTACAATGTGTAAAATATGAGGGTTTAAGGTTCAAAAACCTGGAATAATGGGAAACCAAGGAAAATCCCAGCTTGCTTGCCAGAGCAAAGGTAATTTGTAAGTATCATAACAGGAGAGTAGAGCAAAAATATGAATCCTTGAAAACATTTTTTTAAAAGCACCCCAGCTGCCTTTGCTTTAAAAATCTCACAGGCTTTAATTCTGGTTTAGGATCTTTTGGGGCTGGAACTCAGGGGATGAGGATCTGGAGGTGATGTATGACAGATACCACAGAAACTGGGCCATGGGCAGGGCCACCTTCCACTATCCCAGGCTGCTCCAAGCCCTGGCCAAACCAACCTCGGACACTTCCAGGGATGGGGCAGCCACAGCTTCTCTGGGCACCCTGTGCCGGGGCCTCCCCACCCTCACAGAAACTTTCCCATCTTGCTCCCACATCCATTAAGATCGCGCTGCAGCCTGATCCAGAGAGTTGCTTCCTGAGCAATGCCCACACATCCCTGGCATCCTGCAGAACAAATATTCGGTGGGTATTAAGCAGGGGAGGATGTAGAAAATGACAATGTACTCACATGTACACAAATCCTAGAAGTCAGGGAAGGCAGCTCAGGCTTACAAGTGGTTTCAGTGTTGTTTTCTCAATTTTCCTCCGAAGAGCCCACATTTCACTGCCCTCAGCAAATGCTGCCTCTGCTCACAGATATTGTTTCTCCCAGAAACCTCCCTTCTAGGACAAAGCTCATCCGACCGTGGCACTACAGCGTTCCCGTTACGCCTAATCCAAATTAACTTGTCTCAGTTTTCACACATCAGATGCCACCAGTGCTTGTAATAGCCCATAAAACTGCAAGGGAGAGACCAAAGCACCGGGAAAATTATTCGGAAAGTCTGCTCCATTAGGGAGAGAACAAACCAAAAGAAAATCACCGGCCTCGGGAACAGAAAATGGGCTGTGTCCCTCAAACACGATGCTTGCTGGGAATAATGTAGCACATTCATGCTGACTTTTGCAAATGCTGCAATTACTGTCTGGCTGCCCTAAGTAGTCACATTTATCTCGGGAGACTTTCTCTGCTCTGTGTGATTTTTCACGGCGCTTCCTCGGAGCTGTTTGCTCCCCGGCAGAGTTGTTTACATGCTCGTTATTTTTATGGTTTTCCCCTTCATTTCCCTGTAAGTAGAACAGCAAATAAAAGGTGTAGAGAGGGTGTGAGCGGGTTCCTGCCAGGGGTCAGTGGCAGCTCAGTCAGGCCAAGCAGCAGAAGGTGGTTTCTGACAGCGGGTTCATCCTACAATTGTTTGCGACAAGTCAACAGCTGAGGTTGACTTTAGAGAAGGAAAATGATTGATGTGGCGCTCTGGCAGGAAAACGGGAGGAAAATTAAGGCAGAGACACAGTTTTCTTTCAAGAAATGAATTGTTTTCACCTCAGAATTAAAGGACACATTATTCCCATTTATAGCATCAGGAGAATTTGATTCAGCCACGCCTTACTTGTCAGTGCCAGCAGGGAGGCAGGAGAAAACGTGGCCATGGAAGTGTGATTAAATAGCCTTTAATGAAGTCTTCCAATTATTTTCCTTGGCTCATATGTTTTAACTAGACCCAGGTGCATCCAAAGTTTGGGTCAGAAATTGTACTCAAAACCTTTTTCTGTTCTGTGGGTTTCAGTTTGGTCAGCTCTGCAGATGTGGACCGGTAGCACTGAACTGGCCAGCACTTTACAGAATGTGGAAGAAACATTATCTAGTGCAGCCAGGCTCTAAAAGCCCAGGAGCAGGGAGTCACGGAATGGAATCACAGAATCGATTAGGCTGGAAAGGTCTTCTAAAATCAAAATCAGCTGTTAACGCTGCCAAGGCCACCACTAAACCGTGTCTCTAAGTGCTACATCTACACATCTTTTAAGTCCTTCCAAGAGTGGTGATTCCCTCACTCCCCTGGGCATCCTGTTCCAATGCCCGACCACCCTTTCCATGAAGAAATCTTCTCTAATATCCAATCTAAACTTTCCCTGGTGCAACTTGAGGCCATTTCCTCTCGTTCTGTCACTGTTCCCTGGGAGAAGTGACCAACTCCCACCTGGCTGCACCCTCCTGTCGGAGAGTTGTAGAGAGCAAGAAGGTCCCCCCCGAGCCTCCCTTTCTCCAGGCTCAGCAGCCCCAGTTCCATGGGGTTGATATACAAATCTAGATGTAGGTTTACAGCTGTTTCTTGCCTCAGAATCTGAGGCTGAATCTGTGCAGCCACTATTTTATTGATCCTGATTTATGTTTATAGACATTGTGTGATTTTATCACCCCTTCTTCATTTATCCACATCCATTAACACTTTCACATCTGACTATCTAGTTAAAAACCAACTGGCAGCAACAGCTTCATGGCTGGATTTTCCCTCATTCTGTTCCTTAATTCGCCATTAAAAAACTTCATTATTATTGTGATGGTAAGAGGCTTAGTTATTCATTACTACTCTCCCAAAGGCCAGGCAGATCCCCTGGACAAACATTTGGCAGATTCAAGCACCAGGACTAAATCTAATAGGGTGATGCAGAATGTAACAAAAATGATTTCCCAGCTGATCCATAATCCTCCATCAGCACAGCAACATTTATCTGCCTTTGACTGACAGGAACACGCGATTTGATCAGGCCATCCAAGCTGCAGGTACAGGACACCTCACCTACATGAGACCTGCAACAAAAATATCTTTATAAGGTCTGTTCCAACTCAAACTATTCTATGATTTTCGAAATCTCTATGCGGTTTCTCACGTGGCCAATCCTAATTTCTCACGCTGGGAGGGAAGTTTTGGCATGCACTAGAAGGAAGCAGGCTGGAGGTTGGCTATTTCCTGATTCACATTTTATTTACACGTTTACATTCAGGTTTTACTTTAAGCTCCTGCCTTATCATAAGGCAAACTCTTCCTATGCAGAGGCATAAACAAGATTTTCACTACATCGTGCCAGAGTTTTATATATCTCTGTCCACCAAGATATCTTTTAGTATCAAATTAAGTGAGGCACTGAACTCCCAGCACAGATATTTTGCTGCTGCTGCAGGAAAGAGAAATTGTCATTCCCAAACAGATCGATGCAGTTTCCTGTCTCTGACAGTGGCCAGTGTTGAATGTTTCAGAAGACAATATAAATCCTTCCCTTCTTCCAACCTGCTCTATCTGTAAGTGCACCCCCTGCACTTAGTTGTTCAATGCGGAAAAATAATATCTTCCTAACCTTAGCTGATTGTAATTGCATAGAGCTTTATTTATATCAACATCAATATTCATCTGGATGGTTATTACCAGCACTGCTACCAGGAGGCACTGCATGTTTTATTACTGCTGTTCTCTAAAGGCACTGTGCCAAGCGAGGACTTCTGGCAATCCTTCATTCCTCCTATAGAAACCGCCCACTTCTTTGCTGGAACTCCCTGCAGGAATCCATCCTGCCTGTACCCACAGCCCAGAATTTCACGGGGTCATAGAATCACAGAATTATTTGGGAAGCAAAGGGATCGGAAAGATCAGCACGTTCCAACCCCCCTGTCACGGGCAGGGAACTATCCCAGGTTGCTCCAAGCCCCGTCCAACCTGGCCTTGGACACTACCAGGGATCCAGGGGCAGCCACAGCTTCTCTGGGCACCCTGTGCCAGGGCCTCAGCACCCTCACAGGGAAGAATTTCTTCTTCCCAACATCCCAGCTAACCCTGCCCTCTTTCAGTTTGAAGCCATTCCCCCTATTGCTGTCACTCCTTGTCCCAAGTCCTTCTCCAGCTCTCCTGGAGCCCCTTTAGGTGCTGGAAGGGGCTCTACGGTCTCCCTGGAGCCTTTTCCTCTCCAGGTGAACATTCCCAGCTCTCCCAGCCTGGCTCCAGAGAAGAGGTGTTCCAGTCCTCAGAGCAGCTCCGTGGCCTCCTCTGGACCAGCTTCAACAGATCCACACCTGTCTTGTGCTGAGGACTCCAGAGCTGGACAGGGCACTGCAGGTGGGGCCTCAGGAGGACAGAACAGAGGGGGAGAATCACCTCCCTCGACCTGCTGACCCGAATTTCTCGGTGCTCTCTTTTGTTACCAGGATTGTCTGTTCATTCCTCAGGTTCAAGCGCAGGGAGCCGTTCCCTTTTGCCTACTCAGATCTCCTGCGAATTCCCAGCCTCGCTGCAGCCATGGCTCTGCCAACTGCTCGACTTTCCCTTACTGGCACTGCTCTCGCTGTTATTATCACTCTGCTCGGGAGCCTCAGCTGCAGATTCACCGCTTTAACACCAGAACAAAGCACTGTATCAATTAGTTTGACCTCCCAGCTCACAGGGGCCACTACGTTTCACCCAGTTCCCTTTGCGCTGTGCCTTGAATTCTTTATTTTTAAAGCACTGGCAGCTGTATGGATTTATCCGTCCCCGAGATGGCTTTGTGTGGAGTCGGCCTGGTTTCCGTATGATTTAACGGTTCAGGATCGGCAGTGAATAGAAATGGAGCTGCACTCGTTCCGGGGCCAGTTTGGGTCTCGGAGCGATGCAGAGCTCAGCTGGTTCTGCTCGGAGCCAGCTCCAGCCTCTCTGTGCTACATGTCACACACCCCTGGAGCAGGAAGTTTGGGACAGCGGTGACAAGGTGTCCCACCAGCGCTACGTGAAGTCATTTCTGGCTCAGCACAGCAAAGTGATGAATCTCTGCCACTCTGCAGAGCTGCTTCAGTGGTCCCCAGCACAGGCAGGGCCCCGAATCTCCGCGTGCATTTGCATCTCAGCTAATTAACAATCCCTCCTGCGAGCCACGGCGCTGGCACCAGGCTGCAGAAGCTGTCTGAGCTGAAGCTAACAAGCTCTGAAGCACCTGAGCTGACTCCGTTTCAAGCGTTTCAAGCTGCATAACAGAGTGTTCTCAGATGGTGCTGGGTGAGAATATCGAGCTGGGTTTACATGTCTTTAATAATGCAAAGGCAAAAAGGTAAATTAAACTTTAGGGGGAAAAAGAAAGGGAGAAATCTAGGGGAGAGGGATCATCACGCCATGTTCCCCTCAAAAAGCTATTAATTAAATATTAGTTTGAATCGAAGTGATCCTGGGGATATTACACTTCATACGAAGCCTCTTACAGGGCTGTGTGGCTGCCTCCAGCAATACACACGAATTCTCCTTTTCTACTTGCTCAGTACCATTTTTTATTTCTAATCTCTGCCTCAGCGTCACTTCTGAACAAGAGCAGGCTTTTAGGCAAAATTGCCTTATCCCTTTTACCGACAGCAGACCGATGGAGGTTGTCAAAGTCCCTACCAAAAGCCCTCCGTTGTCACCCGTTCGGAGAGCTCAGGATTTAATACGAGAGACAAGAGGCACGGGGAGACAGATGGGAGATGGCAAGAACACAGTAACACAAACAGTCTAATTTTATTGGGAAGGGTAAAAACTCCCTTGTGCTGCTGTTCTGTAGCGTGTCCCACTTAACGGGGCTTCCACGCAAGGCTCCACACGCAGAACCAGACACGGTATCATTAACCTCCACAATCTCCTGCGGCACCAGGTTTCACTGGTTAATTATATGCTCTATAAACGAACCTCTTGTTTTTGACCTAGTTTGAGCGTTACTGAGTGGGTAAATCGTGTCTGATATGAGGTAAGACACTTCTGCCTCTGCATAAAGAATAGTTTTGATTGCTAGCGAGACATCAGGGTGGGTTTTTTTTCGTAATTCTGAATTATAACCCTCTGAAGTAAATGAAGAAAAAAATTAATCACTTTGGGGTTGTGATCAGGCCAAGTGTGATCTTGAGACATTCACAAGGCACCGACCCACGCATCAGGCATTTATTAGTTAAGGAAATGTAAAATCATCAACCCCTTTATCTACACACAGTAGAATATTTTAAAAATGGAGATACTTTTGCAAAATTATTTGGGGACAACTCATACTAATGCAGGCAGGGGAGCAAATAAGCTCGTAGGTAGATGGGAAGGTTTTGGAGGTAGGGATCATCCTGCAGCAGCTCGAATGAAATGTGGATTTCAAGGCCTGAAGGAGCCACAAGCACAGGAATATTCCCTGCCCCATTAAGCAATTCACACATAATGGATTAATGAGTTGCTGATATTTCTATCACGCTGGGGCAGTCATTAACAAATTCTGTTTACTGCCTGGAAAGCAGATGGGGCCACCTACTCATGCCAGGGATGGAAACACTCCTAAAGCTTCAGGGCAGGATGGGGGGATGCTCAGTAATCCTTCAGGAAGTGTGTTAGTGGTTCAAGCATTAAGTGGGTTCACAGGAAATCCCGGGGGAAAGGGAAGCCTGAGCGGAAGGAACCGCAGGCAGCATTTGGATGTCTGAGGTTACAGATATCCCTGTACCCTGTCCAAGGGCGTCCCCACATCAGTGCTCCTTCCCAGGAAAAGCCTTAGGATAAAAGTTTTGCTTGAGACGTGCTCTTTCCTCCCCTTCAGCTCCCTAAACTCAAATGCTGACCCGGGTATTTTGTTATGAAGCCCCTTTTCACCGTTTCCATTTGCTTAACAGATAAACTGCCTGTCAGCTTTCACTTTTAACTTCGTGTGTGCTCAGCACTGAGGCTCGGCGTAATTAAAGCCCCTTTTCAGTTATTCTGGTCTGCAATATTTACTTTTCACAACAAATACCAAAGAAATGGCTTTGCATGAGTGACTGACTGAAGGAAACACTCCAGGTGCTCCTCTGTTCTTCGGTAACACAAGATTTTTTAATTTAAATGTCGAATTTTCTGGCTCTTTTTTTATCTTTCAATGCTCAAAACCTCAGTGACCCCTGTGAACAGCTCTGAGTCAGTTCTTCTCCTGGTGTCAACACTTTGCATCCCTCCTGGAGCAGAAGCTGCACGGAAGAGTGAAGAGTGAGATTTTGAACAAGCAGCCGTGAATTTGTCTCACGGAAGTATTTTGAGCACCACCCCCTGAACCCAAATGCCCCAGATAATGCAAAGCTTTGTTGGAAATTCCTTCTCCTCCTTAGGTAACAAGCCAGGTAGGAAAACACTCGGCACCAGGGAGCAGAGCAGAGGTTTTTCAGGCACCAGGCCCTCTACCAACAACTTGTCGCTCAGAAAAAAACCTCATTTCCGACTGCAGTCTCAGGTTCCATGTATGGAATTTGCAAAAAAAAAAAGATAAGGAAAAGCCTCCACAAATACCTAAACAAAAGCTGCTTAGTTCAAGCTTTCATGGCCACACGGAGACTAACAGTCATCAAGGCAAGCAAAGACACTTTGGAAATTAAAGTCTGTGCCTCAGTTCAAGCAGTTTTACCCCGAAGTGCCCGCAGGCTCTGTAGCTGCTCCGCAGTGGCTTTGCAGCCTCCTTTCTTTTCACCCTCCCAGACCAAGAGGGCTCTGTGTCAGGAAAGAATGCAGCTTCCAGCCAAGATTTGCCAACGTGGATTCTTAGGCATGAATTGTACCACCGAGACATCTCTAAAGTCGATTTGAGGTACGACGAAGTCAAATCCGTGGATCTCGGCGTGCGCAAAAGTTCTGTCTTGGGCTGGAAAATAACCGGGATAATTTTAGCCTATAAAAAGAGGGTGTTTCACAAATTTACGGCTTATCAAAAACTGGAATGATACAGAAGCAATTATTCATCACCGCGCTGAGCGCGATCCCCCTCACACCGCCCACACCCAGAGCCACTGCCATCAAAGGGGACTTTGTCACTGCTTTCAATGGACACAGGATGTGACCAGAGCAGCATCTGCAGCAGCTCCCAGAGAGGGACACGAGGGGGAAAAAATCTTCATTTGTAACTCAGTGTTTCATCTTTCAAAAGACCGGCCTCAGATGTGCTTCGGAAAGTCTTTTTTTTTGGGTATCTCTTTCTTCCACCAAGCTGCATATTTATCAGTTCTAGTCCTAGACATGATCTTAAGAGCTTATCTCCCAAGGGATCATAACTTCTTTCCAATTTGCTTCTTTATTAAAATAATCAGGGCTTGAAATTAACTTCTTTTTTTTTTTTTTTATTGCTCACAATCTCTGCTATTTTCATCAAGAGCAAGCAGCAAATTTCCATGTCTTTTTTGAGATTTTTTTCTTATTTATTTGCTCATCTGCCTCTAGCAAGTTCATGTTGTGAGGACAAAAAAGCAAGAAACTGCAGGTGAAAGGGAATTAATTCTTAATTTGAAGATTAAGGAAATCAAGGAGATGTGTTTTCAAATTTTAATTCTGGCAAGGAATTCCTGCAGACCTCCTGCAACTCAACCTCTCCGTAGATTTGTTTCTCAGCTAGCATGGAAAAGTGAGGCAAATAACACCCTTCTACTTTTTAAGAGCATTTCACAGCTAAATAATTTAGGACCAGACTTGCTACATTTTTTTTTTTTTTCACATTTTTTGACAGCTTACCCTGTAAGCGTCCCCAAGGACCAGAAAACCAGTGTGACAACTCCAGTGACGGGATTCCTGAGGGACCACTTGCACAATCATGTGTTATTAGACCTAATAAAGAATGACAGAATCTGGCTGTTAAAATTTCAAGAGATGCTCAAACACTATCGTGACAAGCAACCATTAAACTATAGATAAATTACACCTAAAACAATCCCACTTTGCTGCACTCCCAGCAGCTAAAATATCCTGTGATTTCAGCATTGCCACTTTGTTCTCAGCAGGGTTTTTTTCTTCATCTAAAACCTCTGAATTTCTCCTCAGACAAGGACGTAATTGCAGATACTGCTGCCAGGTAAAATTACTGCAGAGTTCTGGTTTGTACAACTTCTGGGAAGCATTGGAAATAATTTGCTTTTTGAGTGCTGAGGACTAAGTGTCCTTCCCACTTAGAAAGAAACAAAACTTCTTTCCGGAATTAATAAAGGTACTGTTACAAGAGTATTTCTATAAATTAAATTAATAAACCAAACTGTTTTAAGCTTCTGGACATCCTTGGTGTGAAGTAACTTGGCCTGAAGGATGTGTTAGGCTGAGGATTTACAGTTTTAATACTCCTTCCTAAACACTTCGACACTTCAATTTCTCGTTACCGCTTCCACACTCCATCATGGTCCAACATCCCCAACGCGGAATAAATAACCTATGGCCTGCTGCAACCATTAAAATGTATTTGGTTTAAGTTTTTTGGAGGTTTTTAAGACACGGCAAGGCTGAAGCTGAGCAAGAGGCAGGATGATCCCAGGCTGGTTAGCAGCCACGTTCTCATCCTGAGCGGGAACCAGGAACGCATTGCAGAGAACATTTTCCATACATAATCTTCTGAGGGTTTATTTATACTCGCAAAAATATTTTTTCTGTCATGGAGAGTCGTCTTAGACTCCTCAAATTAAAGGGACGAAGGAGCTGGGGGGGTCTCTCAGCTCCACAGCCCTGCACGGCCATGAGGGTGAGGGGTCAGGGCAGTGAGATGCCCCCACCATGGGGGTTATTTATTCTGCAAAGGTTATTCATTCCGTTAGTTGTTCACTATATTTATTCTGCAAAGGTTATTTATGATGCTATTTATTCTCGTTATGTATTCTGCAGAGCCCTTTCCTCCTCCCCGAGCCGCGTTCAAAGAGGTGGGCAAGCAAATCTCCACTCCCATCTTAACAGAGAGGGGAAAACACCAGAGGGAATCGAGCCGCTATTTCCAGGATTAAAACTCACAGCCTACCACTTACAGGCAATTACACTTCCCGTAGGGGGAAAGCACGAGTTAAGAGTTGGATTTTTTAAATTTTTTTAAAAATTTTTTTAACATTCATCGTTTTAAACGCTGCAACGGGGGAGCTTGGTCACGCCATGTCTAGGAGGGAGCGGAGCCCCCATCCCCTCATGGCGCCACTCCCCCCCTTCCATCCTGGCAAAGTATGAGTTAAGAACTGGATTTATTTTCCACATTATTATTTTTGTTATTTAAACATTCATCATTTTAAACGCGGCACGGGGGAGGTCGGTCACGCGTCCCCTCCCTCCCGGCACCGCCTCCCCCTGCCCCTCACGCAGAGGGCGGGAAAGCGCGGCGGGCAGGGCGGGCAGGGGGGCGTGGCCTGGCGCGGCCATTGAGGCCGGGCGGGTAATGGCGGCNGGGGGCTGAGGGGGGCGCGCCGTGAGGGGACAAAGCGCTGGAGCCGCCAGGTAAAGCCCCGGGAAAAGGGAGGGAGATGGGGGAGGGATGGGAAGCGGGTGGAAGGAGGGGATGGGCCGCGCTGACGGCGCCGAGCCCGGCTGCGTGTTCGCGGCAGGAACCGCTTCCCCTCAGAGCGAGTTTCCCCCGCCGCCGGGGTCGGGGCTGAGGCGGAGCCGCCCCGCTGTAATTGAACCCCTGGGTGAGGAGGGAGGGACGGAGGGAGGGACCGCGGGGGCTCCTTCTCTGCTTTGTGTCCAGGTGGCGAGGCCGAGGGGCGGCCATGGGGGTGCAGGACCGGCCCCAGTGCTTCTTCGAGATCGAGATCAACAGGGAGCCAGGTAAGGCTGTGCTTGGGGCTTTTAAATCACGTTTTTGCCTGAATAATGGGCCCGAGCCGCTAGCAGCGAGTTTGGCCATTGATGCGTTATTTCTGAGTTACTTTTTAATAACTTCGGATGTTTTCTGGGGTGCTGGATGCTCTTTATTCTCCCTTGCGATCGATTTTTATTTGCACACGTGAATATAAAGGTTCGGCAGGGCTGGTAAACACTGCTCTGAAGGTAAAAAGCCGTCCGGTGATGTATTATACCTTTTCTATTGTACCTTTGTTGTGCCACTTCTATAAACTGTGGAAAATCGGGGCAGGCTGTGAGGAGACTGGATATTTACTCCTATAAGTATTTTTAATGATACAGTAATTAAAATTAGAAAGGAACTTAAGAGGTCATCTGGGCTAAATCATCCCTTGTCCTGCTCAAAACGCGTCTTCTGAATGTAAAGGCAGAACTGGGTATTCAGTCATAGAAGCACAGAACACCTCATCAGCTGGCCTGTTAAAAAAAACCAAAACGATAATTAAAATAAATCCATCTTTTAACTCATATTTTCCCTGTGCGAGTGCAATGCCCAGAAGTGGTAGGCTGTGAGTTTTAATGCTGGAATAGCAGCTTGGTTCCCTCTCGTATTTTCCCTTCTGTGTAAAGATGGGAGTGGAGATTTTCTCACCCATCTCTTTGAACACGCATTTATCAATGCATATTAGTTGTCTCACACGTACTCCGTGCTTTATCTTGCTACCACTTGTCTCCAGAAAAATGAATGTATGTGATGGCTTCATTACGCTTTCACTTTCATTTTCTGCTTCAATGTTTCTCTGAAAACCTTTGAATTAAGAGCTTATCTCTCCGAGATTCCGAATTTCCGCTGCATTTGGATGCCACTGAAACCTTTTTAGCGTTTTATTTTCACCACAGTTTCAAAAGAGAGATTCTGTTCTAACTTCAGGGACCTGACGGGGCGTATCTGTAAATCTGTTGCTATTGTAACTCCTATCTGAGTTATTTTGATTGACACTTTGTTTTCTGAATACTTTCGGTGAAGAGCGGTGATGTAAATGGAGTTTTAACGTGTTCCGTTGCTTTAATTTCGGGTGGAATTTGCTGTGGAATGAGGCAACTAAAACTGTTTCAGGTTGGGTAGGTCTCCAGTTAGGAATGGTAGTTCGGTGGGATTGATTTATAGCAAAGACAATTCATTCTTCATCTCATTTGCTGCTAATCTTTTTAGGTATAGTGTGGGGTTTTTTTTTTTGTTCTGACTCCATCTGAAGGATCTCTTCCTGTGCTGTTTGCTCTGCTCTTCCTGCACAGGTTGCTGCTCCCATTTCATCATTTCTCTTCCTGCCTCGTCCCCTCCTCAGCCTTGAGCTGTGCATCTTGAGTGAAAGTGGATTACCTCGTTTTCCCCCAAACCTATTTGGGTTGGGTGACTGATAGAGCTGTCAGGGAGGAATTGCAGCGTTGGTGTTCTTGGCGGTGCAGAGCTTGGGTTACCTGGAGCAGACCCAGGGCTTTGGCTCTGTTTGTGCCTGTCTGCATTTCTTTTTCTCTTGAAAGTAACAGGAATCACCCAGCTGCACATCAGACTTGGAGCCCCGCTGGTTTCACTGCACCTGACTAATGGCTTGGATTTTTGCAGGAAAAATGCCAGTTTGTAAAATTGATGTTGGGACTCGTGTGCTGTCTGGTCATGCCACTCTATCCTGGTGCCTGTTTATTAATTCACCATGCAACTCCGTCTCGGGATTTAAGGATATATTTAAAAAGCTTAAACGTTGCTCTCTTAGCTCTAAGATGACCTTCAAAAGCTGAATCAAGTGGTAAATCAGTGCTTCCAGATGACACCAGGCACTAACTCTGAGAGATGTGCTCTCCTGCTGGCACTAGTGAGGTATTCATTTTAACTTTTAAGCTGCCAGCAGACTTCCAAATGAACATTTTGCTTATTGGACTTCAGGAAATAAGCTGATGTGCTCGTTCATTTTTAGGCGACGTAGGGAGAAGTGGGGAGCAGACCAGCCCTGCATTTTGTTGCTAGAAAAAAGGCCTTCCCCCCACCTTGTGTGCACTAAAAAGCTGAACGAACACCTCCACGAAATGCAGAGAGGAGAGGACGTGCCTCTCGCAGCACTGGAAGCATCTTTTTGCCTGCAGAACACAAAACTGTGTCATTTTTTACTCCGTAGGTTGCTGGGAGTCCAAAAATGTTCCCCCCCACGCAGCTGCCAAATCTTGGCTCTCCCCTTTCCAGGCTTTGCTTTGCCCAGTGTGTGCCAGGATACCTGTAGCAATTAGAAGTCAGGTCAGTTTTACTCTAATAAAATCCCTTAGAAAATGCAGGAGTGAGTATCTTTGCTTTGGCCGTGCTTCCAGAAGCTTTATTACAGCTTTTGTGTCTATATTTTATTACAGCTACAGAAGCTTGGAATAAAACTCAGTGCCAGCTTGCACTTGCCTCTTGCAGTGGGGCAAACTTTGTTGGCTTGGTGTTTCTTCAGGCTAAATTTAGGCTGCTTTTAATAAGTTGCCTGTTAAGCATTTTTTTTTTTGATGAATGCAGGTTGTGGCTCATAATTTTTAAAGGGCAAATGGAAAATAAATCAGGAAGAAGCGTTTATTTTGATACTGGCACAAACAGTGCTTCTCCCTTCTTTTAGCCCCCCCCCTTCTTTTAGTGGATTTGGGCACATACGGCGTGCACGCAGGATTAAACTGCTTACAGTATTCCAAGAATTTTGGGATGGCAGCAGATGCCTATTTAAATAATTCTGTCTTTACTCTGCGAGGCAAAATCTGTGTGAAGCTCCAGCCTTTCAGGTACCGTGATAATTGGAACAGATGTCCCACTAGGATGTCACAGATGCAGTCGGCTGCTGTAGCAGTTCCTGTGGCCATCCAAGATCTTTTTTTCCCACATCTCCCCTCCTCACCCCATCCCCTGACCAGCTTTATCCGTCATAAAGTGTGTTAAATTTACTCATTTTTGCTTTGTTTCATTCTTATTCATAGAATAATTGTCATTCTCATGTCTCTTCTTTTTTTTTTCTGCTTTTTTCCCTCCTGTCTTCTGTTAGTGTTTGACCCCTGGCTCATTGATTTGTTCCACTTCAGTTTCTTTCATTCCTGGGGTATGTCCCTTCCCTTATCAGCCAGCCTGGTCTTTCCTTACTTCTCTCTTTCTAGTCACTTTTGCCTGAAGTTTGGTGTATTTTGAGTTTTCAGCTGCTATGAATTTATGTGAAATGAGCTCCACTGCAAAAGTCATTGTATTGTGCCTCCAGCAATAGACCCAGTGATGCCTTGTGGGGTTTTTGTTACGTTTCCTAAAGACAGAAACTGTTCTCAACTGGCTTCACATTAACTTCTAGTCTTTTGAAGGGAAAAAGTTGTATATTGGCAGAAAATAGAGCAGCATGAACCCAGAACTTCGGCTGTCCATAAACCCATGGGCAACCCACTGTGTGTGGGATAGCAGGAGCCAAGGGGGATCCCCTATGGAGAAAACCCCTATCAGGGTGGTGAGGTGGAGGTTTGAAAGGAACTGATTCAATAAAAATTTTATTCAGAATAATCATGTGGAATTGTTGTTGTCAGTGCAGGATGAAATGAAGTCCCTGAAGACTCCCCTTGAGGTCTGGAACAAGTTGGATGAGTAAATAAAAAACAAACTGATCGGCCTCTTCTGCCAGGAGAAGGCCAAGTGCTGCCTCTCACTTCCATGTCCCTGGGAAACTGAGCCCAGGGAGTGTTTGTTGTGTGCAGGACTGAAATAAGTTTGGTTTTGTGGAGACCACGGAAGAAGGGAATGGAGGGAACTTCAGGTGGTGTTTGTGGCAGAATGGGCTTAGGAGAGAGATGGGGAGAGGAGTTTGTGGAGGTTTTCCTTGCAAAGAGTGCAAGTGGGGCAGCGAGGTGTTAACAAAGTGTTAATGTGTCAGAAGTACGGATCCCTGCTCAGGGGAACGGGGGCATCCCTTCTTGAAACTCATATTTTAAATAAAACCTATTCTTGTTGCACACTAAGCTTTTATTTCCTTGAAAACTGTACCCACATTTCTACTTCGAAGCAGGTTTTTTTTTTTTTAAATGTATGTGCATTAGCGTTCACAGATTTAGGGATAAACAAATTAATAAAATTCAAACAAGGTCCTTCTGGTGAGCTGTTATTTAAACTTGGATGCAAATCTGTCTGAGCCTTTGGGCCCTTGGCAGCCGTCCTGGGCTGTGCATCACTGTCTTAGTGGTTGTAATCCCTGCTTTCTCCTTCAGCAGGATATTCCTGCTGCTAGGGTGGGAAAAGTACCTCTCGTTTGGTTTACTCTAAGAAATTGAGGAAAGATTAAATCCTGGAGATGCAATTTTGAAAAACCAGGTTTATTTTGGGAGTGTGTAGCTGAACTCGATACCTCTGTGGTCCAAACATCATAAAGTGTAGCAAAACAGTTCACATTACTTGGAAAATAACTTGAAACAGTGTGTCTTTGGCTCCCAAGGTTTTTTCCAAAAAGCAGCTAAATTGGAGGATTTACCTTTGAAACAATAAACATTTGAAATCAATGATTATTTTAATAAACTTTTCCAGCAGGAGCCCTTATTTCAGTATAGGATGGATATTGCTACCCTGAGTTTTTACCACTTAATTTGAATCAAATATTAGTTCTTCTTCAGCTGGAAAACGGTTAAGGAGTTCAAGAACAGAAGAAAAAAAAATTTGTCTTTTAGTTTGAAGACAGAGTTCTGAAACTGGATTATTTCTGGTCATTTTGCCTTCTGGTTTCTCTAATTGGTACAGCTCATTAGCTGCAGAGAGCACTTCATCACATTTCCAAACAGCTTAGATTTTACATAGGCATCGCTTGCTGTATGTAATGTAAATATTTCTTTCACCACTTACTCTAATTCTTAAAAAAAATGAGTTCAAAGCCTGCTAACAAATAATACTTTATCAAATTACTGTTTTATAAATGACAGGCAAATGTAATCCCAGCAGTTTTTACTTTAGCCTGGAATCGAGGTGTCTGTGCAGGCTCATTTCTTGGTTAAAGCCAACTGAGGACTCTGGGCAGGTTTGTGAGCAGCTTTTGCCTACTTGACTGGCTCTTTGTAGCTGTCTTTGTTTGTTTGTTTTAATTTGCTGTTCAAATATTATGGTTAGTCACGGAGAGCTTGTTCCCTCATCAGATAACTTAACCTTTGCATGGGGAAATGAAGCTGAAGAAAGCATTGGAAATTCTCTCTCTGCAGTGAAGGTGGATCATTTCAGAGAAGAGGTGTCTAAATCTGGGGAAATTAGTAGCATCTCGAATGCTTTTTTTATCTGTGTTATATCAGCATATACCTCAGCTCCAAGTTTAAAATGAGATTTTTCTTCTTTGTGAGGGATGAGGCGAGAGAAAGATTCGTAGGTTCTAATCATACATACTTGTATTAATTTTTTTATTAGCAGCTGTTCTTTCATGCATCTTTGACCGAGGTGTGAAAACGTGTTTGATCTTTCTCTGGCACATTTAATTGCCTGTTTGTCAGTGGAAAATATAACCTTTCAGGGATAATGGTATTCATGCAGTTGCAGTAAAATGCAGACAGTAACCCAGCAGATGGATACACAGTGTGTGGTTTGTGTCTCAGGAGCAGACGGCAGCGTTTTCTGTGGCTGGATGGAGCTGGGTAAGCAGTGCTCCAGGTTTCATGGAGGAGAGAGCCCTTGTCTTAGAAACTGAATCTGTAATCCTTGGGTGTTCGAGATGCGCATTTCAATTTGTAGGAGTTGAAGGGCATAAACTGACCGGGCTGGATGGGGCACGGAGTAACCTGATCCAGTGGAAGGAGTCCCTGCCCATGGAACTGGATGATTTAAGGTCCCTTCCAGCACAAATCATTCTGTGATTTTATGAGCACCTGGCAGACTTTGTTATTGACAAAGCACTGGTGAAAAATACTGCTGAAACCGATACCTCAGTTATGAATGTCTCTTTCCATCTTCTGCCTTGTCATCTTCAAGAACACGAGTTCTTCCAGTGGAACATGGAAGTGGTGGTGTCTGCTGCTTCAGGTGCTAAATGTGGTGGGTTTGTAAGGGCTTGCAACCAAAATCCTTCTACAATTTATGCCTCAGGGCAAAAGTCCCTTCTGGAGCCTGCAGGGACTAACACCTCTCAGTTACTTTGCTGTTGGCACCCTGGTGAAGCAGCAGCTGGGCTGGAGAGTAGAATGGGGGCAGTGACAGCTTTTTCCCTGGAAAGTGTCGTGTGTTATTTCACACAGTGAATGCAGGAGGAATCTTCTGCGGAGACAGAGAGAGTTGGGGCTGTTCAGCCTGGAGAAGAGAAGGCTCCAGGGAGACCTTAGAGTCTCTTCCAGGACCTAGAGGGGTCCCAAGAGAGCTGGAGAGGGGCATGGAACATATGCACACGGGCATGGAGTAATGGGAAAATGGGGAGTGGTGTTAAACTGAAGGAGGGTAGGTTTAGATGGGATATTGAGAAGAAATTCCTCACTGTGAGGGTGGGGAGGCCCTGGCACAGGGTGCCCAGAGCAGCTGGGGCTGCCCCTGGATCCCTGGAAGTGTCCAAGGCCAGGCTGGACAGGGCTTGGAGCAACCTGGGATAGTGGAAGGTGTCCCTGCCCGTGGCAGGGGGTGGGACTGGATGGGCTTTAATGTCCCTTCCAACCCAAACCCATTCTGGGATTCTCTTCCATGACTCTGTAAAATCTGGACCTGGCTCTCTAAAGCACTTGGTTGCTGTTCAGTTTGGTGCTTTTGCAGCGGAGGAGTGGGAATGGGACTTGTGTTCTCCTGAGTTCCTGGGCTGTAATGAAAATTGAGAACTCTTCTGCTAAACTGTGTCGTCTGTTGTGTTCTTTGTAGGAATCTTAAATCCTCACAGCTTGTTATGGTTTCTTCACTTGCAAGTAGCAGTTGTGTCGCAGTGGTAGTTACAGAGCTGCTGTTTGATGGGAGATCTCTGAATATTCCCTGTTTCTTCATTCTTTGGACACTCTCCCTACCCATTTCCTTTAGATTTTCCTGCTGTACTGATGAATGCTTAGAGAACATTCTTACTGCAGTTAATGAGATGCAAACATTTCAACAGCTGAAGGAATCTCGAATTTTTATCTTAAGATTACATAGTACTGGTGGTGTTATTTTATTTCTTCCCTTCTGAACCAGCAATTCACCTTGTTATAATTGTATATATTTGGACAAAGCCTTAAAATTGAATGCAGTTTCTTAGGAGCCTCTCCAGTTTTTTTTTGGTGACTAAGTATTGAATGAAATACATTTGAACTTCAATTTTTTTTTTCTTTAAAGGAAAGAAAAGAGAAGTTATTCTTGGAGTAGTTACTTTTTAAAATGATGAAGTTTTACCAGTGTGCACCACTAGAGTGTAGTGCTCATTGACAGATTATTACTGGTCTCCTTGTAATCCTGCCCAACAGTGTGGCTTCTGTGGATTATTTTACAACGTGAAGAGATACCAATTTTTTCCTTATTAATAATGTATTTTTTAAAGATTTCATATATTTGAGAGTGATTTATTTTGGGGGGTTTTTTTGTGCTATACATCCCAGTATCTTGGAAAATAAAATAGGACGTGTAGTTTTAAAACACTTTTCTTTATATTCAACCCCTTTTCAGCAGTATTTTCATAATTTTGGAAGGTACATAGCACAACTATCACCAGTAGCAAAGAGAAAATATTTGGTTTATAATATCTGGCAAGTGAAGCATTAGTCCTGCCTGCCTCTCATCTTCCCTGTTTGGTTCATCTGGGTTTTTTTAAACTAAAGGATTTGAGGCCAAGAGTGACAATGCATCTGTAATTCTCAGCACAACATGGAACTAAGCCAGTTGGACTTTGTAGGTAATGATCACAGGGAAAACTGTGGAAATGTTGATTATTAATGTATTTGTATAAACACAGTAATTGGGGAGGGAATTGCTCCAGCTCTCTGAGGACCTGTATTTATGGGAAATCATTTTCAAAATGGAAAAGATCTGACATGATAAACTATTTTAGTAAATCAGCTTGGCTTTCCAGGTTCAAATCACAATGGAATCTCTAGGACTTCTGATAAATTGGGTGTAATGATACTGCTTAATGTTCTTTTTTTATACAATTATGTTACTGTTCTTTCTTGCTGCTTGTTTTAATAGATGCATACTTAAGATGCTTTCTTATTCTCCTTGATAAAGTAACCTTTTCTCAGAGAATTTTAAAACATGCAGATTTATTTATATGCAGATTTTCTTATTCCAAACAATTCCAAAACTCTAATTATTTTTTTTTTAATTATTTTCTAGTTGGTCGAATTATGTTTCAGCTCTTCTCAGACATTTGTCCGAAGACTTGTAAAAACTTCCTTTGCTTGTGCTCGGGTACGTAGCTGATATTTCAGATTTTTATTGTTACTGACAGTTATTTGTTAGTACCAGCACAAACCACAGCCAGTGCACGACCTGTGCCCACCTAGGGGTAAATTATAATGAAGAGGGGATGGTGTCCCATTCTGGACCATATAATCTGCTAAAGCCATCATCAAGCCAGGGTATTTTTGGCAGGACAGATGGAGGAGGACAGGGTGATTCTGGCATTGCTGTCAGAAGTAGACTTGGCCCCTGGAAATGTCCCAGACAGAGAGAGGCTCCTGCTTTTAAATTCCAACAGCTGGACCTGCAGACTGGCACTGGCAGATCCTGCCCACCTCTGGAATAAACACAGACCCATCTGCTGGGGTGCTTTGTCAGGAGCTTCCCTTCAGATCTCCGACGGGCACCACTTGGCACCCAGTTCAGAGTGTCAGCAAGAGCTGCCAGTCCAGGTGTTACCAGGGCAGCTGAGCTCTCCTCTGCCATCCCACTCCCAAGTGATTTGCAGTGCATGGAAAGAGCTGCTTAGGCAGGAAGGATGCAAGGATGTGGGGCTCAAAGACAATGAGTTGTCTTTTCCAGACAAAATTCATGCGTGTTTAGAGCAAAAAGAATAAGGCTGGTATTTGGCCTGAAACAAAAGAGAAGCTGAGCTCACAGGCATCGTGCTGGTTGTTGTGGAAAAGTGTCTGAGCTTAGGGAGGTGCTGCAGCTCTTCCCAGTGGAGCAACTGGTGTGTCTTTTACCTGACTGGGAAAGTACTGGCAGTACTGTAAAGGGGAGTGAAAAAAGGGACTGTGACTTCTGGCACAGTCAAAGCTCCCATCTCAGTGTACCAGTTCAATTACATGGTCGAGTGCCATGCAGGATCCCATTCTCTAAGGGGATTATCCATAGCCCTGAGGGACATCCTGAAACATGACCAAAATGCAGGCAGATATTCCGTGGTGGTGTTTGATGAGAGGTTTGCAGTGCTGTAGCAAAGAGGGGCATGTTTTGGGGAGAAGAGGAATGTGTCCATCCCTGTAATGAATAGCTTTTTTCCACATAACTCATGTGGAAAACAAAAATGGGGTAGGAGGAGGCATGGTTTGGGACTATGGGTGTGGAGAGCCAGGTAAATAACTCTCATGAGTGAAGTATGAGAAACAGCAATGCCCTGAGTGGGTTTTGTGCCACAAACTGCCCTTTGCCCTCATCCTGGCAGCGATGGGCTTGGAGTGGCAAATCTGGGAGGATTGAGCTGCCAGTTAATTTGGGGTGGCAGAGCAACAGATTGCAGAAGGGGAGTGTTGGCCCTGAGTAATGAGTGTTCCTGCACTTCTGAGAGTGCTACATGGCACAGGATATTTGGTTAAATGCCTCTAACCCAGTCTCAAATACCTGTTCCATTCCCAGTGGTGGGATGAAACTGAATATGGGGTTATTTGTCCTGTTATTTATCCTGCTGATTTGTGTTTCGTTACACAGCATCTCCTGTACACGTGGATAATGTGGGGTTTTCACTGTTGCACAGTGTATAATATTATTATAACCTTTTACTGTTATTTGCTGTGTTCTGCCAGCTCCCCTCTTCTGGGAAGCTCAAGTCGGTGTCTCTTGACCAACACAAACCCCTCATGAGCCTACTGTGTAGGACCTCAGCCCTCCCAGTCACAGGGACCTCATCCACATCCCCAGGGCAGCTTCTCTTCTGAATTTTGGAAGAAATGCTAATGAAACTGAGGTTCTGGGACCACCTAACTCAAAAATCACCAGTCCAGCTGATCTAGAGCTGGCATTGAGGGGTGGCCTGACACTGTGCATGGATTGGTGAAGGTGTGGAAGCTTGGAGTAGCTTAATCCCACTTTTCCAAGCCTGAATCACATTGAAACTGAGTTGAAACCTGTTTTGAGCTCTCATTTTTCTTGTGGGAATCATCTGGCTCATCCAGATGTGTGAGTGGTTTGAAAAGGATCCTGTAACCTGCACAGGAGTGTAGCTGTAACCACAGAAAATAGTTAACCCACCGTTATCCTGGACTCTTGTCTTATTATAAATTATCCTGAGTAAATTTACACACTCCTGCTTGTGGAAAAGAAGAAATCATTTTAAGAAACAGCCTAATTTTTACCCAAGAGGTCCCTTGTAAAAGGCATCAGGTAGGACTGTGTTATCTTTTAGTTTTGCTATTTTGATGGCTTCCATATCCATTAGAACTAGAGAGGGAAAACCCTTGGAATTTGTTCGGTGACAATCTGTAGATTGTTTTTGTTTCGCCTTCTTGCAGGTGAAAAAGGAATTGGCAAAACAACTGGAAAGAAGCTGTGCTACAAAGGCACCACATTCCATCGTGTGGTTAAAAACTTCATGATTCAGGGTGGGGACTTCAGCGAAGGTAAAATGGGCTTTTAAAACCGAGAAGTTTTAAATGGAACAGAAATGTTATAATTTGTGATCACCGTATAAAACTTCAGGAAGTACCGTGAAAGTATTACAGTGCCATAAAAATACTTCATTTGCTGTGAAGTGTAGCACAGATCAGCCCTTTCTTTGTTGGTTTTTGAAGTTCTAAAATGGTGCAACGGATGTAATGTTTGTTTAGGAAAGTGTGTTAAAAAGTCCTCACTGCTGGAGGGTTTTATGGTATTCCATCTTATTAAAACAATTCAAATCCAAACTCCAGTCTTAGATGCTTTTCACTTCTGTGGCTGCAGTAGAGGCAACACTGGTGATGTTCTGTTGATCCAGGAATGTAACCGTTTGAATAAGTTTAATAATAAAGCAATGAACGAGCTGGAAGTGTTTTAAAAAGTCTCCAAAAGGAATTTTCCAGGATTTTCTGTTTCTTTCCCTGCAGTAAATCCTTTCTTGAAACACCTGTCCTTACCAAAATGTCTGTTTTCACTGTGTTCTGAAATCCTGTGCCTGATCAAATGAGCCTGAGGAGGGAATATCCTGTTTTGAGAGTCAGGTGCTGGTGGAATGTTCTGCACAGCTTTTGTATAAAGAAAAGAGAAGTTTTAATTGCTGCTTTTTCATGTGTAGGTAATGGAAAAGGAGGTGAATCTATTTATGGTGGCTATTTTAAAGGTAAGAGCAAATAGATCTTTGCAGATTCTTTGTTCAGTTCTGAGATAAACAAGTCTCGATTCCCAAACTACTTAATGCAAACAGGTCCACTCATAGATCACCTTTTGCATGAAACTAATGTTGCATGAGAATTCCTTTTATATGCATGACTTTCGGATAATTTTTTTTGTTAATATTTAACTTAAATCGACTGTTAATTAAGGCTAACATTATTGGTTAAACATGACTTTCAGCATGGAGGCTAGGCAACTTTATTCATGAATAAACTCCTATCTTCCTGCCTAAAACTGTCAACATATTCTTTTGTTTATAGAGAATGTGGTCTTTTGCAAAATGAAAAGGTAAGAGACAAAAGCTCAGTAACACAAATTCAAACTCTGTTCCCTTGTCCCCTCCCTAGTAAATATATAGACAACTGCTAAGTCCCTTTGTAGATGGATATCTGTGTTGCTTGGAGAAATGGAGAGTTCTGTGCCTAACCTTTCTGAGGGTTAATGACTTATTCTGAGAGAGAATTCACATCATTCCAACTCTAAACAGTGATTTCTTCTTTTGTTAATGTCCCTTCTCCTCCCCTTCCCTACTCAAGGTTTGTATGCTTAGGGCTCATTTCTGAAAGGGTTTGGCTTTATTTATGTGCTACACCAGTCATTTTCCTTGCAAAGAATTGGTAAATAAATGTACATTTACCTCTCTTAAAAATCTGTTGGAAGGAAAATGGTGAGTTTGTAAAGTATTTGTTTAAAGACATACAATTATTTCTTGAGAAAACCAGGTGGTTGCTGTGATATTCAAGTGTTGAGACAGTGAATACATTTATGTACAGCCCCTGGTTCCGTGTGTGTTGCAAGTAGCTCTGGTTAAGTGCATGAAATTAAGTTTCTCTTTAAAAAGAGTCATAGTTTGATGTTGGGAGCATTAAAATTTTTAGTCAAGGAAAGGCTTGTGCAGATCCATTTTCTGAGAAGTTACTCAGGGTTCGTTTCTCAACACGGTGAGTGCTAAATACGCAGGACTGTGTTTTGATATATGATCTAAAAATTATTAGCTCTGTACATTCAAATTAGTATTTTTATCTTTGGAAATGGCCTTGAGAAGATCTGGATTTATATTCTGCTGTACAACCAGAACTCCTCTTTAATTCACTGCAATATAAAATGCATGTTCAGTTTAGTCTTAATGGATTTTATACTTAGATTCAGATGTAGAGAATTTTATTTTCCTTTTATGTTTTGAGGCTTCCAGTTTTGAATGGATAGAGGTGGCATCCTTTAGTGTGCCATAGCAGGGAAATAAATGGCTTTTTCTCCTGATCTTTACACTTGGAGTATAAATAACAGTATGATGTATGTTAATTCTTGGTTTGGAATGTCAGTAATTCTGCCAGCCTTGTTCTTACCCAAATAATTCAGGATCTAAATCCATAATCTAATCTTTATTGAAGACACTCGTAATGACTTGAATTATTTTTAATTAGAAATGTTTGCACTCTATCTGAACCATTTTCCTTGAGAAACAATGCTTTGTCTCAACTGTAACTTCGAAGAGACTTGTTTAAACCTGATTGTTGTTTTTTCTCCAACCTGTTCACGTTTCTCCAGCAGCAGCAGAATTTCTCCTTAGAGCATCCATAAGTTACTAAGAAAACAACCTGCCTCTCTTGCCGGGGAAAATCTGACAAACATATTTTTTCTTCAAACAGATGAAAACTTTATTCTCAAACATGACAGAGCGTTCCTTTTGTCAATGGCAAACCGAGGGAAACATACCAATGGTTCCCAATTTTTCATGTGAGTAGATGTGATCCCACAGTGGAGCTTTTCTTACACAGAGAAGCGCTGTTCATGAGAAAGATGGTATTGCTAAATTATCCATATCCATGTTATCCATCTGATTTTAGCTAAGATTGAGTGGGACCTGCAGTAAGGAAGCATTAGAGATCACAATTTCCTTGTGGCATTCATTTGGATTAAAGCTGGTGCTCCACGGATGTTCCTCCTTTGTAGCTTTTTTCCCCTAAAAATATGGTTTATGTTCAGTTCTTAGTGGCCAGAAAATAGATTCTCTGGCTTTGTGTGTGCACCAGCCAGATCTCACCAGATGATCTGCAAATGAGAATGTGGAGCGTTGTAGTTAAGGGGGATGAGATCTAGAAGTGGTTTGTATGGTTTTGCTCTTTAAAAAATGGTGATTTGTGGTTTACTTTTGGGGGGGGGTTGTTTTGTTTGTTGTTTTTTCAGGAGCAGAATGAGTGGGGGTTTTGTTTCTTGGGGTTTTTTATTTGATTATGATAATTACTGTTATTAATTTTTTGGAGTGTTTGTTCCTGACATGCTTTTTTAATATATATTCTGCATAATTCTGTTCACTTGTGCATATACCAACTACTTTGGTACCAACACTATGTAAAATTATGTGCTGATAACCAGATTTTTCCTTTATTACCTTTAAAAAAATTCCATTCCTGTAACCATATTCTGTTAAATTATAGAAATTATAGAGAACACATTTATCTTTACTCATAATTAAAATACTCAGGTCTGATAATTGAGGGTTTCCTGGTCAAAGCAGGTGTATTTTAGGTTGAGTATCAGTATTTTTAAGCTTGCAAACTTGGATGTGATTATTCCTCTTGTTAACTCCCTTTTCAAAATTGCCTCCTGTTAATGTTTAACAGTTTGTATTTGGAAAGAGCAGGTTGATAACTTTAGTCTAGAAACACTTTGTGAAACGACACTGGGGTTTCAAAAGGAAATTTTAGCATAGTTACTTAACTAGAAAAAGTATTTTTTTCTTTGCCATCTTTCTTGGGGGATAAGAATGAATGGCGCTTCCCTGTCTTCAGTAAAGGAGTAAATTGTCCTCAAGAATCTTGCTTTTTTTTTTTTTCTTTGCCTGAAAAAGATCTTCAGTATGATATGATGTAGTTCAGATAAGAAACATTTTTAGGTCTTTTCCTAAAAAATGTCCTAAAAATGGAAAATGCACAGGAACCTAAAAGAAAGTCTTTCACAGTTACCGCTGTTTAGACATTCCACAGAGATAAAACTGTTTCAAAAGCTTGTTTTCTGTTCCCTTCAAAGGAAATTTTAGATGTTGTGCTTCATTACAATAAATCTGAAAGGATATGTGTGCACATTAATATGGAAAACAGTTTATATAAATACAACTCCACGGCTTAATAAGCTCTCTGAAGGCATTGCTTCATTATTTTTTACTTGATGACTTGCCTTTGGGTTTCTTGCCATAATTTTCCATTTTTAAGCTTATCTGAACATGAAACGTGAAAACCTAATGATGTCACATCAGTCAAGCAGCTGTCATTTGAGGGCTCTAAAGTTTCTTTTCTCTCCTGCATTCGATTCCAAAGTCATCTTCTTTCCCTGATGCTTGGTAAGGCTCAGCTTGTTCGATTAGATTGAAACACTTTGTCTCTCCCCACACACCAAAACAGCCCAGGGTTGTGTTGGATACTAAATTATAATTAATACAGGACAATAAATGAACGTTATTTAAAAGCCCTTTCATCAAATACAGAAGTATTTTGAAAGATGCAGATTTCTTGAAGAATTCTGGGGGTTTTTTTCATAAAATCCCTCTAAGGAGAAGTGTGAGTTCAGTGGGAATTGAGGCAGAGTAAGAGACCTAAAAATCTCCATGTGAACTGGATTCACCTCAGCTGCCTGCAGGAATCCAAAGCTGCTTTAGGCTCCTGGGGTGTCCTCCATGGCCTTCAGCTGCTGGGGGAGGAGGATGAGGATGCTCTGGAGCTCTTGCCTTACCTGCCTGCCCATGCAGATTTCTGGGGTATCCTGTAATGTCTCAAAAGACGCCTGCCCTGGAGCCAGGGAAGAGAATCAGGATTCCAAGTGGCAAACAGCTACTAAAAGGTCTTATCCAGGCAGTTTCTGCCTTCACTTTAAAATGCAGTTTATTAAAGCAGTTAGTCTTGCCGGGTGGCATTTCTCTGATTACTTTAGGGAATATACAGTGCATCTATAGAGCTTTTCTTTAAGAAAATATTTTCTTCCTTTACACTTTAAGCTGAAATTAGAATGTGGGTTTTTTTATACTCCCAGTAATGCTCAGTTTCTCTGTAGTTTATCGTTAGGAAAAGTGTTCTTCAAATGTTTAACCTGAAGAGTGTGTGAAAGGCAATCTTCAGTGGTAGCCTTCAGATTTTTAAAAAATACTTGTATATCTTTAATTTCATTGATTAAATTTATAGAAAGGGGAAGAGTTCATCTGAGCTTCTTTAGAGCTCTGCATTTGTTTTCACAGATCACCTCAGGGATGAGAACTCTGTATCTTGTACCCATCTAATGTAGCAGATAAGGAGTGCAAATAAGTGATTTTCTTTTATATAACAGTTTGTCCAAGTAAGGCTAAAATAATGGCAAGGATCCTGACTAAAACAGTTTTGTTAATTCATCGGAATTCCCCGTTCACCACAGAAAAGTTGTGTTTGGAATAATGAGTCTTTGCAGGAAGTAATCAGCAAATGTCTCTTTGGCATATTGCACTGACAAAGCAGGCACAACAAGACTCTGCAATGCCTAAAAGTTGTTAAAAGTTGATTTAAAGTGGTCAGTTTTACTTGAAACAGAATCTCCAGGCTCATCTTGACGTAAACAGGCATCTGACCCATCCTCAGAAATCATCAGCTTTCTTGGATTAGTCAGGAATTTCTCTGGCATGAAGGAGCTTGGAGGATTTATAAGCAGCAATGAGAACTGGGCATGGAAAAGGCAGTGGAAGTGTTGTTAGGAAGCTCCAGGGAAAAGCATGGACTGAAATCAAAGCAGAGGTGGAGAGGGGCAAAGTGCAGAGGTAGAAAGGGGAGTCAGAAGTGTGTCTGTGTAACCTCAGAGCTGCTGGGTTTAATGCTTGTGGACTTCTTTTCCCCACTTTTATCCCCCCTCCTTACTTGAGTAGGAGCAACAGTTGGGTGGGAAGGAGAACGTGTAGCTGAGGGAGGATTGTGAGTTCCATGCACATGTGCTGTAAATAGGCCAAGTCTGTTCTCATGTGCCTGAGAAACATTTCCTGCTCTGCAGGAACGCAGCAGAAAGGATACAGAGAGAATCCCTTCAGATTTGTGAAATGCTGGAATTTCAGTTTCCTTTACCCAGAGGTTTGTAGCACTTCATTGCAGGCTTGTGTCAAAGAGAGTTGTCAGGCAGCAGGTTCTAAATTGGCTGTTTGTGTTTGCAGGGAGCCCCAGTCGGATTTTTTTCTGGGAATAACTTCCCGTAGAACCCTCAGTGATTTTGCAAGTGTTCTAAACACCATCTGGGGATGTTAATCTGTAACTGCCCTGTTTCCACGTGGGTACTGAGATATGGAATCCCTAGGATGGGGCAGAGATTGACAGGAAGCCCTCCAGAATCATCTTTTCCTTTTCCACATCTCCAGTAGCTGCTTTGAGTTGCTGCTGCCAATATCAGTAGTAGTTATTGGGGGAGCACATCGAGAGCACTGCACAGATAGAGCTGATGTCTTCAGGGCCCTGATTTAGGGTCAGGTTGGGGATATTTGGGCTATTCCTGGATATTCCACCTCAGTGGTTGTTACTCCTTTGGGTAACAATGTTCTTCTGGAGCCACGTGCTCCCTTCTCAGTCGAGCTGATCTGGGAATATCTTGTCTCTTTAGAGCCATTCCATCATGGCTGTGTTCATTGATAACCTGCCAGTGAGGAAAGTCACAGCACAAACTGGTGCAACTCTGGTGAAAATGAGTGAACAAAGTAACATTAAAGAGACTCCTGATCCTCCCACGGGCCCAGCTCTGCTTCCCCGGTCACACCAAATCTGCCAAGCTACATTTGTAGCAAATCAGAAGTGCCCCTGCAGAAGGAAGAGTTAAAGCAACAATAGGAAGCAAAACAGAGTAACCTCTTTGTTAAAAGAGGGAAGTTTTGTGTAATAATTAATTTTATCACCTTGTTCAGCTGTGGAGTTTGCTGAGGAATAAGCCCTCAGTGCAACCTAAAGAGGAGTCCTGGATTCTGTTCCTTATCAGGGCAAATGCTTGGAGTTCTTGCCTCTGTGTTCCACAGCTATTTAAAACTTGAATCTGATTTCCTATTACTGACAGATTTATTTTTTTTCCCTTTATTGAAGGTGTTGTTGGTTTAATGTGTCTCTCAAGCTCTGCTTTCTTGCTCAGAACTAAATAGGATTTTTTGTTTCAAAAATGTTTTAATGTGTGGTGCCATGCCCAGTTCATAAATTGAAACAAAGGAACCACTTTGATCTGCTAAATGAGGGATAAAATCGTTTGTGAGGGTTCTTGTTTTGATTTTACAAATTATTTCTGAATGTTACCAGCTCATTAAAAGTAGTTCAAATCTTTTTGGTGTCCCAAACCAGGTATTTTTCTAATCAACAGTTCATAATTTCCTTTTTTTGCTGTGAATGAAATACCTTTGAGCTAATTATTGAACAGTTGAATAACACAACAATAAAAAAAAAGTCAAATGGAAGGGGCTGATGTTGCATTATCTTTGAGCATTATTGGTACACGTGCACTTCTCACACGAGCAGGTCCCATTGGTTTGATCCAAAGTTTGTGGAAAAGTGAAACCATTCCCAGGACACTTTTATGCGTAATCAGTAACAAAAAGATCATTTCAGTGCTTGACTGTGCAGAGATAATTAATCACTAATAGTTTATTGGTGAGGGGGTGGGGGGCTGGCTATGGATAATGCAGTTTTAAACCATTGCTGCTGCTCAGAATTACACCAGAGGACAAATCCAGCACCAGCTGCTGCAGCTGTTCGGGCTTTTTTTGCACCTGCAATGTGGTTTATGTTCTAAAATTCTGAGCAGAAGCAATCAGTGCACATCTCTTAGAGAAAACACTGCATTTTTTAGTTGTACAAAAGCTTCCTAGTAGGAGGAAGATGTCAGCTCATTAGGAAATGTCTGAAGTTGGGAACTTCCTGGCTGTGCACATTTCCTTTTTGAATCCAAACGTTTTTGTGTGCCAGCCTGGGAAGTTCCTGCTTGGGAGTGGATTCAGCAGAGCCTTTGAACCCCCGTGTAACTGCAAGCATGTGAAGAAACCCACAGAAATTGGTTATTCACCTGCTTCAAGTTGGGCATTTTTTGCTGGATTGAGACTTAGAGGGGAGTGGGGGCATTCTCTTTCTAACTGTTTGTTTTTGCAGTCGTTTTGCAAGCAGGTTTTGTCTTGAGTTTCCTTTTTTTGTTTTTAAGGAGAACTTTAGTTTTCAAAGTACCTTGTATTCTAAAGAAAATTTAGAGCCCTCTTTTAGGCATCCTTGTTCTGCATACAACTTGATTAATATTAATTTTAAATTTGTATTTAATAAAACATAGACTCAGTTTTGTCTGAAAATGTATTACAATTTATTTCTGCCATTTTTGTGTAAAATTTACAGAAACAGTGTTACATCGTGCGCTCCAAAGGTAATGTCTCATTCCTCTAAGGCTGTGTCCTTTCCTTTTCTTTCTGTTTTTATCTTTCTTGTTTTTCTGATCATATTGTTATGTGCATTGAACCCTTTGTTAGGCCTGAGGTTCCTTGGGGGGGGTGGGTGAGAACGTGCTTTTACCAAAAAGATGATTTTTCTCTTCAGCAGTATCTTAAACCAATTTAAACTCGAGTGAAGAAAAGGTATTGGTCCTTCTGTAAATAACTTGCATAACAGTATCTATTATAAGGCAGATTTTGAATGGTTTAAATTATGAGAGCTCTATATAGAAACGTTCTAATAAAATATTATTTTGGGGGATGAACTCATCATGACTTTGGGTTTCCATAGTGCTGAGACAGGAGGTAGGTTTGCTCCTGGTTAAGTTCTGAAGCCAAAGCAAATATTCAAGGACTGATGCAGAAAACCTTGAAATGCTCTTTTAAAGTGCACCTTGGCAGAGTAAATGTCAGGTTACAGCCCTTGCACTGAGGTGAGAAAACTTTCAGAAGCACAACAAGGATTTGGGGCTCAGAGGAGGTTGTTCAGTCACTCCTTGTTGTGCATCTGAGAGGTTTCCCTTTGGCACGAAGCTCCTCCTCGTGTTCCCACTCGGTGAACAAGGAGGGAAACCCCGTCCATTTTACCTCCCAAATTGCCAGGGTAGTGGGGAAGCCTCTGCACGGGTTTTAATGCACCAGCCCTCCCTGTCTCTGCTCAGTAAGGAGCAGTCTAAAGGCACTTCCTGCTTAGGTAATTTGCTTAATTGGTCTCCAATGCTGCTGCAGCATGGCAGGAGCACCTGCAGCCTCCCCAGCCTGGGTTTGAGCCTATTGCTGTTTCCAGCTAATTCTAAACGCTAAGTCTTCAATACTGTTGGTTTCATTGAAGTAACCCACTTCTGGTTTTTTCACCCCTTTAAATCAGCTTTATAATTAAACCCACTTAAACTGTTTACTTAACAGCGGGTTGCTAATGCAGTTAACTCTTGCTTCGAGAACTTCAAAAGCTGTAAGGAGTTTTCTCTTTGTAGCAGTATGCTGTGGTAGCAAGGGAAAATCAAAGAACACCCACTGCTATTGAGAAATTTAATGTTGTATTAATAGCATTTATTCCCCTGTGTTAACCCAAAGAAGCTTTCTGTATTACTTAGTATTACAGAAGTGGATGGTCTGGTTGACATTTAGAAAAAAGAAATAAAAATCAAGAGTGTAAACACTCCTGATTCACAGTTCCACCTTTTGGGATGTGTTCCAGCACTGCAGTGTTTTGTGAGTTAATAGTTCAAAACTCGAGGGAGAGAAGTGTTTTAAGAAGTAATATTTTATTCTAGCTGTGAAAAACTGACTTCTTCATACCAAATCTGTGTTATTGTAAATTTTGAAAAATCACCTGTGATTGATTATTTATTTTGAGAGAGGGGAGTTCATTGGAAGGAGGCTTCAAAAGCGAGACAGTGCTTGGGAGGAGAGAGAGGAAGGATGCTTTCACATATTAAAGTAACTTCAAAAGTGATTTCTATTTTATTTCTCCCCCAATATATGAGCAGGTTCTGATGTTCTTTACTTAATATTTCTGCTTAGTAGGACCCCCTGTGCAGCAGGAATTCAGGCTCACTTGGAGAATTAACTTTGCTTGGGGTTTGGAAAAGGAATTCTAGCGTTAGAATCCCAAAGTTTTGTACAAAATGCAGTTGCATTTTCCATTCGGGCTCAGTGTGAGAAGCTGAAAAATAGGGAGGAAATCTGCATTTATCAGTGAAGTGTAGGTGGCACAGAATGTCTGCTGTTGATTTTGGGAAGCCTGTGAGTTTTTGAGCTGAAGTGTTTGATGACTTTAAGACAGAAATATTGCTTTGTACTCCGAGTCAGGAGGCCAAGCAGGTAAATGGGGAGTGAGAAGTGGTGGGAGGTGAGGGGAAGCAGAGAATCTCTCAGGTATCATAACTCTTCTTTTTTTAAATAAACTGTCTTTAAAGTGACCTTGCAATCTAAGAAGCTAACGAGCTCAGAAACGTTTAAATCCCACTAGTCACCCAATATTTATCACCAAATTGTATCTTCTCTGTGATTAAAAATCGTAAAGTTACATTAAATGTGTATTTAAAGACACTTACTTGGAAATTGTTTGCTGCATGCATGAAATGATACTTGGTACAGCTTTCAGTATGCACACTTAGCTAAACTTCAAACAAATATCATATAAAAGCTTAAGAAAGCCTGTTTGTATAATCTGTAATTTTAATTTGTTAATTCCATATATTTAACTGCATTTTTTCACTATTTTTGTCTTACCTTCACCTCTTTTTTTTTTTTTTCTGTGTCATTCTCCTCTTTTACTTCACCTGAATCCCTGATTTTATTTTATTTTACCATCTTCCCATCTTGCTGTTTGTCCAACAGAACAACAAAACCTGCTCCTCATCTCGATGGGTAAGAATCCTTTCCAGTTTCTCAAACGATTGCTGCAGTTTGAAGGTTATATTGAAAGTAGACAACAATGGGGAAACGAATTCATAATTCTGTGAAAGATTATACAATGGGACGAGATGGAAAACAAAAGTTTCAGTTCTATAAAAATTTCGAGTCGCAACTTATTTCCTAAAACTTGAATTATCTTAAGTCCTAAGATTAGTTCTTTAAAACTGGTTGCTGCCCTCAGCCCATAAATCTGGAAGTCGAATTGTCAAGTTTTATATATTTGAACAGTCATCTCTTTTGGGGCATCTTTTTATCCCTAAAATTTATGGGGCAAATGGAAGAGGGAAAGAGAAATGTGGTACCAGAGAACAAAACCGAGGATTCCTTAATTTTAACTGTCCCTGCAGTGCCAGGGGGGAATTGTATCCTGAGTTTGTAGAGACCTATAAATTGTTCTTCTCTGGGGAGGACTTTTGTCATGTTTATAGATGGACTCTTGATCTCTATTGCACAAAACTGCAAAAATAGAAGGGTGGATTAGGAATTACGATCTGTTTACCCTGCTCTTGTGGAGGAGAGGAGACTGCTTCAATTTGAGGGAAATACTTGATGTCAGAGTGGATCTTTGTTTCACATTGCATAAAAACTTAGCATTGTTGTCAATGTTAAAATCATTTTTAAAAAGTCGTGTATAATGCATTAAGAGCTCGACGTTTCCCTCTCAGACTGACTTTTTAAATGTGAAATTAATTGGAAAACCATTACAGCGATTGATAGATGTTCTGTACTCTGTAAATACTTTCTTTCTGCAGCGTCCACGTTGTCTTTGGACTGGTTATTTCTGGGTTTGAGGTCATAGAACAAATAGAAAATCTCAAAACCGATACCGCGAGCAGGCCCTACGCAGACGTCCGAGTTATTGACTGCGGGGTGCTGGTTACCAGGTCAGCTAAAGATGGTGAGTGGCAGCATTCCCAGAATTTGTGCTGTTCCTGTTGCTCTCAGAGAGTACAAAAATTACACCGACAGCTAAAGAGCCTTATGGTAAATGTGTAGAATCTTAATTCATTCTTCCGAGCCTGTAAAACATAAACTTGGTGTGTGAGAGGAAGGCACAGCAAAGGAAAAGGTTTTCTGCTCTCAACATTTGGCCCCTGTTCGTGTTAGAGGTTGACGTGACAAACTCAAAAAGGAATGAAAAGTTATTTTTTTGTGTTTAAAAAGGGGAGACAAAAATGGGCTTTTCCCGAGGTTGGATTTTGTGCACTTTGCAAAGGTTTATTTTAAGATTCTGTAGAGTTAATACATGCAATATATGTGGTCAACCTTATTTTCCTTTTCAGGAAGATTCCTAGGGAATAAATTACCTAAAATATGTGTTTGGACAGTCTCTGTGAAGTAGTGGAGTGTTACAAGTTTGCATTTTCTACTTAATTTTTGATTTTCCCGAAGGATAAGGGACATTGTTATTTATGTCCTTTGGAGAAAGTCAAGAGGAGGCATAGGAAAAGTGTAAAAGTTGAGGATGCAGAAAAGAGAAAATGACAAACTTTTAAAAATAAAAAATACTCAACTGAACCTGCAACTAATTTGTTCTTAATCTCTGATTTGCAACCTGTATATTGTTCCTAAAAGAACCTAATTTTTTTTTACTGTAAGTGGTCTTTGCTTCTCTGTTTATTCTGTCTTTGCTGGAAAATATTTGTATCATACCAACATGGATTAAGACTGGACACAATTAGATGCATTTTCATTACGATTCTTTAATGCAACTTATTGTGAAAAAGTTCACAGAGCTCCTCTAAAATGGCCCATTTGTCTATTTCTACATCTATAAAATTGTGTGCTTTGTGCTTGTACGTGCACCCACACGTGCACGGCGTAAATTGAAAATATCTGTTCAAGCTCTGGAGAAGAAGAAGAAAGTCTGTTCTGACTCAGAAGCCTCAGAGTCCTCCTCCAGTGCATCCAGCTCTTCAGAATCCTCCTCGGAGAGCGAGGCTGAGAATGAAAGGAGCAGGAGGAGAAAGAGGAAAAGAAGAGCTAAAACCAAACAGTCCAGGAAACGAAGGAAGGAGGAGAGGAAGAAAGAGGATCCAAGGTGCAAGCGAACCTCAAGCCAAAGACGGTGACTGGTCTCTTAAATTTAAGAATTGCAGTGAAATCTGGGGAATTCTGCTTTGTTTTCATGAAGTGCTCAAGCAGTAAATATGAAAAGGCTTTTATTTGAGTTTGGGGTTTGGTGCTTGATTTTATAAGCAAACAAGCAAAATACCCTAAAGCTGAGCTCGTTGAGGTTTCCATGAAATAATTGAAGATCTTTGTAGATAAAAGCAAGAGTGATGTTGAAATGACTAAATCCCAGTATGTGAAACTATTCAGGGCTCAGCACACCTGTGTAAAAGTGAGACTTTAGGCAAATTGCAGAATTTGTACATGTATTTAATTATATTTTAAAAATATTTCATAACAAGTTGTAAATGGAAAGCAAAATTATTTGCTGGAAAGCAAGAACTGAACTTTCTCTCCAGTAATAGTGGCCCATCCTTCCTTTAGCCTAAAATGGGTTGTTCAGCACATTTTGGTTGTCGATCCAACTTTAAGTTTGAGGCATCAAGTCTTGGAATTCAGTTGGGAAAGGGATTTTTCCAGCTAACTGTGATTTCTTACCTTGCTCTTTCCCTTAGCAGCCTTTCTGACAAGAGCGATGTCGCAGACAAAGTCGACCTTAGCACAAAGCGGGACAAGCCCGTGGTACGTCCTGAAGAAATCCCCCCAGTGCCTGAAAATAGATTTTTGCTCAGAAGAGATGTGCCTGTTGTCAATGTAGAGCCTGAACCGTAAGGAACTCCGAGCTTTTTATTCTGATTGGTGAAAACTGTGCATGAAATAATTCCTGTTAACATTCCCTTCCTGCTGCTGCTGACTGGAGTGTCACAATTTCTGCATGAGGTCGTTTAATTGTCCTTTTTACAGTTTCCTTTGTAATACTCCTTGTGACCTGTGCCAGGGCGTTTCAGTGAGATCTCGAGATGGTTTCATTGATCTTTAAGGATCACACGTTAAACTCAATTTAAAAAAATTAATGAGTAATTTCAGAAGTAATCATGCAATGCAAACCACAGGAAATACTTGATTGCAAGGGAAACTTGGGATTGGGAGAGGTGATTTTTCATCTTTCTTAGACTGATGAAGAAACTTTGGTTCAGAATCGGTCACCTGGAATTTTGTGACTTAGCAGTGTTTGAGAATAAGAGAACATGCTCTTCTTTTGCTACAAAGGAGGTCACAAGTTCACAAGACACTTTCAATGTGTTTTGTACCTCCACTGTCAAATTTCCCTGCTTTTGTAGCTGAGCTGATCCATTACAGTGCCAGGTACCTCTAAAATCAGTGTTGGGTTTGTTTGGTGTTGGGTTTTTTAATTTCTCTTAATGGTAAAGTCTCTTGTAAGTCTTTTCTTGGAACACCACTCAGGTTCCCAAAGATCACTAACAACTTTTGAGGATATTACATAAGCTTGACAGGAAAGAAGCAAAGCTTTAGAACCTGTGAAATATCCTGAACCCAAATCCTGAAACTCCTCTGCCCATGCCTTCTTCAGGATTTGTGCCCCAAACACAAGTTAACCTCTTGTGACACTGTTTTGCAAGTTCATTGTTAGCATTTATTTCTGTGTCAAGAGATCAGGCTGCACATTTGGTTGAAAACAAATACATGTTGATTTGCCTTTTGTTGCAGAACTCTCTTGCTTTGTTTCTTGGAAAAAAAACCACTGAATTCTTAGTTCTGTCTGAAAATGAATGAACAAGATGATGAATATTTCTCATTTTTAACTTAAACTTGATTGTAAGTTAATTGTTTTTTTCCTTGTAAGTTCATACTTTATTAATTTATGTAGGAAGCTTCTTGATGCTGCGCCAGTCCTGACTGACCAGAAACCATCAGTCTCTAAATCTGGACGAAAAATTAAAGGAAGAGGCACAATAGTATGTGACAATTTTATTTATTTCTTTATTTCCTCTCACCCAGAGTATCTTCCCTGACTTTGAGCTTTGAATTTCCCTGGAGGCTTTGTGTGACACTTTATTTACATGTTGTAGGGTCTGGTTTAGAAAGCATTGAAATCTTGTCAGGTAGTTGATTTTATAACACTTTTTTTTCCATCCTTCCTGTTAATGTCTTTTTACTTAGAGATTGCTTGGGGAGAAAAAAATGCCTAAATCTCAGCTATGGGAAGTCTTCAAATATAAGAATAAAATAACTTCTTTTTAAAGATGGAATCTGTTTCAACCACATTTGTCCTGCCTGAGCCACATCTCTAAAGTAATGAGGAGTGATGAGAGCTTTTACTCTCCTCCACTCCTTGGATTTCCTGGCTGTTTTCTCCAAGCATCAGGACTGGAACACACCAAGCTGTGTCCTGAGTGTCTGCAGCCCTTTCTGCTGTAAAATTCACAAGTTTTCCTTTTCTCTAATAATTCCCAATCCAGAGCCCAAAACGCTGCACAAGAGTCCTGTTGTTTTTAGTCAGTAGAAAGGGGAGAAAGTAAGAAAAATCTTTTTGTATATTTAATTCTGGTGTATTACAAATTGTAGCCTGCCGTGACTGAGCATGTTCTTCCCTTCAGGAATCTTTTCCTGGATCAGTTTAGCAGGTGGCATTTGGGTAACCATAAACCAAACCAAAGTTTGGTGTTGCCAAACTTTTTCTGCAAGTGGAAGTCCCCCCCCCCCATCCCCACCAAAAAATGTATATACAGATATCAATATATCTACATATATTCTCATTAGAAGTTATATCAGAATGGTTTAAACTGAGACTCCTCTGAGCATTTCTTATGTAATAGCCACTGGATTTGGGAAGTACTTTTCCACTGATTCCCATGGTACAATTAATTTAAGCTACAAAATTAACACCTTAGGTGGCTGTAATGTGGACCAAGGGATTGGAGTGTTTGAGCCCCAACCTTTATTTGCCAACCCTGACGTGAAATGGGGCAGCTGCCTTTGCATCTGACAGCTTGGATTTGTCCTGGACACTTGTGGGATCCACTGAAGGAAGCCTTTTAAACGGAATGTTTGAAAATATTTATGTAAATAAAGACTTGAGGAAAAATAACTTAAGGCTGAATGGAATTGGCTTTTGCCAGGTATCGGGGTGTCTGTCTTGTTTTTCAGCATTTTGGCACCCTCTTAGCAAAATGAAGAATGAAAAAAGATGTCATTTGGGGCTGGCAGTTGGAGAAACACATTTTTCTTCCATCTCTAATAATCTTTATTAGCACAGTTTCTGTCCAGGTGAAGTTCATTGATGTTTTTCAGAATACTTGTTTGTAGGTTCCACGAGACTCCAGAGCATAAAATGTGAGAATAAGGGAGGTCCATGGCACCCTTGCAGTCTTTTATGTCATTCTCCTGTAAAAGCTGTTTTTTAAATAGTCATTGCCTCAGCTCAGATGATAGGGAAGCTCTGAGTGGCAGGTTATCTTGATTTTATTTTTTTTATATAAGAAGGATGTCTTAAAGACTTCTGTCATTACCTGAATAAATAAAAACGTGCATCTTTGTGATTTTATTCTGGGGGACAACACTTTTTTTCCCCCCCTATTTTTACTGCTTTCCTAAGTGGCTCAAAATAATTGAGTCAAATCCAGATGTGCTTTTATTGAGTCAAGGAGCATCTGATTTCCTCACAGAATTTACCTAAGTGTGTATCCCACTGGGTAATAGAAAATAATGAGTTAGCAGTAGTAGAGTTCTTCTTTCTCTGCTGCACGAGTAGCTCTTGTTGCCTACTTAAATGCTCTGCCTAAGCATAATTTTTTAAATGTGAAGCTTCATTGCTCTTTTTTGTGAAAGAGTTTGGGGAGTTTTTTGTGATTTTTTTTTTCCTGTTTGGTTTTCTATTTTTTTAATTGCTTTAAAGTGACTTAATCTGGTTTCCCATGTCTGAGGAACAGCAGTAACTTTTGAAATGGGGTTTGTCTTTACTCCTACAAGCCATGAAGTGTCTGACTAAAGTGAAACATCTGTGCTTCAGAATGCTGAAAACGAGGGTGGTTATCTGCAGCAATTGCGTTATTCCAAAAGGGAATCCGTGGCCTCTTCCTTGATTCTTCCTTTCATGTTTTGAAAAACCGGGCGAGCTGCTGGCCTCTCTCAGGCTTTGCAGAACGCTCTGAGCATGAAAAGATGCAGGAGTTACGTAAGAAAACGCTTCCTGCAGCTGTGTGTGTTTGCTGTCCCAGCGCTATCACACCCCGCCGCGGTCCCGCTCCTGCTCCGAGTCCGACGATGAGGAGAGCAGCGAGACCCCTCCCCACTGGAAGGAGGAGATGCAGAGACTGCGCACGTACCGGGCACCCAGCGGGGAGAAGTGGAGCAAAGGAGACAAGTAAGAGCCTTGGCACAGCTTTGAAATGGCCTGGCCTTTCTCAAGCCCTGATAGATTGTGTAGATGTACCAGGATGAGAGGAAACGGCCCCAAGTTGTGCCAGGGGAGGTTTACATTGGATATTAGGAATTTATTTTTCCCAGAAAACACTGGAACAAGCTGTCCGGTTCCACATGGGAAATGTGGAGTCACCATCCCTGGAAGTGTTCAGAAAACAGGTGGATGTGGCACCTGAGTACGTGGTTTAGTGCTGAACAAGGTGGTGGTGCTGATGGTTGGACTTGGTGATCTTCAAGGTCTTCTCCAACCTTGAGGATTCGGTGATTTCCTTATCCTCAAAGTGGATTACGTGGTTTCTTTGGAGTGAAACTGTCAAATCCACCAACCCTTTATTGTTTTTAGTTTCGTGTTCTTTCAGCAGTTGCAGACTCTGCGATGGATGGAAGTCAGCTCTCCAAAATGCCTGATGGCTTGCTACTAAATACGAGCTTCTATCAAATTATGAGAGATAAATCTGAAAAGGAAAACTGAAAAATACTATATTTAACCATTAGTGAATAATTGCAAATGTTTCTGATGATTCTTTTTTATATACTGAGATGTTTTAAACCACATTTAATTACAAGTTTTAAGGGTGCTGTAGTTGTAGAGGTCAGAGTCCTGCAGACTAGGGCAATTAAAACTTTAAATCTCTTTACACAGGTTCTACAATATGCAAAATTTGCTGATGTTGGCTGATTTATTTCTTAGAGAGAAGTAGCTCTTGACAGTGGTGTAATTCTGTATCGTAAAACGAGTGTAAAAACTCAGTCAAAACACAATTGTCTGGTACAGAGCGTGTGTGTGTGTGTTGTTTAAACTTATTCAAAATTAGATTTAAAAATACTTAATTTATCTAAATTTTTTTAAAGAATTTGCACTTAGTCTGGGGTTTATTTGTTTGTTTTCCAGGTTGAGTGACCCCTGCACAAGCAGATGGGATGAGAGAAGTGCATCCCGGAGGTCCAGGTCTTGGTCCCATAACGGTTATGCTGATCTGAGCACTGTGAGATACTCCAGCCATCACAAGAAGCACAGGAAAGAGAAGAAGAAGGTGAAGCATAAAAAGAAATCTAAAAAGCAGAAGCATTTCAAAAAGCACAAGCAAACGAAGAAAAAGAAAACGTCGGCCTCTTCAGATGTAGAATCCTCTCATTCCTTCCACAGGAGGACAAAATCATCTTGTGATCGTGAGCGGAAATCTCGTTCTTCCTCGCTGTCTTCCAGACGTTCGTCCAGGAGAGACTGGTCTAAATCTGATAAGGAAGACCAGAGCTCGTCGTCTTTATCGAGCAGGGGGTCTCGCTCATACTACAGGTCCAGATCCAGGTCAAGATCTAAATCAAGATCTTATTCCCGAAGAAGTTCTAGATCAAGATCAGCCTCTAAATCGTTGCGTTCTCGAAGTAGGTCACAGTCAAGTTCTAACCCCAGGCAGCAAAAGACTGTTCCCAATTCTCCACGGAATATTTCAGCACGGTTAAATGACACTAAGCTGGCCAAGACTGCTGAGCCTGTCCGAGCAGTGATACTGCCCAGTGACAAAGTTATTGTGCCACCAGTTGTCCCAGAAAACCTCCCCGTGATACCCTTAAGTGACAGTCCCCCGCCTTCGAGGTGGAAACCTGGGCAGAAACCTTGGAAGCCATCGTATGAGCGAATTCAGGAGATGAAAGCTAAAACAACCCACTTAATTCCCACCCAAACTAATTACAATTTAGTGGTTGTGAAGGAGGCCAACACTTCTTCTTCCTCCTACCGCAAGCAGGAGAGGAGCTCCGAGAGCGATCGGAGCGGTTATTCCAAAGGCCGCAGTGACAGGAGCTCGGAGAGCTGGCCGAGGTCAAGGAGCAGGTCCTCTCGGAGCCGGTCGTACTCGAGATCTTACACGAGGTCTCGAAGCCCATCGAGCTCCAGGACAAAATCTCCTTCTTCTGGCAGGTCACAGTCCCCGAGTAAATACCGCAGTGACAGGTCAGGGTCCAGCGAGTCCACCTCCGACTATTCCCTCAGCGACGAGGACAGGCACAGGAACAAAAGGAAATCCACAGCCAGCGATCCCAAAGCTCGGGGCCTCAAACTGAGGCAGGAAACGAGCTCTGAAAGCACTTTGCCTTACAAGCATCCAAAGGACTACGACGAGTCTTCCCAAGGATTGAAGGAGAGTGACAGTTTGTCATCCTCAGACTTCTCCTCCGACAGCGAGCGCTCTGCCAAAGCCAAAGCGGTCCAAGAAAAAGAAGGCCGTTTTCCATTAGAAGGGGATGCTGAGAAACAGGATAAAAATAGCTTAAGTTCTGAGAGAGGGGAGGAGAAAGCCAAGGGTGAGCGGGATTCTGATCACTCCAAAAAGAAAGCAGCCAAGGAGAAATGCTCGGAGCAACCCAGAGGTGGTACAAAAACGAGACGCAAATCCTACTCAGGTAGCAAATGGGACTCGGAGTCAAATTCTGAGAGAGGAGAGGCAAGGCATAATAGGGGGGATTCCAGACCCTCCTCTGGTAAAGAAGAAGGAGAGGCCACCTCAGGGTCTGACACAGAGCTTAGTGTTACCAAAAGGATAAAAAAAACATCCAATTCCTCAGAGGGCTTTTTGGGTTCCGACTGCGCGTGGAAGACAAGCAAACAGTTGTCGTCTTCTGAATCCGAGAGTTCTTGTTCCAGCTCAGCAGACACTCGAGGCAAGTCAAAAAAACACAAACATGGGTTGAAAAAGACCCCTAAAAAATCACATTCCAAAAAGGCAAAAGAGAAATTGAAAGGCAAAAAGGAGAAAAAACACAAAGTCCAGAAAAGAAAAGAAATGTTTCATTGGCAGCCCCCGCTCGAGTTTGGGGAAGAAGAGGACGACGAGATAAATGAAAAGCCAGTTACCAAGGATGATAAAAAAGAAAAGCAGCTTAGCAGGGACATAAAGGATAAAAAACAAGCTTATGAAAAGGATGAAATAGTCACAGATAAAATGGGAAATGGCGAGAAGTCATGTGTGAATGAAAACCTTTTAGATAAAGACACCACATGTGGGGCCTCGCCAGATCGCAGCAACCTTCATAAAGAGCCCATTGAAACGAGCACTTCAACCAGTATTTTAAACTCAGGAATAAACGTGGCTGCCTGCAAGAGTGAGATTAAACAAGCTGAAGAAAATAACCAGAATGGGCTGGAAGATGTTATTCAGACAGATGACAACATGGAGATTTGTACTCCGGATCGTAACTCGCCAGGGAAGGTGGATGTGAACGTTTTGTCTCCTGTCATTCTCACTGCTAAACCTTTAAGTGCTGGTATAAAAAACGAGTTGCAGGTTGAGACCCCTGAGCAAGATGCTGTCAAACTGGGAAACAGCATTAGAGACTTTATTAATATTAAAGAAGAAAAAGAAACGGGAAGGCAAGAAAATAACGCTGTCCCTGTGTCTGGTGCTAAAGACTGTAGTTTAAAAAGTGAAATGACTGAAAATGCACAAAGCAATATGATAGACAATAAATGGAAGCCTTTGCAGGGTGTTGGTAACTTACAACCAGCAGCGATTAGTACACCCACAGAGGTTAAAAGTGTAGCATCAGCACCAGAGCCTAAACCAGCAGGTTTAAGAATTGAAATAAAAGCAAAGAATAAAGTGAGGCCTGGGTCCCTTTTTGATGAAGTGAGGAAAACAGCCCGGCTGAATCGGCGGCCAAGGAACCAGGAAAGTTCCAGCGAGGAGGAATCTCCAAGCAGAGATGACAACAGCCCTTCCAGGAGTCTCAGCAGGTCACGAAGTAAATCTGAGTCTAAATCCAGACACAGAACAAGGTCCATATCCTACAGTCACTCGAGAAGTCGATCCCGAAGTTCTACGTATTCATATAGGTGAGAAGTTCGTGCTACTCCCACAACCAGCCCTGGCAACTTGAAAGTTCTGATCTTTTCAGGGCTCGTTCTTGGTTTTCAGCTCCTGTTTTTTTCTTTTTGAACAGTCCTGTGTCATAGAACCAGAGTGGTTTGGGTTGGAAAGGACCTTAAAGACCATCCAGTTCCAACCCCTTGCCATGGGCAGGGACACCTTCCACTATCCCAGGTTGCTCCAAGCCCCATCCGACCTGGGCACTTCCAGGGGCAGCCAGAGCTTTTCTGGGAATCTGTGCCAGGGCCTCACCAGCCTCACCAGAATTTCTTCCCAGTATCTCCTCTAAATCTGTGTCAGTGTGAAGGCATTCCTCCTTGGCCTGTCACTCCAGGCCCTTGTCCCAAGTCCCTCTCCAGCTCTCTTGGAGCCCCTTTAGGCCCTGGAAGGGGCTCTGAGGTCTTCCAGCTGGACACCCCCAGCTCTCCCAGCCTGGCTCCAGAGCAGAGGGGCTCCAGCCCTTGGATCAACTTAGTGGCCCTATCATTTAGCAAGCATGGAATAAATATTTAGCTAGAAAGCTAAAAATTCAAACTTCTTTTAGTTCCCATTTTCTGGTGTTCTTCTCCTCAGTTCTGTTCTCTCTTGGTGTCCCTTGGTTGCAGATCCAGGAGCTACTCGAGGAGCCGAAGCCGGGGCTGGTACAGCAGAGATCGCTCCAGGAGCCGGAGTAGCTCCTACCACAGTTACAAGAGTCGTAGGTGAGTTCATCCAGCTGGAGATGGTGCCAGACATGTTCTCCTCCTCTTGCTCCCCCTCTCCCCTTCTCTCTCTTCAGCACTTTTGGGTTTTATTGACTAAAAACCCCTCTGTGGTTCTGTTTCTGTCAGTCGGAGCTACAGCAGGAGTCGATCCAGGAGCAGTTCCTACGGTCACCACAGTCGATCCAGGTATGGATTGTACTTTTATACAAACTCTGCAAGAAATGTGCTACCCATCAAATCATCTCAGTATAAGTCTACTTTTATTTATATTTCTTTAAAATAGACTTTATTATATAATTATTGGATATGATGCTATTATAATCGTGCAGATGACATATTTTATTACATATATGCTATATTATAAATGCATATATATGCATAATATAAATGCATATATAAATACATATTTATTTATAGAAATACTTTTTAAGATTACTTTTATCTCATAGAATCCCAGAATGGTTTGGGTTAGAAAGGACCTTAAAGATCATCCAGTTCCAACCCCCTGCCATGGGCGGGGACACCTTTCCCTGTGCTCCAAGCCCTGTCCAGCCTGGCCTTGGGCACTTCCAGGGATCTCTTATTATCATATCATGATTATAATATCATTATTATTATATTATTATTATAATATCATGATGGCAACTTGAATCAAAGCAAAAATCAACACAAGACACTTTCAAAAGCTGAAAATAACCAAACCATCCTGGCATTACAGTTACAGGTAGTGCTATAAGTGGTAGTGAACACATTTGCTTTTTTTTTTAAATAAAATTGGGTTATAAATGGAATCACTTTGCTTGTTTTCAGAAGTATCAGCAAACAAGTATTTTACTAGAAAAAAAAGAGAAAGCACAAAACATTATAGATGCTTCATATGTCTTTCCTAATAACTTTTGATATCTTTACTGTTATTTTGAAGATTGTTGTTGTGTTGAAACCTTTATAAAGCGTAGAATTGTTTGCCACATCCTTGAAAATCATTTCTATACAGCCCCTCTTCTATAAATATCCTTGAAGCCAGCATTTAAAATAGCGTTTGAGAGCAGAAACTGTGAATTCACCATTACTTTTTTCCCCCCCTTTAAAGCAGGTCCTACACCTATGACAGTTACTACAGCAGGAGTCGGAGCAGGAGCAAGAGGAGCGACAGCTACCGGAGATCTCGGAGTTACGACCGCAGATCCAGGTGGGTCTGACCCTGCTGTGGTGCACAAGGATTTGCTGAACACAGAGGATGTTTAACGAGGCCCGTGTGCTGGTTTTTTCCCCATAAGAATAAGAAACACACTTAGCAAAAGTAAAAATTCAGACTAAATTCGGATTAAAGTCGGAGCGTGCGTGTGAGCGGGGAGGTCGGAAGTTCTGACGTTCCAAATATGAGGATGGGGAAGCAATCAGGATAAGAAAAGGTTGATTTCCAGTTCGTTGTATGCATGCATTCCAAATTAGCACATTTTCTCAGGGAAATGATGAAGTCCCCATCCCTGGAGGTGTTAAAAACTTGTGGAAATGGCACTGAGGACATGGTTGAATCATGAAGACAGTGGGGCTGGGTTAACCATTGGACTTGGTGATCTCAAAGGTCTTTGCCAACCTTAATGATTCTATGATTTGGGGGTTTTTAATAATATCAAGTGTTTCTTAAAACCCACATAGCTCTCAAAATTTAAATCAAATGCTCTGTTATGGATTAAAAGCTGTCTGGTATGCAGAGAATTCCACTGGATGGTAAATTCTTTTTGGTTACACTGCAGAAGTGGATTTAAAACAATCTGGAAGGGAAATTAAAAGTTTTGCTGCAACCCAGATTTAATTTTTAACTTCGTAGAATGTACTTTGAAAGAATATTTTTACCTGCAAATCTGATGAGTTTAAAATAAATTTTATTCTCCTCAGTCCAGAGGACTTACATATGTCTAAGTGAGCCCATGTCACAGAGATCAGAGAGATGGAGAGTTGTAGATACATTTAATATCACTGATGATTTGTTTTATACCTTTCAATATGCCCCCTGTTAGTCATAAATCACACAGGTCTCTAAAACTGCTGCACATTTTCATCCTCTCCTCGTATGAATTTTTTCACAGCTTTATACCAACTCTTAATGGACTTTGCTCTCACCCATTTGCACAAAACAACTTTCATCTTGTGTTTGAAGGAAAATTAATGAGATTTAATGAAGAATGTGGAAATAAAAAACCGTTGCTTTTGTTATGTTGAGAAGCTTCAGAGAAATAGTGGGGGATTAGGAAATGCTCACCTTTCACTTAGAAAGTTTCCCTTGCAGGCAGGAGGCTGGAAAATCTCTGAAAGCTTATTCTGTGTAATTTGAACGTGTCCTGTGGCTTGTCTGAAACCATCTGGGCTCTGTGTTGACATTTGGCCAGGTGCTGAGCTTGGAATTCATCTGGAGGAGCCAAAACATTTTAAATACAATTTCCACACTGCAGACACACAAAAACACCTCTGTTGTGGTTATGGGGCCTAATTTCTAAGACCCTCCTTCAAACAAGAAAATACAATCTGTAACTCGAGGATTTGTGAAATTATCTTAGTTGAGAAATGCCTGCAGCATAAAATTGCACTTGTTAGAATGCACTTCTCAGGCAGCTCAGTTAGCATTTATAAAAACATTAATTTTGGATGGTTTTTAGCTGTAACAGAGAAAGCAAGAAGTTACCAACAGTTTGATTTGAGTTATGCAGAGTTTTCCTCGTGTGAAGTTAATGATTATTTCAACTTTGAATATCATTTCATGACTACATCAGTTATAAGAAATATGACCCTGTGTGTTTTCTTATCTGTATCTGTCTTGCCAATATTTTTTTTTACATGATGCAATTTGAAATTTGAAGCTCAAACTGCATCTTGGAGGCATTTAAATCTTTTTTTTTATCCTGCAGGTCCTACGGGTCCGACAGCGACAGCGACCGCAGCTACTCCAACAACAGGAGCCCCAGTGAGAGCAGCAGATACAGCTGAGAACGTTCCTTGGAGGATGGAAACTGTATTCCAGAATTTTTTCAGTGTTATATTCAAAAAAAACTGTTCTGACAGTGTCACAAGTGAAGGTCGTTCGCTGAATTAGCCGAAACTTTCCCGTTTAACGGTGAACTCAACTCTCTGCTTTACAGAGAGGAGGACTGAGCTCGACAGCTGATATTATTTTTTATTTTTTTTATGTCGAACGCAACTTTTACAAAATAATAATAATAATAAAAAAAACCCAGTTTGATTTCCTCGAATCAGCTTTTCCAAGCCATGAATGACACTTAGGTGAATTGCTGCCGCCACTTTTTGGGTGCAGCGGTCAGGACTGTCTTCAAGTCTGTTTATAAACACCTTAGGAAAGATATGTTAGCAACTATTAAACTGTGAAGTCAATTTCTTATAAAGGCTGCCATTTCTAGTTGATGAAAATGCTTTTTTTATTGCTGGGAGCTGTTTCCATGCTGTCTTGATTGTTGATTATTGCATTCTACGCAGGATATAGGCGAGGAAAACAAAGCCTGCCACTCTGTCTTAATCCCTCCTGAACTGTGGTGTTCCGGAATTCTGCTGGAAAAGGTGAGATGATGCACAGTGGGAATTGTCAAACTGACAAGCAGTGAGCAAAAAGTGTGATGAATGAGTTTGGAGCTTAATATCCAACTTGTCTAAACTTTTTTGTGTTTAAAAGATGAATTTTGTGATAAACAGCGATGTCCTTCGGAGACTAAAAAAAGTGTTTCTAAACACTTCCTGACTTTGATTTCAGTTCCTTTTACAGTGCTTGGCATTCTCCAACACATTTTGAACGTTGTAAACCATGAGTGTGTCATGAATTCGTCCAAAGCACTCTTTTAAAAAACTGCCATGACAGTAATTTTTTAAGAAAACCAGCTGTAAAGGTTCCTTTATCAAACCTCTGTAGCTGTATCCCATTCACCCTAGGGAATATCAGATACTGATATTGCAGATATTGAACTATATCTTGTTAAAGTAGGACTACAGAAATGCTGGGATGCCTCATAAAAAGCATGGACAATACTTTTAAAGTGAAGTTTAATACCAAAAATGACTCTTTATGTTACAGGTGAATGGTTTGCAAAAAAATAAATAGATTCAAGCTGAAGACCATTGAGTAATTCTTGCAATATTCTGATTGAGTTGATTTTAAATAATTTGTAAAGGTTTTTTTTTGGGGGGGGTTTAGAAAGTTGGGTACTGAGAAGCAGAATTTTTAATGGCAAAATGTAACCTGAAAATTGGGGTCTGTAGAGACAAAACAAACGTGGTTTGATTAGAGCTAACGAGCTCTGTTGTACCCCAACAGTTTCCATTACTGACCTTCTGTAGGATCTGGAGATGGTTTCATTTTCTCATTTTCAAGTATTGGAAATGATTTTTCTTAATCTCATCAGGACCCAGTAGCTTTAAAAATTAAAAGTGGTAATTTTTCACTTAGGCATCAGTCCCTTCTCTCTTTGATTGATTTAAGCTCTCCCAAATTAGATGATTTTTTGGTCCACTTGTGAAACGTGAAAAGCAAATTCAAAGGGAGATGGTGATGATTCCCTCCATTTCTGTCCACCCACAACACGTTCCTGAAACTGAATTGGCCATGAAGGTTTTTCACTTTTCTAGAAATACCCAAAACTCTGCTCTTACCCCTTTCCTACACTTAGAGTTAAGTGACAAAGTGTGTGCACGCAGCCTTTCCACCCTTTTGTAAACTTCTTATGCTTTTTAGCATTAAAAACATTTAATACCCAAGCCAGGATTCATTGACAGACCTGTTTCTAACAGCAGCAGCCATCTCAGAGCCCTGAACAAATATTTCAGTGATATTTGTTGTAGTTTCATCATTTTCAGTACAATTGTAACTTGTTTTTCCCTTACTAAGAAAATAGAACTAGAGGGTTCATGATGTAACAAAATATACAAATATAACCATTACTATTCAATATTTATTAGTGAAAATATTGCTCCAGGATCAGATTTTTATCATATTTCAGATCTGATTTGACTTTTTAAGGCCAGGAAAAGGTAATAGAAATATGGTCAAACAATTAACTGTAGTTATCAAAAATAACTGCACTGTCACTGAAGTCTTTCATATCTTTAGTCAAAAGGTTTATAAAGAAATTCCATCAGGTAGAGAACGGTTGGGGAGGGGTTGAGGGAAGGGTTGGGGGTATTTTTACTTTAGTGAAGTCTGTTAAATTTTGCTTCAGGTAGAAAATGTCCCCCTGAGCTGGTTTTCTAACGCTGCTCTATGTTTTTTGCAATTTTGTTATTCCAAAGTAGTTGCTGTTTGTAAAATAAACTTTTGTACATATCTGCAAATGCTGTTTTCTCTACATCTGGAAAAAATCCGTGGTGCAGCTCGAAGGAAACGGGCAGGAAAATTAAAAATACACTTTCCGTATCCGCTTTTGTCCCTTGCAAGACTCAGACACAAAAGTTGCTTTTCCTTTTCCTGACCTACATAGGGGAATGATTCCTCAGCAAGACTCTGCGTTTACATAACAGTCATTGGAGGAACAAATATTTTGAAATTTCCAAGTGATTTGAGGTCTCGCCATTTCCTCGAGATCTATAAAAGGTTCCTCTCCTTGGTGAAAAAAAAACAACAGATCTCCACAGAAAACTGGGAATGGGCTGAGCTTCTCCACTCTGCTAAATCTTCTTTCCCAAATGCACATTCCCACATCGTTTCCTTGGCATATTGGAAATGTGGTGTTAGTCCATGGCAGCAGATGCAGTGGCTTGCAGACTGATCCATTAGTCTTTCAGGCCTTCTGTTCCACAGAAACTGGATTTCAGTGGAAATGCTGGCTTTGGCACGAGGGAAAGATGATGAATTGCCTTGGTCTGAGGTGAGAAGGATGAGGGGAGGTGGTTCCTTGGTGTTTGGTGAGGTCTGGCACGTCCTGACCTTGGAGGGGGAATGGCACCACCACAGAGATCAGATGGAAAAGTGAAGTGTTGGACGAGCTCCTGTGTCACAGGGCCGCACAAAGCAGCTGCTTGTCACGGAATGACTTGGGTTGGAAGGGACCTTAAAGCCCATCCAGTGCCACCCCCTGCCATGGGCAGGGACACCTCCCACTGTCCCAGGTTGCTCCAAGCCCTGTCCAGCCTGGCCTTGGACACTTCCAGGGATCCAGGGGCAGCCACAGCTTCTCTGGGAATCTTGTGCCAGTGCAGAAAAAAATTAGGAATTTTTTCCCAATGTCTCATCTAACCCTGTCTTCTTTCAGTTTGAAGCCATTCCCCCTTGTCCTGCCCCTCCACCCCTTGTCCCCAGTCCCTCTCCAGCTCTCCTGGAGCCCCTTTAGGCCCTGGAAGGGGCTCTGAGCTCTCCCTGGAGCCTTTTCTTCTCCAGGTGAACACCCCCAGCTCTCCCAGCCTGGCTCCAGAGCAGAGAGGGGCTCCAGCCCCTGGAACATCCCCGTGGCCTCCTCTGGACCCGCTCCAGGTCCTGACTGTGCTGGTGCCCCCAGAACTGGACACAGCACTGCAGGGTGGGATAAAGGGGCAGAATCCCCTTCCTGACAGGCTGTTAAGGGTAGTCACCAACCTTCCTTTTAAGAACACAATGTTTTTAATGCTTCCAGAGCCTATTCCCTGCAGGACTCAAACCTGGGGATCCCGGGGCTGCTCCCAGGTGCTGCTGCCGTGGAGGTCACGCTGTCACCTTGAGCCGGCGCCTGCAGCAGGGCTGGAGGCAGGGCTGGAGCAGTGCCTGGTAAAAATAGAGTGGTGACACCCAGGCACGGACTGCTCGTGATTAAAACAGGTCTGAAATCCTGCAATGAAGTGAAATTAGTGCTCAATTAGGAGTGGTTTCATCCAAAAAAAAAAAAAAAAACAAAAAAACCAAAACCTCTAAGCGAGGTTTGGTGTGCAGGTCTGGGGTTGTTTTGGGAATAGGTAATCCACAGGATATTGTGGAGTGGTTCTGTTTCCACTTGCAGGTGAGTGCCTTGTCTCAAACAAGACAATATTAAATGAACCATCTGCCTCTCCAGCAACTACTTATAAATCCCAGATTTACAAAGCCACAGCATAAACACACTTTCCCTACACTCTGTCTGTGCCAAGAGATTTCCTTCTCTTCTCTGTCACTTCTAAACAAGGGCTATTTGTGTCCTTGAACTCAAGGGGAAGGAGCATTCCCAGTGCTCTTCCCGAGGATCCCTGGGTCTGTGGCAGTGGATTAAATTTCTGTTCTGGCTTTGTGTGGTTCCCGATGATCCCACTCACAGTTCAGAGCAGAGCACGGTGTTTGGATGACCTTGAGCTGCACCCTGGAATCCCATCTGGTGTCATTCCCAAACGGAACACTGCCTGGGATTTAAATCAGGAGGAGATCAAGCTCTGCACGCCCCGCCCCTACTTCACATCCATGTAAATAATTCTCTTTTAGGTGGTGGTGAAACAAGAGTGATTTTCCACCCGGTACATTAAAACTGCTTACAAATCATCTGAACAATTAAAGGGACCCAGGCCTGAATTTCATCATCTCCGTGAAATCCCTGGGAAGTGATGGGGTTGCGTGTGTGAAATCAGAGGGGCTGTGGCAGGTTTGGGGAGGTTTTTTAATGAAAGTAATAAATTTGTGCATGGTGGATGCACGAAGAAGGGATTGGCATTAATTTGGGAGTAATTGATACTTCTTCTGTGTGTCTCTCCTTGCAGGAAGGGGGTGCAGCCCAGGGAAAGTGATGTCCTTATCCCAGAGATTCTCTGACTTTGCACCTGGAATTTTGTGTGCAGTGTTGGACCCCTCGTGACACGGACATTGAGGGGCTGGAGCGTGTCCAGAGAAGGGAACGGAGCTGGGGAAGGGGCTGGAGCACCAGGAGAGGCTGAGGGAGCTGGGAAAGGGGCTCAGCCTGGAGAAAAGGAGGCTCAGGGGGGACCTTGTGGCTCTGCACAACTCCCTGACAGGAGGGGGCAGCCGGGGGAAGTCGGGCTCTGCCACCAGGGAACAGGGACAGGAGGAGATGAAACGGCCTCAAGTTGTACCAGGGGAGCTTTGGATTTGAGATCAGGGAAAATTCCTTCATGGAAAGGGCGGTCAGGCACTGGAATCACCACCCCTGGAAGCACTCAAAAAACGTGTGGATGTGGCACTTGGGGACAGGGTTTGTGGTGAACACGGCAGTGTTGGGGTAATGGTTGGATTCCATCTCGGAGCTCTTTTCCAACCTTAAGGATTGTGTGATTCTGACACGGAGAGTTCTGAGCTCAACACAGCTTGTGAACACTTGTAGCTCCCACCCTGCCATTATGTCCCAGTCCTGGCCTCAGGCTGCAAAATTCCTTAATCAATTCCTTCACTCAGACAGGAAGGGGCTGCCCTCCCTCTTGGGGTTTCTTTTGCTTCCAGCTTATGGTGCACCCTACGAGGGAGGATGAGGAAGATCCTTCCCCTCTCCTTGGTGCCTCGGCCACCCACTCAGGCAGCATCCGTGTAAGTTTACCCCAATGAAATTTTGCAAATGAAAAAGCCCGAGCAGGTTTGGGGAGGTCCTCGTAAAGGGGAGAGGGCGAGGACTGCTGCTCTTCCAGGAGAAACACCTGGCTCTTGGGAATGTGAGATGAATCAATCAGCAGAGCTTCGTGGGCCTTCAGAAGCAGGATGTTTGAGAAAGAATGAAAGAAAGAACCCATTCCATTGAGAGGGATGCATGTTTGGCATGAAGAAATACTTTTTTTTTTTTTAAAAGTCTGTGTAGCAATGTCAATTTTATATATTTATACCCACTGTCACTTCATTTCCCTTGTTCCCAATGTCTCCCCTGAAGGGGGATCATTCCCTGTGGTGTCCCCATGAGCTGCTGGTGTCACCCGGCATCACTGGCATAGAGAATAGGCTTAGATTGGATATTGGGAATAAAGTCTTGGCTGTGAGGGTGGTGAGGGCCCGGCACAGGTTCCCAGAGAAGCTGTGGCTGCCCCTTCCTGGATCCCTGGAAGTGTCCAAGGCCAGGTTGGATGGGGCTTGGAGCAACCTGGGATAGGGGAAGGTGTCCCTGCCCATGGCAGGGGGTGGGAATGAGATGAGTTTTAAGGTCCTTTCCAGCCCAAACTGTTCTGTGATTCTGTGATGATTTTAGGGAACACGTTAGAAATCTCATTTTCCACACAGACCTACAGCTTATTCACCTCTGGCTAAATCTGCATCGCCCTCAGCCCATGGACTCCTGACCCTGGGCCTTACCTCTCCCTTCTTCAAAGATCAGATCTTTCCCTTGTGAGAAACAATTGTTCATTTTAAGCAGTAAAAAAAAAAACCAGGAGAGAGGGGGGACATCAAGGACTCGATGTTCCCATCTGTGGGAAGCGGGGCTGGCGAGTGGGAGCCCTTCCAGAGACTTCTGAGGTGGATGTTGGTTTCTCTGTGCCGCCAAAGCCACCAAATATCATCTGGGACAGTTCTCTGCTCCTCAGAGCTCACGAGTTGCTGTGAAGATGTGATTCCCTTCTGGGCTTGGCAGGATGGGTTATTGCAGAAGTGAGAGCTGTCTAAGGAAAATCTGGTCAACAGCGGGGAATCTGGGAATATGAGCTCACATCATCTGAAACCCAGGCTGCCTCGTTGTGCCTCTGGTGTGATTTTTGATTTCATTGAGTGTAGCACTACACCTCTCTGCTTTTCTTTCCATCAAACCAGGAGGGAAACAAATTTAAAAAAATTATTTCTGTTGTATCAAAACCGCTCTCTGTAACAAAACCCTCGTATTGATGGAGAAGTCCAGCTTCAGCCATGGATTTCCTACTGCCTTTCTGCAGGAAGCTGCACAGATTCCGTGCTCATCTTTCGTTTCCACGAATAGCTCTGAACTGACACCTTTCACAAGGAGTTTGTGCCAGAGAACATGGCAAAAAGGGACCTTTTCAGCTCTGCACAGTTTCCTCCTGTGCAGAGTCAGGATCAACTCCAGCTGTATAAATCACAGCAGTTCTTATCCAACCGATCTACAAAAAAATGTTCAGGGCTGATATTGAGCAGTTGAATCACCAAAACCAAAATTGCCTGAACTACGCACTCTAAAAAAAAACTCAAAAAAACCCCCAAAAAACCCAAAATAAACAAAAAAAAACCCCCCCAACTAAACAAAAAACCCCACTTTTTTGTTGTTGCTGTCTAAACTAAATCTCCTTTTCTGTTGCATAAGCCCATCACTGCTGGTCACAGAGAGGAAGAGAATGACCTTTTTCCTTCTAATAAAATTATAAAATCCCAGAATGGTTTGGATCAGAAGGGACCTTAAAAAGCTCATCCTATTCCACCCCCTGCCATGGGCAGGGGCACCTTCCCCTATCCCAGGTTGCTCCAAGCCCCGTCCAACCTGGCCTTGGACACTTCCAGGGATCCAGGGGCAGCCACAGCTTCTCTGGGAATTCTATTCCAACCCCTCAGCACCATCACAGGGAAGGAATTCCTTCCCAATATCCCATCTAACCCTGCCCTCTGGCAGAGTGAATCCATTCCCCCTCGTCCTGTCGCTCCAGCCACTTGTAAATATTTAAATAGAAGGGAAAAGACCACTTTAAATATTTGTAAGAGGTCTGAGGTAGCGAGGTAACTCTTGCCCAAACCTCATCTTCTCTGCAATAAGTAACTCCAAGTCCTTTGATTATTTTGAGGGATCTTGAGGGGGTTTTGGAGTTTGGGTGAGTTTGTTTTGATTTTTTTTTTCCAACTTCTGTGATTGACCAACCCCCGGACTCCGCCCCCAGCCCACAACCTCCCCAAATGCCCATATCCGTGCAGACAACACACTCCAGGTGAGGATCCACGGAGCCACAGGGATTTAAATCACCACCCCACGTGTCCTGCAGGCAACATTCCCCTGCCCTTGCCTGTGGTTTGCCACTTTTCCCTCAGAATAAGGAGAGCTGCTCATCCCAGGCAGGGATGTGACACCTCTGCCACATCCCCGCTCCCCCATTCCCTTCCCAGGCTGTTCTCTGCAGCCCAGCTCCTCTTACACAAGCAGCATTTTCCCTTTGTTTCTCCTAAATTGCAGACTGTTTTTTTTTTTTTTTCCAGGCTAATTCTCCACTGCGCCAAGATTGTTTTGAAGTCCCAGCCCATCCTCCCGAGCGCTCCGAGTCCCTCCCGGCTCGGTATCATTTGCAGCTGTAAGAAGCAAATTTTCTATTCATGCAAGTAATTATTAAAAAAATATTTTGAGCAGTACCAGGCCTGGGACAGATCCCCAGGGAGTCCCAGGCTGTGTATCTCCTCGCTTTCCCGGCAGATCATAAATAACTCCTCCGAGCAACGTTCCCTCCTTCCAGCACTGCTTTCCTTCGGTTTCGTGTCATCTGTCCCTGCCATCTTCCCTCTTCCAGCTGTGCTGGAGCTGCAGGGATGTGAGCAGGGGCTGCCTGGCATCTTAATTTAATTTGAACTTCAGCTTGTCTGACTGGAGCTTCTGGATTTGGGCCTTACAAAACGGAAGGTGCCCATGGCTTGTTTTCCATATCCACCCTGGGAGCCCCTGTTTCCAACCCCCTCCTGGAAATTTGTCCTTGAAAAACTGAGCTTCCCACCCTGAGACACCTCTTTGAGGCCTTCACTTCACCCCTGCATCCTTAGGATCAGAGAATCATGGAACAGCTTGGGTTGGAAGGGACCCTAAGAGGTCATCCATACTCCAACCCCCCTACCATGGGCGGGGAACCTTCTCTGCTGAGTATTTCAGCACAAATACCAGCAGTTAATGGGGGTTTTTTTGGGCACTGATAGAAATCAGAATAATTCCGTGTGATCTTCATCCTGGATTTTTTCTTGGTTTGATTTGTTGGTTGTTTTGTTGGGTTTTTTTTTTGGGGGGGGACATTATTTGACATGGCTTAGGTGGGGGAGGAAAATTCACTGGATATTTCCTATATATGAATGTTTACAGAGTAAGATGGTTTCTTGTCTTTTGTGTTACCAATTCCATGGAATCCCAGAATGGTTTGGGTTGGAAGGGACCTTAAAAATCATCCCATTCCACCCCCTGCCTGGGCAGGGACACCTCCCACTATCCCAGGTTGCTCCAAGCCCCATCCAACCTGGCCTTGGGCACTTCCAGGGATCCAGGGGCAGCCACAGCTTCTCAGGATACTCCTGTTATGGTGGAAAGTTCCCTGTGGATTCCACAGACCTAAAAGCCAGAGGGGAGCGAAGGGGCTGTGAAATTATTGCAGTTCCTATGTACCTGCTTTGCAACTCCAGCATTTCCCCAGCAGCCTTAAAAATCGGGATTATCTAAAGAAAAAAAAAAAAAAGTAAGAATCTGGTTTGTTCTAAGAAAATAAGTAAAAGACAGGACTGATATGGGGGCTTTGAAAGGTGGGGCTTCATTTTGCAGCGCTGCATCCCCGAACAGAAACTCCTATTTGGGGCAAAGTTTCCCCAACTCCCTGGAGACTCTCTTGAATATAAATGCATCTCCGGGTATTTCCTGTAATTCTTGATAATTATTTCAATCAAGGTATCAATTTATAACTTCCTGACTAATGAAAAGCTGCTCCTTACCGCATTCTCCTTTGATATGCAAAGCTGCCTTTGAGCTGCCAGCCCCGTGCTGGGCAGACCATGCAGCTTCCACACCTGGCAAACCCAGGGGTGACACCAACGCCCTTCGGAGCTGTCACAGGGATTCCATCCTTAACTTCACACGAGACAACTCGGGAACTATTTAATGCACGTTTGGGCTGCGTGTTGGATGAGAGATGAAGTTTATTGCTCCTAATTGATGGAAGCCTGGAGGTGGTGAGCAGTGATCCAAGTGCGTCTCGCTGCATTTGGGATAGTCTGGCCCAGTAACTGCCCCAATTTTCTGTGAGTTTATCAAACCTATTGGTCTTTTCCAGCAGCAAAAGTGATGCCTTAGGTTTTAACTTTTATATTTTCCAAACCCTGCCCTGCCTGGTGTGTGACTCTGCAGTTCCTTGTGCCCTGGGAGCTGCTGTTCTCTCCTGCTGCTCACACACAACAAACCTCTGCAGGTTCCCACTCCAAGGACACCGGACCCCAAATGTGTCAACTCAAAGCCTCTAAAGGGGGGCAAACTCGGGGTGATTCCATCATGGACTGAGGTGATAATTGGGGAATGAACCCTGAGATGCAAATGAACCCAACTTATCAAAGTGTGAAGAACCCGTGAGCCAGGGTCCATCTGGGGTGGAGCCTCTGGACTGCCCAGGGTGAGCCTTTGAAGGCCCTTCAAATAAACACCTCCTTTTATTCTCTTAATTCTTGTCCAGTCTCTGTGTTTTAGGTGGCCACTTAAGGCATCAAAAGGAGGTAACACTCCAAGACCAGGCTTGGAACAACCTGGTCTCGTGGAAGGAGTCCCTGCCCACAGCAGAGGGTGGAATGGGATATTCTTTAAGGTCCCTTCCAACCCAAACCAGAGGATTCTGCAATCTCCGTAATTTGATCAATAATCTTACATTCACTGACCTCATCACCTTCAGGATTTGCTGTGCCGGGTTTATAAACTCTCAAGAGCCTTCCCTTCTCTAGGCTGAGCAATCCTGAGCTGCCATCTCACCTCGTAAAGCAGCTGCCCCATCCCAGTGGTCACTTAATTGTTCTTTCTTCTTTTCCAACGCCACCACGTTCCTCTCTGAGACCAGGACTGCAGAGTTAGCGAATGGAGGCAGGGCATCACTCACCTGCAGCAGCAAAGTGATGCCTTGAGCATTGGATGTGGCTGGGAAGGCTGAGAAATAACAATTTCTTGTCTCTTTTTAGCTGCCACCTCGAACACACCTTGGCCACACACTGAGCCAGTGGTTTCTGGGGGCAATCCAAGATCTCAGCTCGTGGTGCCAGCCCCAGCCTCGGCATAGCACGAGAACGGTTCAGACCTTTTTCCTCCAGGTGCTTTATTCCTATACCAAAAGTCATTTGAAATGTTCTCCTCAGCTCTTCCATTTTTTAAGAGCCTTTTGGAGTTCCTTGCCATCAGCGTGGCACTTGGTGCCCTCGGAAGATCTCTCCTGCAGGAATGGAGATGTGGGGCTGCTCTTGCTCCTCCAGGTTGTGGGTGAGGATGATGAAAAACTCCCTGCTCGATCCCTGCTGTACCACACCATGGACTCGTTTCCACCCTGAGAAATGACCACTGAAACCTCTCACTTTCTTTCTTTTTCACCACTTTTCAAGCAACAAAAGGACTTTTTCTCCAGTCCTGTGGCAGCATGGTTTCTTTAATTGCATTCTGAAGGGCTTTAAAAAAAAATAAAGAAGTATGTAAAATCCTGTGGTTTTCCCACCTAGATCATAGAATCCATGTGCTTTATGAGGAAAAGGTTAAATTTTACTGAATTTACTTTTGTCCCTGAGCATCACAGGGGTTAAATTGTTCCCGCTGGAAAGCAGTAGCCAATAATGGCTGGAGCAAGGCCTGGTGGGAGAATAAAAATGTTTCTTTCCCCAAAACGCTGAAAGTGCCAAGTCAAGTTGTTAATAGAGATTGTTTCTCCAACACAACAGCACTGAGGACAACTTGGCTTGGGCGGCTTGGCTTGGCTTGGCTTGGCTTGCTTGGTGCATGCAGAGCGCAGACCTTGGTCGTAAAACCTACTCTTAAATAATGCTCAAAATAAGCCCTTTTCCACCCAAAATGAAGACCTGGCAATGCTCTGCTGTAACTCATCCAAAGGGATGAGCAGAGCCAGCTCCAAAAGCAGGGTCATGGCAACTGCTCCATGATCTCCTCCCTCATAACACATTCACGTGACCCACCTGCCCCATCCCTGGAAGTGTCCAAGGCCAGGTTGGACGGGGCTTGGAGCAACCTGGGACAGTGGAAGGTGTCCATGCCCATGGCAGGGTTTGGACATGAATGATCTTTAAGGTCCCTTCCAACCCAAACCATTCTGGGATTCCATGAAAACATCCCCCAAGGCCCCAGTTCTAACGAGTCTCTCTGCCAACGTCACCACAGCCAGGGATGTGCAGACACTGAGGCCACGCTGAGTCAGGCAGCGTGAAGAGACACAGCACAGCCTCACCTGGCTCCAGTTTTGGCACCCAAGAAGTGCTTCTTGAAGTCCAACATCTGGGCAGATGTTTGGGCTATGATGGATACAGCTCCAGTGTGGGCCAGGAACCTGTTCCAGTGTGGGCTCGTTCCCCCACTGACCCAGACCCAGATCCAGGTCCTGCCAGGACTCTGCTCCAGTGTGAGCATCCTTTCCACAGGGTCACAACGTGCTCTGAGCATCCCCCAGCTCCAGCGTGGGCTCCTGCAGGTGGATCCAAGGGCTGCAGGGGCACGGCTGCCTCTCCGTGGGCTGCACCATGGAATCTCTGGGGAATCTCAGCTCTGGCGCCTGGAGCAGCTCCTGCCCCTCCTCCTGCACTGACCTGGGGGTCTGCAGGGCTGTTCCTCTCTCATATCCTCACTCCTCTCTCTGTCTGCAGCTGCTCAGGGGTTTTTCCCACTTCCTAAATCTGTTTTCCCCAGAGGTGCTGCCACCATCTCTGATGGGCTCGGCC
>VZTA01016798.1:0-23754 GCA_013398855.1 Mohoua ochrocephala
GTCAGGCTCGCTTCCTGTGCTCCCGGCCGTGCTGCCCCGCGCCCCGCGAGGTGACGCTGTCGCGCCGCTCGCTGTCCTTAGGAAGAGGTCTGGAGCATGATGAACAACAAATACAGCGAGTTCCTGCCCAGCGTGCAGAACAGAGAGGACCTGGTGGCAGAGGTGGAGGGGCTGTGCATGGATATCGACCTGCTCAAGGCGGCCATCGAGAACGAGGTGACTCCGGGGGGACGTTCCGCTCCGTTTCATCCCCAAATCTGTAGCCCCACCCCAGCTCGGAGTGCTGGGACGGGTTTGGGGGAGGAGGGCATGGGCCCAAAGGTGCCAGAGCTCAAGGAGTGTCTGGACAACGCTTTCATGGTGGGATTTTGGGGTGGGTGGCAGGACTCGATGATCCTGGGGGTCCCTTCCAGCGTAGGAGATTCTGTGATTCTGTGACTGAGATCCCTGGGTGATACCAGCCCTGGAGAATGCTTTGAGGTGGCAGCAGGGTGTACGTTAAGAGCTGCCATTAAGGGATTGTCGCTCTTGTGTAGGTGGAAAAGTGTGTGACAGTGTCCTTCAGGGAGCAGGACCTGGCCGTGGCAGGGGTTGTGACACAGGAATAAAAAGGATGGATTTTTTGTCGTCCTCACCAATTATTCTGTGAACAGAAATAAATGATAAATGAAATGTGAAGAAAGAGGAAAACGTGTGTGCTAACAAATGCTGCCAATGAACTGAACAACGTTGTTATTTTAGGTCCACCAAGATCTGAACGTGGCTTTTATGGAGTTCACAGAGCTGAAGCACCAGCTGGAGAGGGACTCGGTGGTCCTGAGCGTCCTGAAAAAGCTGCAGGAGGTGAGGAGGGGGAGCAAAAAATCCTGCTCCTCAGTCTGAGCTGTTCCTCTGGGCTTCTCCTTGGAACGAGTGGCTGCAGCCCAGAAGTTGCAGGGTGAGAGCAGAGCTGCAGTGACGCCTGCGTGTGTTTGGCCGTTGCAGTTTGACACAGCTATGAAGGAGTTCAGCGCTGCCCTGCTGGAGGAGAAGTACATGCCAGCGGCTCAGCGGCTGCAGAAGGTAACGCCGACCCCTTGGCAGGGTAGATAATGCCCTGAATAAGTTGCAGAGGTTGGTTTTCCCCTGGCAGGGGCAGCACTTAACCCGAGCTGTGTTTGCTCTCCCCCCGCCAGGCCCGGAGCAGCCTCAGGAACGTGGAATCCCACAGGGGCTTTGAGCTGAAGATCCCGAAGGCCCTGCGCAAGGAGCTCACGGTGCAGGAGCAGAACATCATCTACCAGCTCGGGAAGGAGTGGCAGAAGCTGATTGTGTGGAAGCTTCCCCATTCCAAAGGTGCTCCAAAGGGTTTTTGTCTCTTTCCTTTCCCTCTTTCTGCCCCGCTGAAGTGCCTGGTCTCACCTGCCAGATGGGACTGCAGTGAAACTGTTGGGCTGAGGGGATTAAAGGAGCTCTTGCTCTGGGGAGGGGCAGGTCTTCAGCTTCAGCTGACTGTGATGCCTTGAGTGGCCACCTAAAACACAGAGACCAGACAAGAATGAAGAGAATAAAAGGAGGGATTTATTTGAAGGCCTTCAAAGGTTCACCCTGGGCAGTGCAGAGGCTCCACCCAAGATGGACCCTGGGTCAGGGGTTCTTCACCCTTTGATAAGTTTGGTTCATTTGCATCTCAGGGTTCATTCTCCAATGATCACCTCAGTTCATGATGGAATTACCCTGAGTTTGCCCCCCTTGAGAGGCTTTGAGTTGACACATTTTGGGGCCCGGTGTCCTTGGAGTGGAAGCCTGCAGAGGTTTGTTGTGTGTGAGCAGCAGGAGAGAACAGCAGCTCCCAGGGCACAAGGAACTGCAGAGTCACACACCAGGCAGGGCAGGGTTTGGAAAACACAAAAGTTAAAACCTGAGGCACCATTTGCAGTGGCTCCTGCTGTGATGTGACAGCCCTGGGTCTGCTTTGTGTGCAGGAAGCAGCAGCCTGGAGGCCGTGGTGCTCTCGGAGCTGCACCTACACACGGTGCCACCCCAGGGCGAGGACGCTGCCGTGCCCCCCGTCGCTGCCGTGCTGCAGGCCTTGGCTGTCCTGGGAGAGCTGCACTACAAGCTCAAAGATTTTGGTAAGACAGACCCCAGAAACAGCCCCAGGAGCTCAGGTGGATGGTTCAGGCTTGGTTTAGCGTGGGTGGTGAGATCCACTTCACTCCAGCAGGACACTGGAAAACTTCTCTCTCTCCTGGCTTGTGTTTCCCGCTGAGGTGAATGCTGTGGCTCTTATTAATATTTATCCCTGGAATTACTTGTCTTTTCCTGACAGTTCAGTGCACTTTTGATCTGTGACTGTGTGGTTTCATAGTCTGATGCTTAAAAGAGTCTGACCTCATTGGCAATTCCCTGATAAATCCAATCGAGGGGGTGTTCCTTCCACTTCTTGCAGTCTCTAAATCCAGAACAGTCAGGGTTGGACCTCACTGGAGCAATCTGCTGTTGGAAAACCTCTGTTTTTCCCTTTCCTCAGCCCAGTTGTTGATGGAATACATCCTGAAGCCGCTGATCTCGTACCCGTCTCTGGAGCCAGTCACAGAGGAGCAGCCAGATGTGTTCATCCTGAGGTTTAGGTCCCAGGAGCTTGCCTTGGACGAGTTCTCTCCTATGAAGGTGTTTGACCAGATCAAGCTGATTTTTGAAGTTCTGCACAAACACCTGCTAAGTAGGTAGTTCCTCTCTTTTGGAATTAGTTATGATCAATACCTCGTTCGTTTAATGAGAGTTTTCTAGAATTTCTGGTTGTTAATCAGCATTACGTGCAAGGAGAATGAAGGAGGGAAGGCATTTGAACTGATGGAGGGCCTGGTCCAGGAAGCAGCTGTATTAAAATCCACTTTTCCTCTCTGGGATGCAGATGTGCCCCTGGAGCAGCCCGGGGAAGGCGGAGAGGACGGCAGAGTCACCCTGGCAGAGCTGCTGGGGGAGCTGCTCTGGGAGGAGCTCTCCAACTGCCTCATTCACAGCTGCCTGGTGCAGTCCGTCCCAACCAGCAGCAGCCAGCTGGAGCAGTACAAAGAGGTGGGTGCCAAAAACCCCCTCAGGCCTGAAGGCAGAGCCCAGGCACTGCAGTGTCTTTATCTGCCAGGGGTTAATGCCCTCAGAACCCTCGTCCATCCTTTGCTTTCGGCTTTGACGCCCAGTTTTGACTTTGTTCAGTGATTTTTGGGGACTGTGCTAACGTAGAGCACGTCTGCTCTCCTCAGGTGATCGAATCCACCAAGGAATTTGAGAAAGCCCTGAAGGAGATGCAGTTTTTGAAGCAAGACAAGACTGCCTTGCTGACGTACGCCTGCAACGTCAATTTCCACTTTGCCAACAAGAAGTGCCAGGATTTGATCAAGGCAGCCAGGAAGCTGATGACCTCAGAAATACACAACACTGTAAAGGTGACTGGGGATGTCTCACACAGCTTTTCCATCTGGAAAACAATCCCTAAATAGTTTTTAATAGTGCTGCCATTTTGTGTTTATCTCGAGCCTTCAATCTCTGCCACTCAGTGCTTTTTAATCGTGCACATTCTCCTTTCTGAGCTCTAAATTCTGTTACCCCTCTCTCTCATTTTCCCTCAGATCACACCCGATTCCATCACAGCCCTACCAGAGCTCCCTGATCCTGGGTCAGGAGACCACCCAAACACGCACAGACCCTCCAACCTCCTGGACAGTGGGACTGTGAATTTGGGGAGTGAGAGCCGTCTGAGCCAGGCCACGCTGTCCCTGCCCACCTGCCGCATCAGCTCCTCGGTGCAGCAGCTCGTGGAGCTGGCCTACAACACAATGGAGGAGGCCAAAACCAGCACCAAGTTCTGGTACTGTTGCCTTTTTCTCCTCCCCTAGAAATGAAACTGGAGATAATTTTAATAAGGAGATAATATAAAAGTGGATCTTTATCTGGAGGCCTTTGGGGCAGTTATGGAGAAGGTCCCCACCTGGAGGGGCAGGGACAGTGTCCCCTTTGTTCCAGGTTTCACATATCTCCCTTCCACGCTGAACCTCGAGGTCACCACAGCCTTTGTGAGTTTTCCAGAGTGTTGACAGTGCTGCCATCGATCCTGACAATCTCCTCTTTGTGCCAGTGCTTCGCTGCTCATAAAACCTTGTTCTGGGGCAGGTTGAGGGTTGGCTGTGAGCACGACATTAATGACAGGCTGACATGAGCCCTCTTTCCCCTGTAGCTGTCTGCAGCTCTGCAACTGCGTCCGGGACATCTTCCAGGTCTTCTGTGAGGTAGTGCCCAAATACCACAGGTGAGTGTGTCCACATTTCCTGTTCTGAGGGGCAGTAATGCTGTTGGAACAGTCCCACTTGTGCCCTGCAGCCAGGGGCTCCATCACAAAAATCAACGATTCAGTCTATGGTTAAACCATACCTGTGCACAGCCAGAGTTTCTGCACGGTCAGTCTCATGATCAAGGGTGTGGCTGAAGTTCTCACACAGCTCTATTTGTTTCCAGCCACGTAACTTTGACCCCAGGTCTGATGCACAGATTTTTCGTGATGTTTTCTCTGAAAAAAAAAGAGCAGCAATGAAGGTGGAAAGGTCACAGTCCTGTCAGAGAACTTCTCTCCCTTCTCCTCACCATCACTTTGCTGTAACAAAATACATTCCTGTTTGAAAGTCCACAGCTGGAAACACTGGGATAACACAGGGTTCAAATGCCTCGGTGCCATTCCTTTTGCTGCCAGTTCCTGTGGGGATGTGAGAGGTTAAATGTTTTCACTCTGATGTCAGTCAGGCCTTGCCAGCACCATCTGCTGACAGACCGTGCGTTTCTCCAGGGCAGACACCACCATTTTTCTATAACAGAACCAGCTCTAAATAAACCCATTTCTTCCTTTTCCCTTTGTGCTGGGCCAGGGAGAACCTGCAGAAGCTGCCCCAGCTGGCTGCCATCCACTACAACAACTGCATGTACATCGCCCACCACCTGCTCACGCTGGGCCACCAGTTCCGCTACCTCACCGCGGCCATGCTGAGCGACTGCGGAGGCACCTTCGTGGATGCTGTGCCCGACTTCAAGAGGCTGGGTAACTTCCCACCTTTCCCCCTTGAAATGTGCTCGTGGATCACGTGGGAATTAGCCCTGGCAGTTGCTGCTGGGTGGTTTCATGGAGGTTTCGTGGCTGCTCACTCAGTGCGAGCAGTGGATCGGTATTTTTGGACAGGTGGTGTTTTCTGAGTTAGGAAGTTTTGGCTCTTTGAAACCCGTTCCTGAGCTGAGTCCCAAGAGCAGTTCAGTGTCCAGCAAGATGTAGCGCTGTGTTTTGGGATCTGCTGCTCAGCCCTTGATATTTTCATTAGTTATTCCATAGAAATAAATTCAGAGGTAAGTTTGTGTGAGCTAACAGGAGTCACACACTGTTCATTCTGCTACTCTGCTTTCTTTCCTAGCAGTGCAAGCTGCACGAGAGCTCACTGGTTAAACTGGCTCTGGGAGACTGATTGGAGACTGGAGATTTGATTAAAAATAAAACATTATAGCAAGTTCCTTATTCAGCCATAAATAAGCAGAGCAAATTTAGTAATTGCTTCATTGCTTCTGTCTGCCTGTTTTGCTCCTGAAGGGATGGAGTGTTTTGTGGCTCAGATGCAAGTGCAGAAGCGAGGAGTCCTGGACAGGCTCTGGAGTGCCAGGAATTTTTCCAATATGGATGATGATGAGAATTACCATGCAGCAAATAAATCCATGAAGCAGGTAAGGGAGGCAGAGAAAGAACATCCCGGTGCCCGCAGGTATCGTAGGGAGGGTGCACTGTGTAATCTCAGTCCTGAGAGCTGTGGAACTCCTCTTTTCTGACACAGTGGTTTGGGTTTTTTTGTCCTGGGCTGTGTCTTTAGCAGGATTGCTCCGTTGTTCCTCCCCATCTGTCCTCACCTGATCCCCTGGGGCCTTTCCCGGGGTTGTTTCTGGTGTCACACTCAGCCCTTGCCTTGCAGGTGCTGCATCAGCTGAAGGGGCTGGGCACGGTGTGGCAGGACGTGCTCCCTGTGCACGTGTACTGCAAGGCCATGGGGACCTTGCTGAACACAGCCCTGGCAGAGATTGTCACCAGGATTGCTGCCCTGGAGGTAACAGCCATGGGGGGTGCTGGGGACAGCATTTGTCACCTCCAGAAACTCTCCCCACAATCACATTTCGGGGGAATGGTTCACTCAGGCAGAAATGATAATCATGTGTCCATGGGGAGATAGTCACAATCCCCATTTTTCATTTCACTTGGCACTCCAGAAATAAACTTCACTTCTCCTCTGTTTGTGTTTTCCTCATCCCAGGATATCTCTGCAGAGGGGGCAGACAGGCTGTACTCACTCTGCAAGATCATGGTGGATGAGGGACCCCAAGTTTTCACCCCTCTGCTTGAAGAAGACAAAAATAAGAAGTACCAGGAGGAAGTTCCAGTCTACGTGCAGAAGTGGATGACATTCAAGGAGCTGATGATCATCCTGCGGGCCAACCTCCAAGAAATCGTGGATCGGTGGGTGTTTTCCTTCCCAGCTGGTTCTGCAGCCCTGTGCCAGGCAGCTGGGGTTCAGAGGAGGGGCAGAAACTGCTAACAAGGGTCAGGATCAGCTCCTGCTTGTGGCTGGGTCTTCACAGCCCATTTAAAATTGGCTCATGTTATTTCTTTTCTGAAGAAAAAAGCAAAACGGTAAAAAACCAGGTGCCAGGAGAGTTCCAAAGCACAGTTTGTGCATCCCCTTGGCTTCTCCAAGTTCACAGGGAGCAGCCTGGCATTTTGCCTGCTGCTGTCCTTCCACCTGAGTGCTTTTTTCTTGCTCCTTTTGCCTTGCAATGGGGAATTCATCTCAATTATCCATCAGGATCTGCATCATTACTTCTGTTACTTTAGCTGGCGTGAGTTGTCAGCAGCTGGGCGCTCCCAGCTGCCCCCCAGAGAGCTCTGAAGGGCAGGAGAACACCCTGTCCCCCAGCAGGTAAAACCAGGAAGGGACAGGGAGAGCAGCTCCTGCCCTGGGCCCTGCTCTTGGAAACATCTAAGTCACCAAAGCTTCCCAACTCTGCTTCCAGCAGGGCATAAACCACTTTTTTGTGCTGTTAAGGAGGCAAATGGGAGTTTGGCGGGCAGGCTCTGATTTAGGAGAAGGAAAAGGTTCTGAGTGCAAAAATCACCTCACACCTTTGCGTAGCTGGCTGAACAATCCTGGACTCACATACCTGCCTTGCTGACGCTGGCACAGGTCCTTGGAGGTCCTTGTTTGAGGTGCCCTTTCTGGGCAGGAGGGTGAAATGAAGCTCTGCCTGTCTCCCCTGCAGGTGGGCAGATGGGAAGGGGCCCCTGGCAGAGCAGTTCTCCACAGCTGAGGTGAAGAGTCTGATCCGAGCCTTGTTCCAGAACACGGAGAGGAGAGCAGCAGCGCTGGCCAGGATCAAGTGACTCCAGGTTCCCCCTGCCCCTCGTGGTGCTGCAGGGCAAACCAACGCTTTCAAGGGTCTCTGGGTTGCACTTTTCTTATTTGTACTGGTCTGGAAAAGTTGGGAACTGGGCGAGCGCTTCCTGGAGCTCGGCTGGGGGGGAAGGAGCATCTCCTGGCTCGGTGTTTGTGTAACCTCACCTCAGGCTGGGCTCAGGGCGCTGCAGGGGCGCTTTTAGTGCTCAGCTCTGACTCTTCTATGCAGTTCTGGGTCAGGGGACCTGCAGCCCCTCCGTGACCTCCTCTGTCCCTCAAACCACACGTGGAACCCCCAGACTGGGGGAGCTTTCGATACCCTTCCAGGAAGTGCCAAACTTTCCCACCTCAGGTCTCCCTGAGGAGCAGACCTTAAGGGAGAGACAATTTTGGGGGTGGGGGATGTGGGGAAGGGAGATCCTGTGCTGAATGATCAGGTCACAGGATTGCTCACAGATAAGAAATTCTCTTAATTCTCATGGAAAATATCTTCAAAGTGACTCAGAACTTTTTGGTCTCACCTTCCCAACTGTAGAAGCCATTTCAGCTCTTTGCTTTATGTTCTTGTTTGGTGTGAACTGGGTAATTCTGGTGTCTTTCTGCTGTTACATTTTCTGCCCTTTAAGAATAATGAGAGAAATAATTAGAGAATAATGAAAAACCAGTCTAAAAAGGGAATGAAAGGTACACTCACAGCACTGTCTTTTAAGTCACCAAAGGCTGTGTTTGATCCTTCCTGCCCTGTAGGGCTTAGAAGATTTTCAGTCACCGAGTTTAATGTCTTAATCTGTTGTCTCCTGTTGTCTCCTTGTCCTTGTCACTTTTGTTCCAAGTGTTTGTGCAGGGGCTGAGGCTTTCAAATCACCCCAGTCCCTGCAGCACCCTTCTGGTTTTGTTTTTCCCTCCTCCACGTGTTCCCAGAGCACTGGCACCTCGTGGGATCCCCAGCCCCTTTAAACACAGCCACCAAAAAAACACCTGTTTTGAAAAACACTTCTCCCCTGCAGATTGTTCACAGAATTGTAATTTCCTACTTTCTTTAATAAACTATTTCTACTGAGCACGTCTGGGAGTCCCTTTGGGTTACAGTGACACAGGAGGAGCCAGTCCTGGGCTGGTTTTCACTCGTGGGAAGGGCACTGTTGGTCTGTGGAGTCGGTCCTTGCCCGATTTCTAGTGGATCTAATAAATAGAAAAGGAAACAAAAAAAGGAATCAGTTCCATGAAAGAGGCTGTCCCAGGGGCTTGTGCATCAAAGGAAAGAGTTCAGCTGGGATTTGTTTGAGGAGCAAAGGCTCTAGAACAGGCTGGGCACGGAGCTGGGCTTACCTCAGTGACCTGGTGGGTGCAGGGCTGTGCTGAGCCATGTTGGTGTAGACCCCGGGGTGGTTTGGGCTCAGCACAGCCCTGGCCCCAGCTCACAGTTCCCACCAGGCACCACAGGGATCCATCCCAGCAGAGCAGGGGGTCCCCAGTGTCCCCCTGCGGGGCAGAGTCGGGCAGATCATGGGATCACAGCAGGGTTTGGCTCCTTAAAGCTCATCCGGTGCCACCACCTCAGGTTGCTCCGAGCCCTGTCCAACCTGTCCTTGAGCACTTCCAGGGAGCATCCAAACCTCGGGGCAGCCTGTGCCTCACCAAGGGCCTTAAGAAATTAATTTAATGCTCTTTTTCCCCTCTCCCTCCCATTTCCAAACAGTTTATTTGTCACTGGTCGGCTGAGCCTTTGCCCTGGCAGCCCGGATGAAGTCACTGATGTTGCCAGGGCTGCAGGGCGGCCAGGTCCCCGCAGCATCACCGTGTGCAGGGGCGGGACTGCTCTGCCCAGCCCCTTCCTCTTCAGAGCCAAAACCCCAACAGAAATCCCCCATCCCTGGAGCTTTCGGCGATTTCTCAGGCATCGACCAGCCCCAGGTGCACCAGGGAAAATACAACATAGGAAGGCTGAGGAGGACACCCAGATGTGGGACAGTCCTAAGGTGCCACCCCCCTGCAGGGAACATTCCGGGCTCAGCAAATCCAGCAGCGAGGAATCCCTGCAGAGCCCCGAGCCTGCTGGCACAGAGCTTCCACCCCATTAACTGCTCCTGTCCCCAGGGCCCCGGCACAGGCAAAGGTCGGGGGATGTTCCTGAGCTGCATTTCCAGCAGATGCTCTCCCTGAACCCCTGCCCTGCTCTCTTCTGGGGGTGTTTCTCCCAGGATTTCACCCCAGCTGTTGAACAGCAGTCAAACACCAGGTGCTGGGTTTGATTTTTTCACTCCCTGCTCCTGGAGGGGGCACTGAAATCCACGTCAAGGGCAGCAGGGTTTTCCCTTCCTGGTTCTTTCTCGAGAAGCTTTGCCTTCGGAGAACCTTCCCGCACCGCGCGCTTCCCTGGGGACACATCCCTGGCAGCGCTTTGGCTCTACGAGGTGTGAAATGGAGTCGCAATCACGGTCCTGCCACGAAGTTATCCGCCTGCGAAGATCTACAGGTCTCTGGGTGCTCTTTAGAGGCTGCTAAACACCCGATAAAATTAACTCCGTGCGCTCAAAGGGGAGCCTCCGCTTTCCCCGGGCACTTAAGCCGCCGGCATTCCCGGGAAATCCATCCTTGTTCGGCTCAGCGGCTTCTCCCTCAGCAAGGAGAAGGTGGATCCGGGAGCAGCAGGATATTCCTGCCGGTCTTTGAAGCGAGATGCTCGAGTGAGAGGCTGCTAAACCCAACCTCCTCCTTCGGGACAGAAAGAATGATTTCCCCAGCCAGCAGCTGCATTTTTCCTGGGCTCGGTTCCTGGCTGCATCCTCCCCTATCCCGACTTTCCTCCCCTCCACGACACAGCACAGAGTCTTGGCCAGTGCTGCTAACCAAAAACATCTGCCTCCAAGCTCCCTCACCCAGCCTCATTATGGATCCTAATTAAATAATTACGCATTTTCATTCTCTGTAATTACAGCCACTACTTATGTAAATAAATATGCTGCCTGCGATTACAAAATTATGAAAAGCTATTAGAAAATATAGATTCGGTTAGGGAGAAAATCACTTCAGAGAAGCTCCTGCCCAGGCCCAAGCCTCCCAAGCAGCTCTCCCTCGTCCCCTTCACACCCCGACACCTCGTTTAGCACCAGGAAACCCCTTCCCACCTGGAATTCTCTGCATTTATCCAGGCTGCAAAGTGAAACATCTCTAATGCATCTTGACAGAGAAATAACTCCCCTTTATACCAGCGTTTACCAGCAGCAATGCTGCAAGGCCCGGCATTTAGGGGAGTAAAGTTCCAAAATAGCCTTTCCTTCAGCTTTCTTATTTATTTCCTCCACCTTTCTTATTTATTTCCTCCCATAAATTCACACGGGGGAGTTCCTCAGCACTTTAAAGCAGCGGCCTCGATACCTCCCTGAAGGATCACCTAAAGCTCAAACAAAAAAAATGCCCTTTTTCTTTTTTTCTTTCTGTTTCATTTCTGCAGCAGTTTGGCAAGCACAGCTTTCCTGCAGCTCGGCAATGTTTGCAAAGCAGCCCGTGCCGACTGGAAAAGGGGGAAAACCCAAGAGGATTTCATTTAGGAAGTGCTGCAGTATCTGTTTATCGGCTGGGATGCACATCAGCCCGATTTACCCTCCTGGAACAGACTCACACAATTACTCCAAGAACTGCTGAGCGAAGGAGGAAACCTGGGAGCATCAACTACTTCCATGGTTTTTTCCCATCTTTGCTTGACGTAACAACCCGAGAATGATCCTGACTGGGAGAACAACGATCCCGAGCCCTCCGGACCTGCCAGGCTGTGCCACCCCTTGTGGGCCAGCAGAGTTTTTGGGTGGTGCTGAGAAGCTGCTTGGCTTAGCAGAGTTTGCCACCTGTGACTCGAAAACAGACACGTATTGTAGGAGGTCTCGGCAATCCAGATATATATTTCTTTTCTTTTCTTTTCTTTTCTTTTCTTTTCTTTTCTTTTCTTTTCTTTTCTTTTCTTTTCTTTTCTTTTCTTTTCTTTTCTTTTCTCTTTTCTTTTCTTTTCTTTTCTTTTCTTTTCTTTTCTTTTCTTTTCTTTTCTTTTCTTTTCTTTTTTCTTCTTCCCTTCCCCTCTCCTCTTCTCTTTTTCCTCTTTCTTCCTTTCCTTTCCTTTCCTTTCCTTTCCTTTCCTTTCCTTTCCTTCCCTTTCCCTTTCCCTTTCCCTTTCCCTTTCCTTTTTCCTTTTTCCTTTTTCCTTTCTTCCCCTTCCCCTTTTTTTGAACCAGAGAATTGTAGGACTCTCAGTGCATCTGCAAAGCTCAGAAGGTGCCACGCTAGCACACGTACAATTAACTGGCCGAAAGTTCCTAACTAATTAATTCGGCTTTTCCAGCAGTTTGAGCTCCGCAGCCGTTCGGGGCTGTGATTCAGCCCGACTCACCCGAGCCTTATCTGCCCTGCTGAAGCCTCATTAAATGCTGATAAACCCGAGGGCAGCGCTGTCCGTCCGGCACAGAACGGGGATTTTGATTCTGGCGGCTGCCAAGCCCCCGCGGCAGCCCGAGCACACCCCATCCTCACCGCATCGGCCCTCACCCACTCGCTCAAAACACCAAGTTTCGGGCAGCAGTTTGCCAATAAATCACCCCAAACACAGCACTGGGACAAAGTTGCTGTGTTTGGACCCCAGAGCTCGGTTTTCTCGCCCCAGCATTAGAAGGAGATGCTTCGCACGCGTGAGAAAACATCATTTTACCCAATGGCAGGGAAATTTCTGCTTTTCTCATCTGCGAGGTGATGAGTCAGCCCCGTGTTTGCAGGCAAGGAAGGGGGGAAAAAAAACCCCCCTCTGTTCTTTATCTGTGCTTACAAACACTTTTGGGAGCTGCTCTTCCCTGCAGGGGTGCACGGAGGGATTCTGGGCACCCCTTTGGCAGCCAGGGTGGGCTCCAGCTGCGCTCTGGTTCCGCCGCCGCGGTCCGGGGCTGCCTTTCCTCGTCAACACGTTCGCGTTTCACTGCGGGAAGGTTTTGTCAATCGCCCAGAAGTGGAAGGGAGGCAGCGAACAAAGGCTTTTGACGTTTGTCATGTTCCCCGCAGCCTCTCCGTCCCCGGCGCCGCGGGGAGAGGGCAGCAGCTGCTGTTCCAGGGATGCTGCTGTTGTCACCCTCTGGGGAAAAAAGAAACAAAAAAAAAAAGGAAAAAAAAAAGACATTTCCACGAGGCCAGAAGCCACAGCTCGCATGGATTTCTGTGCCAGAGGGGTGCAGGAGGCCCCGTTCCCCCATCCCCAGTGACACCAGCGCTGCCTTCCCACCCGCAGCGCTCTGCTGCTCTCCGGTTTTCCCTCTAAAAGTCAAATTCGATCCCACATGGACAAGGTGGAGGGGCTCTAATGGTGATTTACCCCTTCACCCTGCGACGAAAGCAAAACTCGGACCCTCCCTGCAGCAGGACGGTGTTTTTAACCCACTGTGGCCTGTGCCCTTTGACATCTCCTCAGGAACCACCTCTGGAGGGGATTTGTGTCCCAAAAAAAGCCCAGCTCCCATCCCAGAGAACCAAAGCACAGCCCTGAGCCTCCAGAGCTCCCTGCCCCTGCAAGGCTTTCCTCAGAGCGGGTTTATTGCTTCCTCATTTCAGAGGTGATGATCTAATGAGTCATTAAAGACAAACAAGAAATAGGAGAAAGCGTTTGACTTAGCACTTCTTCTTCCCAAAAAATACTGTAACTGCAGAATTTTAAGCAGAGCGAGCCAGAGCAATTTTAATAATATTAAGCTTCAACTGACAGCGAAAAGGGTGAATACAAAAGAGTAACAAAAACCCAAATATATATAAACCATAAGGCTTCGTGAAAAGAATATGATTAAGCTTTCAAAGTTATACATCGAAAATTTAGGCAGTGCTGGGAGTGAGGGCTTTTTCTTCCCTGGTTAAGAAACACCCTCCCATGTAATCACAGAACAAAGGCTGCAGTAATTCCTACGAAGGGGGCTGGTGCTTGCAGGCTTGGTGCTGGTTTCCACGTCCAGCTCTGGTGACACGGCCTGGGTGTGCTCCGTGTGCTCCTGGGCACGTGTGTCACCGTGCTCGTGTGTCACCGTGCTCGTGTGTCACCGTGCTCGTGTGTCACCGTGCTCGTCACCTCCTTCTGCCACAGAAACCAGGAGTTGTTGTGACACCAGAGCCCAAACCTGCGTGCCTTGGCTGCTCTCCCTCAGCCTCAGGTGGAAACCGGAGCTTTACAGTAAAAATCAATGTACAGTTTTACTGTGCAAATAAACGTGAAGATCCCCGCGTGCATTTCCTGTGTTAATGTTCATTCTTGCAGCCGTGAAAAGGAGAGCTGGGCTGTGACACAGGGGTGGAATTCTGCAGCAGCAGCAGCAGAGGGGCTCCCGAGCAGAGGGGATGCTGAGGTTCAGGGGTGGAGCAGCAGCTCCCAGAAGGTCCCTGGGGATGGATTTTTGCTCCTCACCAAGCTCGGCTCTGCCCTCACACCCTTCTCTCCAAGCTGTACAGACCAGGTCCCATCTCCAGAGCGTCACTGCACCAAAAAGAGCCCCTTAGCCTCTGATTTAGGACAAATCCCAGCATTTCCCAGGGACAATCCCAGCCTGCAGGAGCTGTTGACACCAGCTCCCTCCCCAGCTCTGAAGCTGCGTTTTTGAAATGGCTGTATTGATCCCAGCAGGCAATTACTGGTTAATTACTGATAATTGCTCCTACCACGACAGCTCCTGCAGTGGCTCCGTCACTGTCACTTCTCTCGAGGTGAGGTCTGCAGTGTTTGATAAATTGTCACCTCACGTTTGAGAGCTTAACAGGTTTGCAGCTGTTTTGTTCGAGTTCTGGTTTGGTTTTTTTTCTTTTAAAGGATGGTGGAGGGATTAAAAAGGCAGAGTGAGCCTGTGGTGTACCTGTCCCCTCTTCCTTTAAAGTGTCACCTGTCCCTTTTACCGTGTGTGTATGTGGGACACTTCTGGGTGACGCTGCCCTGAGAGACTGCAGGGCACAGGGTGGCAAGAGAGCAACTGAGATTTGGCAAATGAATGGTAAAGAATTAAGGATATCACTCCTACAGCGCTGATTTTTTCACCCTCACATAAATAACAGCAACAACAACAATAATAACAGGCCAATATTGCCAGATACCAGGGGGATTAAACGTCAAATTAATATTTAGCAAGGTTAGGATTAAGCAGAAGTAGCAGCTTTATGATTAGAGTCTGAAACTGCTGCTGATAATGACTGATTATGCTCCTGCAGAGGAAGAATTACAAGTGCTTAAGGACAAATAACCCTCCCGAAGTTGCTGGCAGCCTAAAGCTGAGCAGCACAGACATAAATCGTCTGTGTAATGGGGCTGGTGCTTTGTGGACAGAGCAGGGAGGTGAGGGAGGATGTGAGTGGTTTCCAAGAGATAAAACGATAAAACACTTGCTTGTCTCCATGTCACCGCTATCAAAGCGCCGGGGAGGAGTTAAACGGAGCAAAAACAGGATTTAAAAAAAAAAAAAAAAATCTTCTCAAGTCCTCTCTGCGTGGGATTTGGAGCCCTTGTGGCAGGGATCTTGTTTATGTGAAATGATTTTATCTGGAGCTTGGCAGCGTCTGTCTGCAGTTTCCAGCCCATTAGGTCGGTGTTTATGGAGCTCCTCACCTCCTCTGGGCTCCTTCCACGGGCTGGTTTTCCACGGGTTTGTTTCCTCCCAGCCTGGCCACGGCAACAAGGCAGGGGCAGCAAATCTGTCCCGTTGTGTAAAGCTGGAAATGGGGGAGAGAGACAGTCCCCACTCACTGCGAGGGGAGAGGCACGGAGCAACTCCTGAAAGAGCCTTCCAGAGGGAAAAAAACACTGATCAGAGCTGGAAATGGAGAAGGGACACATGGGGAGGAGCAGTGACAAGTGAAGAGACTGAGTAGGGAACTGCTGTGACAGAGGGACCGACTCTCCTCCGCTCGCAGGATGTTCCATCCCATTCCACAGGCAAATCTGCCTGCTGAAAGCAGCCCCGGTGTGTGGAAATCCCACCCCGGCGGCTCAGACTACTCACAATAAAGAAAATAAACCCGGGGTCCCAACTGCGCCGTTTCTTTGTGTCAGTTTGAAATTCACGGTGGTGCTAATGCAGCAAACGTGACTTTGCCTGAGCTGGGCTCTCCCAAAGGCACATTCCTGCAGCAGACACAGGGAATGGGGAGTGTTTTCATCAAATCTCCCTCACTGGAGATATTCCAGAAGCATCTGGATGCAATCCCGTGCTCTGGGATGAGCAGGGAGGTGGGACCAGGTGGTCCCTTCCAACCTGACCCATCTTGGGATTCTTTGTGCTGGGATAATAATATTTGCTCGACTCAGAATTTTCTGTGCCATTATCACAGAAAACGAAAACCCTGTTGCACATGGATCTGTGTGTTTGCAGGAGGACCTGAGGGGGGGAAAAAATCACAAAGATTCAACCAATGAAGGAAGAAATTTCATGGGATGATGGCACTTCAGCACATTTGGAAACAGATGAAAATCCTCGACACGTTAAAGGGAAATCGGAGAAATCTGTGATGTGTGCGTGCCACATCCTCCCCGTGTCCCCTGCCACTTCACCACCACGGTAAGAGTTTGTTGTTGCCTGCTCTGGGCAGTGCTGAGCTCCAGCAATCCCCAAACACCCGGATCCTGTGGATGAGGAGCAGAGGGTCGGGCTGGCTCCCACCCACGCTGGATTCCCCTGTCCTCCTTTTGCTGCTGCATCTCCTTTCATTTCCTCCCCCCAGCCGGGAAGAGTTTCGGATAAACGCCGCTTGACATTTGGAAGTATGAAGTTTTTCTGCTCCCCGTAATTACTCCAGATCTCCAAGCAAGCCTCAGGCAGCTCTCAGCCTGGCTGGAGTCCCTGCTTCTTCCACGGGGAGGGAAGCTGGGTGCGCTCCTCGGGAATTCCATGAGGGTTCCACAGTAAAGTACCCGACGGAGAGATCACCAAATGACCAAAGACAGCAGGAGGGAGGGCCAGGGGGGCAAAATGACACTGGACAGGGCCTCTGGGTGGCCAGACTTCCATAAACATTTGGGAAATCCTTTTCCCAGGAGCAGTTCATGCGCTCCCCAGTGCAGAAGGGTTGCGGAGAGCTGCAGTTTACGGGGGGATGTTGTGGGCAAGCAGCGCCTGTGTGTTTGCAGTCGGTCTGGGCCAATCCTGGCTGGCCTGGGCTCTCCAATAAAAAGAAATGTTTAAAATAAACCTTTAGCACCGCTGGAGTGGATACAGAATGCAGAAGATTCTGGGCGAGTGGCAGAAGCTGAAAATCACCCGTTTAAAGGCAGTGTCCTTTAAGAGTGGCAGCCCCAGGCAGGAGCACAGCCCGGGCAGGAAGTTTGTCAAAGGCTGGTGACTAATTGCAGATTAATAACGCGAGGGAAGCTGCTGGTAGCTCCTCACTGCTCCTGCTCATTGCCCCTCCATCTGGCTCCAGGCAAACGCCAGCGAGACACTTCGTGCGACGCATCAGGCTCTGGAGTCGAGATAAAGACAATGAAAAGCAGGAAGAAATCAACTCCAGCTTTCCAAGGGAAGAACGAGGCTCCCATGGCAGAACGGGGATGTGAGAGGGTTTCTGGATTCAGGCTAGGCTGAGTAAAGCCCCGCTCTGTGGAAGCCAAGGGATGCTCGTGGCTCCGATCAGGTCAAAGCACTTGAACTGAGCTGCGAAAAGGACTTTTGATCTGCAGCAGCCTGGGAGGGCCAGATGGAATGGGATGGAATGGAACAGAATGGAATGGAGGTACCAAGGTGATAATTGTGATGCCAAGGCAGGAGGAGAAGCTCCATGCCGGGCTGGTGAGCAGGAACAGCTCTTTCGCCATTTGCCGGTCACTGCCAGGTCTGGGATTTTCCAGCTTTCCTGCAGGACTGTGCGAGCACATTTCATTTCTTTGGTGCCTTGCTCTCTCGGGCTGATTTACTGCACCCAGGACAGTCTGGCCATCGAGTTTGGCTCGTCTGGCTCCAGCTGGCTGCTGCCCCTTGGAGAGCTTCCCTCAGACCTGTCCCTATCTCCCACCCTCCTGCCGAGCCATTCCTAACCCCTGACCCTTCCCACTTCTCTCTGAGCTCCTTGTCCCTGTGCTGCTCCTGCCTGGGGGAATGATGGCAGAGGAGCTGTGCCCGGGAGGGCTGTGATGGATGGGCTCTGCCTGCAGGACTGTTTGCTCCAAAATCATCAGGAACCTGACACAAACCCAGTCCGTGGCAGCTGCGGGCTCTGATTCACGGCCCGCATGAGGCCTCAGGGGCACAGGGCCCGTGCCTCTCCCACTTAGCTGATCAAATGAAACGAGAAGAAATGAAGCCTTCAATTAATCTTCCCCTCTCCCCGCCAGGCTCGCCTGCGGTGCTGAACTGATCCACAGCGATTTGCCAGGAGCCAACAGGGAGAGGGAAGCAAGCTGGGAGAAGAGGCAGCTCAGATGTTTTGCCCAAACATCAACAAGAAGCCAAAGAGAGAAAAGTCCAGGGCGTGACTACAAAGTTGAGTTTTTCAAAAGTTAATTTTTTACTCGCTGTAACATTAGTAGATATTAGGAGTCATTTCGTAAGGATCAACCTCTCTGACATTCATCTGTGACCTCAGAAATAATGTTGGTCCTAAAGCCTGGCCAGCCCAAGCCCAGGTGAGGAGGAAGGAAGGTCGGTGGTGCCCGAGAGAGCGCCAAGATGTGACGCCCAGAGAGGGGCAGAAGGTTTGGCAAAAAAATCAACCACCACCGCCAGTGTGGGTGTGAAAATGGTGAAAATGGTGCTGAGCCCCCCTCACCTGAAATCACGGAGTATCTCCTGTACCTCTAGATGGCTGCCCAGCTCAGGGCACTGCCCTGGATTTGGGCAGGGACGCAATAATAGGGTTATTCTTAGCAAATCAATCGGGGGACAGTCGGTTGGCTTCGCTGGTTGGCCGCCAAAGGCAATGAAAAAGAAGTTATAGGAGATATAGAACCGGCTGCCGTCAGCCGGGGTAATGAGGTTACGCAACCGCGGATGGCTTCGCCAGGCCCGGTGCTCCGTGGGGACGGAGCGGCGCTGCCGGTGCCACGGGAATCGGGTGAGTGGAATTAATCCGAGTCCCCAGGGCTCAGTGTCTCCCCATACGGATTCGATTTCTTTGATCTTTGTCGAGAGCCAGGATCGATTTTACTAAAAACGACGCAGAGCTAAAGCCCTTTTTCTCATTTACTGGAGCTGCATCCAACCAGGCTGTTTGAAAACAACTCCCCGATGCCTGGGAAGTGCCCTGCTGGAACTTTGCTTTGGTTATTTGTACCACTTTGGGCTGGATTAGCCAGAAACCCATGAATGACTGTTTTCTTTCCCCACTCCTGGATTACCCTGGATAATCTGAATGTTTTCAAGCTGAGAAATAAAATGACCAGGATAAACATCCCTCCACGAGCCTGAGAGCTGAGCTCTGCCATTGGGACGGCTGCTGTTTAATTACTCTGCCGATGCAAAGGGTCTTTTCTTTATTGAATGACCTCTGCAGTACCTGCCGTGCCAAGCGAGGGGAAGGACGGTCCTTGTGCTTTGAGCTGGAAATGAAAAGAAGCCTCCCAGAACAGCTCCCAGCAATTCCTCCCCTCCCAAGAGCCAGCATCCCCATGCAGCTGGGTGAAGAGTTCTCCCTCCTGCCTACACAGCCAGGTAAACGTGGGCTGGCAATTAAAGTCCGGATTTCAAACTCTAAACGAGTTTGCCTTTGATTGCCGTGCGTCAGTCGCAGAGCAAATCATGTTTATTCATGACTCTGCCTCCCAACCCGCCCGGCGCAGGGGGAGCTGATGCTCCCTCCGCACCCAGAGGCGCAGCTCCTCATTCCTGGTCAGCAGCCCGACAGTCCTTTGGACAGCTAAAACCAGCCAGTCTCAGTCTGACACGGCAGAGGTTCCAGGCCAGGCTGGATGGAGCCACCTGGGCCGGTGGAAAACTCCCTGCCCGTGGCAGGGGTGGAATTGGATGTATTTAAGGTCCTTCCATCCCAAAGCATTCTCTGATTCCATATTTCACACACCACCTTCTTCGTGCTGCGTATCGCCAGGCTGCAGAGCGCGGGGTCGGTGGGAAAGGACACAGCTTCTCCTCCTCTCCACACTCAATCACCTTTATCCTGCACTGAAAGGGGAATGTTTCCAAAAGTGGCCAGCAAGAGGTGTTTACAAAGCCCAGCTCAGCAGACCCGGGCATTTGCTCTTGGTTATAAACATGTGGTGGAACAGAAACCTGCACAATTGAATAACCCCGAGCGCACTTACCCAGCCAATTTCCTTTCACAGGCTGCTGCAACAACGGCTTGTGGAAATTACTCGGGGCAGCCATGGGAAATCAGGCCCTGGACTGATCACAATTTTGTCTCTCATTCATATTTATATATTTGGCTTCATTTCCTCGGCTGTTTTTTCCATGTGTGTGTTTGTACCAAGACCTGGACACCCCAATTAAGTCGTTTTCCACCCCAGATCTCCTGGGGGTGGACAGAGCCTTGTCCTGCACTGATATTTTTTGCTCTGCTGCTCTTTGCACATGGGGGTGCACATCTCGACATTAAAACCACACTCAACAACTACCAAAGGTGAGGACACAGAGGACAGGATGGAGCACTGGGTGAGATCCATGGAATTCTCCAGTATTCCTTCAGAGACTGGTGTAAAACACAAAAATAAAACCAATTCGTGTGAAGGTTTGTGACAGGACCTGAGCTGTCACAGACTGAGCTGTGCCTCACTCACTGCTTTGGGATCATTGCAAATGGAACATTCTCAAGTGGCTGAAAATCTCCTCCACCTCAAGAGCTCTCCCCGAGTGGAATAACGACCTGCAAGGTTTGCTAAGAGTTTTCAGAGATCCCTTATTTCACACAAATCTCAGCTGTCAAAATGTTTCTGAGCCATGGAAGTCAATAGTGGCTCCCACTGACAGGTTTAATTCTGGTCTTGGTGCAGCGACAGAATCTGCCCCTTGTGAGGGGATGAAAGAGCACCTGGGAAGATTTTTTTCCCCTAAGCAAACCTTAGTCCTGATTCTCATTTTGTGAAGTAGTTTGTGTTTTGTGTGTAGGTCTGACACAGCCCCTCACACCCGTACATCACTCTCAAGAAATGCCCAGCAGAAAATCCAGATTCTGCTTCATTTACTTGCTGTTTTGTAGAGCCAGAGGAACAAAAGATGTGGGTTTGGTTTTCGGTTTTTTGCTGCAGGCTTGAATCCTAATCCTTACTCTCCCAAGACCCACAGAGCCCACAATAAGGAGCTATCACCCTTTATCCTCAAAAAACGAGGAAGAGGGTTATCACTGGGAAGGTTTCTGAGCTGTCTGGCAACACCTGGAGAGATTTAGGGAAGTTTTATTGTGTTGTGACACAGAGAACCCTGATCCTGGGCTGGGAGCATCATGAGAGCACAGCCCAGGGTGAAGCAGTGGACTGAGACTCGATATGGGCAGTCCCAGAAAAGTCCTCTAAAAACCTCCCGTGCCTTATTTTAATAACACACAAAAAAGTTATAATTTCTGTCATTTGAATTTCAAATCCAACAGAAAGATCTACCTGATGCTTCTATTTTAAAATGCAATTCTTTCTTCTCTTTTCTTTTCAACTCCTTTGCAGAACCAAACATCATGTTTCATCTCCAAGCACTGAGATTAAAAAAAGCCAAAACAATTAGTGGGGAGCTGATGAAGGTGACAGGGTCATAATTAGTGCTGTTCCTCTCCAGCATGTGTTTATCATGCTAACAGAACAAGTCACTCACAGGGTTAGAGTCATGAGCTGCAGGAGCACACATGCCTTGTGCAGCTCTCACACTGCTGGGGCTGTTCTGCAGGGGGAAAAAAAAGCACAAATTCCAGGTTGTAAAGAGAGTTAGAGCAGTAAATAAACAGGAATGGTTTGGATGCTGCTGGTGGCTCAGTAGCCCTGACACTGCATAGCCAGAAAATTGCTTCTATGCGGCGTTTTAAGGGTGGTCCCTGCAAGGACAGGAGCAGTCCTGGTGAGAATTCTGTGACATTCCGAAAGAAAATGGGTTCGTGGCACCAGAGACTCCTGTGCTCTGCAGCATCTGCACCCGCATGGTGAGCACAGAGAGCAGGAGGTGCTGGAGGCAAATCCCTCAGGAGCCCCAAACCAAACCGGGGGGAATCTGTTTAATTGAATACTTTTAAAGAACCCTTTGTAAATCCCTCCTTTCCGCCCTCCCCACTCAAACACTGGGTGCTCCTCACAGGATTTTGCAGGGCCTTGATTAATCTCCCTAAAACTATTTTGTCTTCCTGTATCCACAGCTGAAAATGAGCAGCAATTACCCGGGGAGGATGTCCCTGTGAGAATCCCTTGCTAATTAGGTCTTAAGTGATTAGTTCCCTTCCTATCCTGCCCTAAATCTCTGTACTTTTTTTTCCCCATGGTGTTGGAAAGTCAACTGGAGAAAAAGAAGCAATCGGCAGCTATTATTTGGCTGCACGCAAACACACGTCCAGGAGGAGCAGGGCAAGTGGGAGATGGGAATTGTGGAAGCCGTGGAATGAACTTTGCGTGGAACGTCCCGATGAGCACCACTTCTTGCTCATAATGGGATTAAAAATTGGATGATTTTGAAGGGACAGCAACAACTCTACTTTGAGATACATCAGCCCTTCACTGACAGGCTGAGGAGAAGCTTTCCCTGGTTTAACAATCCCACGGCTCAGTGCCACATCCCACTGACAAACCCAAGATGGATCCTCCAGGTTCCTCCCTCGGTGCAGGAGCAGAGAGCACAGACTCGAGGCAGGACACTGTGCTGGGGCATTCCAGAGCTGCTCAGATCCCGGCCAGGAAGAGGCAGATCCTGCTGGATTTGCTGGTGACGAACCCTCGTTTGCCAGAGTTCTTTTGTTCCCTTCACCTGCCTTCCCCCAGAACAGCCACACTGGGAATGCTGTTTGGAAATCACACTGGAATGGGGATCAATACTGGAATCGATGGGGCTGTCTGACAGCCAGGATGGGCTCAGGATGACAGGACAGCGACAGAAGGAAGCAGGGATGGGGGTTTGGTTAACAAAGTGAAAAGGTCAGGCAGCACGACAGGTGACAGACAGGGAAAATGCCTGGAAATAGCCTGCAAAAGGATCTCCTGCTTCCCCAATTCCAGCCCAGCAGCCAGACAAGAGCCGTGCCAAGTCCCACAGCTTTGCAACCAGCTCCTAAAGACAGAGCTTTCTTGTCTGTTGGTTCAATAAACAGCAGCCTGTTATCATATTTATTTGCTGATTGAATCTAAATTACAAGTGAGCTGCGAGCTGCAGAATGGCTCTGTGGAATTAGCAGCTCAATCCCGCTCTTTTTTAATAAGGATTCTGATTGCAGCAGCGATACATCCTGCAGGCTCCGCGGTTAAGCCTGAAATGAATTCAAAATAAAAGGGAAAAACAGGAGTGGAGATAATCTCCAAGTGTCAATTTGCCTTTTAAACTCGATTTACCAACTCCTGAAACAACCCTTTGCTGGTAATGCAGGAATTAGTGAGTTGGAATGCTCTTGAGAAGATGCGTTTTCCCTAAATAAGCTGGGTTTTAATGTTCAACTGGGAGTTTCGGCAAAACTTAGGGAAAAGCCAAGGTCTGGGGGCTGCTGGAGCCCCAAAGTCAACTCCTGTCCCCTGGGCAGAACCCTGCTCATCAGGCATTCAGCGCTGACCTTTCCTGCTTTTATTGCAGAGGGCTGAGCGTCTCCTCCGGGAGGGCGGCGTGGGCTCATCGAGGCAGGTGAGCTCTCGGCAAACAGAGGTGAGTCTCCTCCTGAACTTTGCACAGATTCCCAGAGGAGACACGAGTGCGTGTGCCAGGGATGAGCATCCCAGCCCTGTAACCCCTTCGGGGATGCCCTGGGAAGAAGAAAAGGCAGCAAATCCAACCCTATCCTGTTTTCCCGAAGCACACGCTGGTTATTGCGAGGAGATTTCCATCGACAAAGGTCCTTCAGACACAGATCCACAACAAGCAGCTTTTCTCTCCTCAAGAATGAAACAGCCCAGGTGGGAAAAAAGGCACAATTTGTGGAATTTGCTTTGAATTTCCCTCCCTCAGAGCATCCCCGGATCCCGAGCACAGACTTTTCCCAGGCTACATTAGCACAACAAAATGCTCCATGGATAAAAAGCCATCCCAATCCCAAGGAAGGGCGCTAACAGTAGGAAAACAAAGTGCCAAGTTCACATTCCTGCAGTGTGGCAATTCAAAGATGTCATTTCCATGACAGTTTTTCTCCCTAATTAGAAGCGTAATTAAAAATTACACTTGAAAAAAAAAAAATTAGTTTGAGCTTCCCCCCC
>VZTA01016798.1:23818-33897 GCA_013398855.1 Mohoua ochrocephala
CATTTAAGGGAACGAAATCCTTTGAAGATGGGTCTAAAAGAGGGATTGCATGAGAAGAACTTTGGAAACAGAACGAGCTGAGCACTTGGAAATTCAGCTCTCCCTGTGCCCACTCCAGTCTGGGTAGGAAAGCAGTGGATTGACGTTAACTCTGTGTCAGGCCCTGCCATCGTTGGCCTTTTTCATCCTCTCCCCCCATTTATTCCCCAGAATTACCCAGGCCGCAGGGTAATTTTCTCTCAGAGCACAGCCCTCATTAGACACTCAACGGTGAGGGCACAAAAGTGCTGGGAATGAGGCAATTTCTGCTGCTCTTTGGCAATTTTGGAGCATCGGGACGCCGAACCCGGTCGGGTCGGTGTCAGTGGTAACTGCAGGGCAGAAACACACGCAGGGTGCCTGAAATGGAACTCAAACCAAAAATCTGCAGTGCAGATAAATATCTGAAGTCGAGGAATTTGAATTTTCAAACCTAACTTTCCTTCTCTGCATCCTGCATAAAATCACAAAGATGAAACACCCCTGGATGAGACGCTTCGGAGTTTCTATCGATTTATGCCTCAGATGTGATGGTTTCACCACCAAACGTGTGAAGCGAGGATGGAAAACTCAGACTTCAGGCAAAAAAAAAGAGCCCATGAACGTTCACCCTTTCATGGGAGCCGCCCAATTTCTGTGATGACAGGCAGAGCTTCAGAACACTCAGCTAATTACACGGTGCTGGTAATTATTGGTATAAAACCGACGTTAAAGGCAGATGAAAAGTGCTGGTGTCATTTTTAAGGCACAGAGTTACAGGGCTCAGAAATGTCAAGTCAAAATTTCAGTTTGAAACGCAATTCCAAGCCTTTTTTACACGTGTGGTTTTTAATCGAATGACAAGCTGGAGCCCTGCAGAAATCACAGAAATCACATTTCCAGAGGAAAGCTCTCGGGTTTTATGGCTCCTGCTCCTCCTTCACGAGGGCACATCCAGGCCACCCCTCTGGCACCAGAGCTCTGTTTCGAGGGAGGTTTTTTTGGAATGATTTGATTTAAAGGGAGAAACCATCCTGTTGTGTGGAGCGCCCTGGGCCTGTGGAAGGCGTCCCTTCCCACGGGAAATTGGAATGAGGGGAATTTAAGGTCCTCGCCAACCAAAATCACTCTGAGATCCCACGTTTTTTGTGAAATCCTGCCTCTCCCAGCACCTATTCAGCCACGCAGGTGGGTCAGGGCTGCCTCTGCGTTCAGCAGGCTGACAGCAGCACAGAAAGAGCTCTCTATATTAATGTAAATTACACTTAATTAGCAGAAGACAGTAAACTTGTGCTATAGGCAAAGAGATACAAGATTGGATGCAACGTGAGCCATAAAATCCGAGGGATCCTGCCACACGCACCAGGCCCATCTGCTGACAGCAAGCCCTGCTCTGAAGACTTTGATGCCTTGATTATGCAAATCAGGGCGATTATTCCATCCTCAAGACTGCAGCAAGGTAATTACCCAACAATAAATCACCACAACTCAAGCGGCTGCAAATGAATTTTAAGCTTTATATCGCCATAATTGCAATTGGATGGTGGTTATTAACTGAGCAGGAGCGAGGACATCAGGCCCCAGAGATCCCTCCCCGCTGCTCGCCAGCGAAATTGGAATGGTTTGGCTTTGCTCAGCCTGCCAGGAGGCTGCAGAGGGGTTTCACTTTCAGGAATATGACTGGGCTTCTCTATAAATACGATTTTCACCTGCCCACTAGGCTGGTTTCTGGCTGGTTCAGACTCTCGCAAGGACTGAAGCCAAGCATATGGAGTGAATAGCAAGGGTTTTAGCAAGTCCTGAGCATAATTTTGTTCAAATTATCACCCATCTGAGAGGAAAAACGCAGTCTCTCACCCGAACCTGGCTTCGTGGTGACTCTTAAACCTGGCTGGAGTTCTCCAAGATCCTGAGCGTAAGAAAGTAAACTCAGGTAAAATCTTAAAATTAAGCAAAGCACAGCTCCTACAAGAGCTCTACAGAACAGGGGGGATATCCCCAAGGCACGCTTTATAATAAAAGTCAAGCACCGTCATTTTTGGCTGCTTCAGGCTGCGTTTTCTTCGGAAAAAGCCACATTCCAAGCGAGGAGGAGCCAGGCCTGGAATTCCCTCCAGCTGTGCTGCAGCAGGAGCTCCTCGTTCCCTGTGTCACAGGTGCCTGTGGCGCTCCAACAAACCAGACGACGTTTCTTCCAAGGTTAATTTCATTTATGTTCAAACATAATCAATTATATGGATTTAGGACAGACATTTGTTGCGGGTTTAGGTGATAAAGGATGAGATCAATTACAAACACGTTTACAAAGGAGGGGAATGCCTGATGGTTTGGGAAATTTAGAGATATTGAGAGTATTTGACGTCTATATTAACTCAAAGCCCTAAATGGGCTGGGCTTGTTTACATTGCTGCAGTCTTATTACAGGGTGAATTTTACCAGCTGTCTTGCTGAGCAGTCATTTAGCCTTAAACTATAGTTAAAACTGTCATGGTTTTAAGCAAATTATATTGCGTAAAGTAATTATTTCCCGAACTGCAAAGAGGATCCAGGTAGCTCGTGAATCTCATTTCTGAAAAAGAGAGAGGAAAGCGCCCTCCATGTATAAAGAGTCGTGGATTGGGAAGGGTTTTGTGCTCCAGAAAAGGCCGAGTCAGCTCGATTCGGTGAGCTGAGCACATCTGGGCACGGAGCAGGCAGGAAGGGAACAGATTCCTGCTAAAGCAGCCTGTTCCTTAAACGCGCTGACCATCGATCCCAAAAATACCCAGGCAGAACTCGTTTCCCTTCCCAAAGTGTTCCTGCAGCAATGAACATTAATCCCAGTGATTAACACGGGCTTTAGGCTGCCTGCGTCTGAGGGAAAGCGCTGGAGAGGCGTTTTGGGGGAAATAAACGACAGCAATTAAGGGCCGGGCAGGGGAAGGAGGAATATCCTTCATGTTTGATTTGGCAGCAGCATGCAGAGCTCTCAGAGAACCCCAAAAATCCCTTTGCAGCCCATATTCCCTGTGTGCAGCAGGAAATTTCCCTCAGAGAACCCCAAAAATGATCTTTTCAGCTCATGTTTGGGGCGTGTAACAGGAAACTTCCGTCACAGAACCCCAAAAATGATCTTTTCAGCTCTTATTCAGGGTGTGTGACAGGCAACTTCCCTCACAGAACCCCAAAAATGCCCTTTGCAGTCCACATTAACAGCGTGCAGCAGGAAATTTCCCTCAGAGAACCCCAAAAATGCCCTTTGCAGCCCACATTAACAGCGTGCAGCAGGAAATTTCCCTCAGAGAACCAAAAAAATGCCCTTTGCAGCCCACATTAACAGTGTGCAGCAGGAAATTTCCCTCAGAGAACCCCAAAAATGATCTTTTCAACTCTTATTCAGGATGTGCAACAGGAAACTTCCCTCAGAGAACCCCCCAAAAAATGCCCTTTGCAGCCCCTATTCCCTGCGTGCAACAGGCAGCTTCCAGCGGGATTCGCCGGAGGGCCCGCAAACTTTGCCACGACGAATTATTTGCCGTAATCTATTCAAAGCTTTGTCTCGCAGCCTCTCAGCAGCAGCAGCAGCAGCAGCAGACCCCGGCCTGTGGGTGGCTGTCCCTGGGGTTTTCACTCATCCCGAGCAAGTGCAGCTTTTCTGCCTCGCTGAGAAGCCGCCTTTCCCCGGCTCCCGAGCCTCCCCACCTCCTGAACTTCTTCCCCAGCTCCCACTCCCAGCTGAGTGTTTTGGTTCACTCACCCTCTCTGCGGGGTGTGTGTGGCACCGAGAAAGGCCCATCTGTTCCCCTCCTCTCTTGCTCTTTTCCATCTCAGGGTGAAAATGAGGAATTCCAGCCCGGGACAGGCCCCTCCTGAGGGTGGGGCTGGCGCCGTGAGGCCGTGGAGCGGCAATTCGGCGTTCACGACACACATCCATTCTGAGGGGGCAGAATGGGATTTGTGGGCCTCGTTTAAAATGTGTGTGTGTGTGATGCCATGATGATTTTTTGCCTTTTTATATACCACTTTTATATAGTTTTTTATATGGCTTTTCTATCTCCTCAGTGCTTTTAGCCCCCACACTTGTAACTCCCTCAGTCTGACACCCCATGGCCCCTTCAGCCCAGAGCCCAAACACCCTGGGAGCCTCCTCTGAGGGTCAGACAGCCCCAGACACCAAGGTCCTGCCTAGACTGAGCCAGGCCCATCCAGGGGGGAGATTCCTCAGCACGGGGGGATCCATTCGAGTCTCTCCCTGGGCAATCTTTGATAGATGTGCTCATTGGCAAGGCCTGGGAGTTGTACACACGATTTATGGGGTGGGGGCATTCCGGGGGGCACTTGGACGGTGTGGGGCACCAAGGATCCTAAATAAACACCGAGGTAGAAACCCCTTTCCCTTTCACCGTGTCTGCCTCTCAATTTTAAGACCAGGAAAAGGCAACATGTGCTGTCCAAAAATCCAGCAATTAAGCCCCCATCAACACAGCAGGGCAAAGCACCAGTGACTGTCCACTGAGTGGCCACTACAGCAGCCCAGAATGAGGTAAATTAGGGATTTTGAGGGCTATTAAAATGCTTTTGTTTTCCCCCAGAAAGCCAGGCAGATTATTTAATGCGGCTCCTTCTGAAATCATAGCATGACGGAGGCACAATGAGGCAAAATTCCCAGAGGGTTCTGGATCCTAGAAAGGGCAGGGTCAGCTCTGGGTTTGGCGTACGGCTCTGGGATGTGACAAGAGCGGCTTTGATCATCTATCAAAGTGTTGCCAGTCCTCCCCCTGTGCCTCGGGGAGGAAAAATTGCAGCTGGAGCATTGATCGGCACCAGAGATCTGTCACCACCAGCCTCCAAAACAAACAGGCATTAAAAAACCTGGAGCAAACCGAACTTAACCTGCACAAGGTGACATTGCCACCTCCCTCGGGGACCGGGCAGAGGAGCAGGAGGGACTCTCCAGTGCTCCAGGGCTGGCTGGGGCTGTGGGGACTCTGTCCCTCTGAAATATTCCCACTCCCTCTGAGCCAGAAGCACCCTGAAGTCAGTGGGGGGCTGTTGCATCACCGAGCAATCACAATTAACTCTAATTACACGTCTTCACTGGCTGCCGAGCTTTGCAAAAATAACAAGGAGGCAAGAAAAAAAAACACCTCAGAAAAGGCAGAAGAGAGGCTCTTGCAATCCAGGTGAATTTTTCCAAGCTGATTGCCAACACTCAAGGTTCCCAAGGGCCTTTGTTAGCGGAGAAAAAGCACCAGACAAAGAGATGGAGAGAACAGGAAGAGTCATCTCCTTCTACCTTTAAAAATAACCTAGTTAGGACCCAAAATTTGGGGCACTCAGATATCTGGGGGCCATCACAGCTGAACGTTTCTCTGCTTCCCTGGTGGGACAAAGCTCTGACAACACCTGAGCAAACCCATGGGCGCTGGAATAGCGAGGAGCTGAATTTTCTTAAGTTTAATCAGAATTAATAACCTGCACTGGGCCGGGTGCTTTTAAATCCTCCTCCCCTTGTCCTTATCTGTCCTGCAAAATATTGCATTCGGGGAGACGAGCTGCTGGTGAGGAACAATGGCCCTGCCATGGAATCCCTTTCAGCAGCACATCTTTTATCCTCGTCCGCAACAAGGAAATTAAGAGAGTTTTTGTGGTTTCCAAAAAGCCGCTCTGAGGACGGAGCGTGTGCTCTCTCTGCACGCCCCAACCCTTCATCCACGGACAAATTGTTGTGGACTCTCTGCTCCGGGCCTGGATTTGCTCTCCAGAGAGCAAATAAACACCGCCACAGCAGATTTTATTCTATTTGAATACGCACTGATAGCGTTTCCCCGGTCGGGGGGTCCTGTGGGGATTGCACAGAGCAGTTTAGAGGATAAAAACAACCGTGAGAAACAGCAATTGGTTAAAAAATATAAAAAACCATGTCGACTCCAAGCCCATGATAATCCAAAACTCTGTCCTAACTTTAGTGAGACAGAGGATAGGCCAAAATGGGCCCAATGCCCCCCAGGAGATCAGTGGCAGGGGTAGGTCAGATCCCTTTTCCAGCGCTCTCTCTCCGATTAGAACTTCCTGGTGAAATGCTTTTGGGAAAAAACCCCAATATTTTGAGCCCACTATTGAGTGCACTATTGACATTATTGATTAACGGGAGTAACAGCATCCTCCTGGCCCATCCTTGGGAATATGCAAGAAGAGGAGAATTCATTTCCTTCCCAGAGATGTCAATACCCATCTCGGCTTCTGAAGAAATCTCACACCAAAGACTATTGATTTCCTACACTTGAAATGAACTGACCCAGTCAATTCCAGAGCTGCGTGAACAGATTGGACTTCGGCTCAAACGCACTGGGAATGCAGCAGCTCCGGGGCACCAAAACCTCCTCGAGGGTCACAGGAATGGGGTGAAACACGATGTAACCCACAGCTGCCTGTCCCTCAGGGGCTCCAGCAGGGGAGGACACTCCGGGTACCTCCTTCTGCCACTCAGGGACCCCAAAAAACGGCAATTTTCTTATCTGGGGGGACACATTCCATGATGTGAGGGACTTTGCCGTGCCCTCCCATCATCAGCTCCTGCTGCAGCCCCTCGTTGTCACCGCCGATGAGTGAGTCAGTGCCTTCATGGAGAGCACAGCACATTGGACGGGGCATTTCCTGACGTCTCACACCACATCTGCAGCCACGGCCACAGCCTGCATTTCCCAGGGCTGCATTTAACACCGTGCCATTAAAAGCCAAGCCTGTGCCGGGCCCTGGGTGCTTCCTCTGGCAGGGCCGAGGAGGAGCTGCCACACCCCGGTGCCAGGCAGGGAGAGAATCGTCCCCCAGAAGCCAATTCTGACCAGCAGTTCCCCGTGCCTGTTCTGCTGAGCCAAGCAAAGGCTCCCTCCGCTCTCCAAGCGTGCACGGGAGGCTGGGAATGCTGTGCTTGTTTTGGCAGAAGAGATGAGAAAACCGCAGAGCATTCGAGTTCAGAAGGCTCATTATGACTAATCTGCCTTCCTGAGCTGCAGGTCTTTTATTCCAGAGTCAGATATAGGCCTGCCCTGGGAGAGAACATCTGCAAGGGATGCTAATTTAGATATTTGTAATAAAGGTGGCACAACCTGCAGCCAGATGACTCTGCAGCAGCGCTGGGAAGGGAGCACGGGGTGGGAGAGAGGAGCTGCCAGCTCCCAGCCAGGTCTGCACGAGGATCCACCTCCAGCCCTGCACCAGCCTGGCTCTTCGCTGCTGCTGGAGAGGCAGACTGGGCTCTGACTGGGGAAATGGGACTCGCATTTTGACCCCTGACTGGGATTTAGCATTTCAGATGTTAAATTTGGGGTGGGCTGTGGGTGCCACAGAGAAAGGTTGAACAGCCTGGGCTTGTTCTTGCATTTTCCTCACTCTCCTCCTCACCTGCACAGCTCTGACCCCCCTGACTTTCAGGAGCCTGAAGAACCAGTGTTTTGGGCAAGATGCTGAACATCTCCCAGGAGTTAACAAGTGTCCTACTCCTGCAGTGAAACAGGGCGAGTTCTGCACCATTCTGAGCTAGTTTTTGTGGGTTTGTGGGTTTTTTTTCACTTTATGCGAGACCTGAGCAACATTTAGGAGTGTGCATGATGCACTTGTGCCAATTAATCAGCGTTGGAGAGGGTTTGGGTGGGCCTTTTTTATAGAGGAGGAGGACCTGAGTGCAAACTCAGGTGGTTTGCTCTGCAAATCTTCCTCATTTTCATATTTATTGAATGTTGATGCCGGAAGGAGACAGGCCTGGCACGGAAAGCAACAAAGTTGTGATAAACTTGCAGGGAAGTTCATTCTGCAGTTCACGAGTGGCCCTTAAGGAAACTCTGCCTTATCCGAGGTGAGTCAGAAACGTTTCCTCTTCGGCATTTGTGGCCAACTCCTCCTTGCATCGGAGAAATCAAACTGTCAGTCAAGACCCCACTGCTCCCTTCAAAGCTTTCCACACCAGCAGCCTGTGACAGAGCAGCAAAATACTGAATTATCTCTGTGTCAGGGACTGATATTCCACTGCCATTTCCCTTCTTCTGTGGCGTGGTGCAGTGCAGGAGGCACCTGATCTCCTTCCACTCCCCGAGCTGCTCTGAGTTCTTCTTCTTCTGTTACAGAAGCACAAAGAGAGAACACGTGGTAAGGAAATACAGAGCACTCGGGATATTTGCCCCAGGAACTGCAACTCCACAAACCAGAAAAGCCCCGAGAAGAAAAGGTTTTGCTCCTTATGAGAAGGTTGCACTCGTGGGTTTGAACTTTCATTTTGTTTTGGCTTCGGGTTCAGGGCTGGTTTTCTTTTCTCCATCAGTTTTTCTTGTTATTGTGCTTTATTTTCTCCTGTGATTCATCTGACTCTAGGGCAGTTATTGAAATCCTTGATACGAAATGCGAGGGAAATGAATCTCACTTTAAACTTCCTAAGGACATCTCCATCACCTGATTAAAGTCTCCTGCAGTTTTTCCAGCTCTCCCCATTACAGACTAAGAGACAGGGTGCATTTCTGGCAAAGGCTGATGTGATTTGTAGCACATCTCCCATCAGACCAGCCATTATTTTAATCCATCGTTTTCCAGGGGAAAGAATAAATGCTTTTTTTCTTCAGTAGGACTGGAAAAAAACCCCACACCGAGATGAGTTTTACAAGCAGTTAAACGCTGTAAATCAAAAGGCCGAGGCAGATGGCAAAGAGTCGGTGAGACTCAGAGCTCGTCCATTAAACACCTCGCTCGGTTCTCAGTTATTAAATCGCTCTTTTCCTGACTCAGGTTGGAGTTGATTTTCTTATGGATGGCTGGATGGAAAATATTCTTGTGATGCAACTGGAAGCCCAAGGAGTCGAGGAGAGGACAGACTCTTCTTGGCCTCAGAGAAAGCGTAAACATCTCGAAGCAGTCTTGTCCAGCCATTAAATAAATATATTTATTTCGAGGCGAGCAAAGTGTCTGAAAGCTTTGCTGTCCTGCTTTCCAGGAGAAATAATTGTTCTGTACTAAGCTCGTTTGGCTCCCGTGGCATTGCAAACCTCACATAAATCGGATAGAAAGGAAATGATTGCAGCAACACTTGGAAAGTTCAGGAGAATTCAGTTTGACTTTAGCACTGAGGATGACTCAGAAAGACACGAGAGTGCACACGCAGCAATTCGGGAAGGCAACATCCCAGGAGATTTAGGGTTCCACCATCCAGAGAGGTTGGAAGCAGCATTTGAGATCCACTCCTTGGGAGAAAATCCCCCAGAAACGGAATTTCTTTAAAGCCTCACCACAGAGATGGGTTTCACTCTGTTTTCTCCTTGTCTGGGGCTGTTTGGTGATGTGAAAAATACGTTCAGAAAAGGTTTCGAGCCACTACTGGAAAGAAAAGAGGAGCTTTCTTAGGAAACACCCTTCAGATTAGGGACTGCTAATGCTCCGAAAGTGAGGTGGAGTTAGGGATATCAAACTATAAGAAGATATTAAAATATTGCAACAGCAGCTACACTTCCAGGAAATGGTTTCTCGTGGTATTTGAATTGCAAAGAGATCTCTTTACCAGCACAGGGAGTGTTTAAACAAGGAGCACTGCTGAGAATTCCAGCCGGGGTTTTCAGCAAATCCCCAGGACGTGCTGGGACTGGGAAGGATGCAGGTGAGCGCTGCCCCTCCTCGGCACTGCCCTGCTCCGCTACACCGGAGCCTCACAAGCTGTTAACAGTGGCAACACCACCTCCAGCCCGCTTCCTCACGCAGAAATTCCTGCTCTCCGTGCTGGCGGGCCGCTCCATGCTTTCCCTGCCATGCCAACAGCTGTGCACACGCGGGGACAGCGCTAACCTTGGAGCTCGGAGGGTGCCAGCGCTCCGGGAGCACGCCGAGCATCCCTGGCCGAGCATCCCCGGCCGAGCATCCCCGGCCGAGCATCCCCGGCGCTCACCTGGGAGTGCCTGCGCGGGGCAGGGCAGCCCGCAGGGAAGGGCTGGTCCCCCCCGACGGGTTCCTGGGGGTGGGAACCCTTCTGGTTCCTCTCTCCGGGGCTGCGGTGGGAGCGGCTGAGCCCCGCCAGCCCCCCCGGCCCCGGCCCCGCGCTCCGCCCG
>VZTA01016798.1:39227-63416 GCA_013398855.1 Mohoua ochrocephala
GTTGAACTGGAAGAATCACTCATGTCCCAGCACATGAATCATTCATCACCCCCATGAGGTTATGGATGCTCTAAAAATGTGTTTGTGAGTACTAAAATGGGGATTATAATAAATACTACAGGAATACTTCAACCCACCATGTCCAGGCATGTGTAAAACTCCTCATTTGCACTTTGCTGGCAAAACTGTAAGAATTAAAGGGTTTTCTTTCTCTCACTGACTAGGGAGTCAAAAAGTCAACATCAGAATTTCTGTGTGAGTAGAGTCCTACATATTGGTTTATATTTGTTTGTAAAGCAGGTTGGGATCCATGACTGGGGCCTGTGCTGTGTAACAGGAGGTTATTAAAGCATTACAGTTGTTATTATTATAAAGCATTACCATTATTATTATTATCATCATAATCATCATCATTTTTGGGTTTTTTTTTTTTTGAAAGACACATAAGGTACCAGTGAAATTTAGGATTTAGGTTTCTGCTTATCTTTCCTCTCTAGAAAATGAGACTAAAAGAGGAGCCTTTTCCTCAAATTTAGCAACTGGATGCAAAGCAGGATTTAGTATTTCCAAGGATAGCACCGAGGGAGCTGCTGGAGACAGAGCTGCCAGGTCGGGGGGATCCCTGGCTCTGGATTTATTTCCCGACTGGAGACAAGGACTGAGAGTAAATTCCAGCCCATTTGGATTTATATCCCAGCCACATGGATTTATACCCATGAATAACTCCAGGGCTTCCTCCCTGGCTGCTAAAGACTGCTGGGCGTTGGAGGGCTGCCTGCTGCTATTCCCGAGCCCGGATCATTGGGAGTGGGTCAATATTGAAATTGCTGGGCAGGGACGGAGCCAGGGCTCCCTGAAGCTTTGCCCTGTAGGGAGGTGCTCAGGGCTGAGTGTTCCAGGCACACAAAGCCTTTCCCAGGCCTGTCCTGGCCCCTCGTGCCCTACAAGAGGCTGTGGCTCTGGGGTGTTTTATAGCAAAAGCTTCTGGAGGAATAAGGACTCTGAGAATTCCCAGCGGCTGCAGCACAGGGAGAGCTCAGGGGGCAAAAACCTTTTTTGGAGCAAGATTTCCGAGGAAATTGGGCAGATTTGGCTGTCCTTGTAGCCCCAGAAAGTGTGCACACAGAGCAGCTGTGGTGGGATGAGGCAGCACTTTTGAAAATATCTTATTTTGATACCCCAGTGTTGGTTCTGGAGTGCTGAAGGAGCCAGGGCTGGCTGAAAACTCCTCGGCCCAAACTGTTCCCACTGACAATCAAACCCAACCAGCAGCTGCACCAAGTAACTGCTTTTCTCACCAGCTCTCTGCCTTTCCTCCCCTCACCACAGCAGAGCCAATGATTTTTCTCTGCCAACACCTGAAGGGCGGCTGCAAAGGCTCCGGGTGCAGAGCTGCTGCCAGGGGTCAGTGTCCCCAGCCAAGGGATCGCTCCTGGCACTGCCACCTCTCCCTTCGCTGCTTCCACGGCACCAGCAAAGCCCAAACATCCTCTCTGGAGTCCAACCTGCATTTCCCCTGAGAGATGTTTTGCTAATGAAAGGAGAACCCATCCTGTGGGAGGATGTTTGTCTACGTGTGGTGTCTGGTTCTCTGCACTTGCCTTTGTCATCCTTTCCAAGTGTTATTTTTATTTATCTCAAGATTTTTATTTTTTTTTCTCTCGGTGTGAAGGAAGAATCAATTAGGAAATTACAACCCTAACAGGAAATGACAAGGAGGGATAATAATATTAATAAAGTCAAGATTCTTTGGGGCTACACTTTGCAATTCAATTTGTACCACGGAATTCGTGATTCAGAAGGCCTCAGAATCACAACCATCAAAATTGAGCTTAAGAGACGCTGTTTGTAGAGACAATAAACACACTTTAGAGAAAGATTAAAAAAAAGAAACAACAGGCAAAGCAATTACTAAAGAGAGAGTTCAATAACTTGCACATGTCCATCAGCAGCCAGTGTTCCCATGAAGATATTATTCCAAGACATCTTTAATGTGCCAGGTGGGACAGACCCCTAAGAGTGGGTCTGATTCCTGACGTGAGGGAAAAATCAAAATCATGGCAACAACAGCAAGCCCTGGTTACAGAGCAAATCCCATCAGTGATTTCTTGGGGATTCTTTCCTGGAGAGAGCCACAGGCTCGAGCAGGGGATCTGTGCCTGAGCATGGAAAAGAGAATATTGATTTTAGGATGACAAAGGCCAGTGCCTGCAGGAGACTTTTCTTGGGCTTCTGTGCCTGTTTCACCTTCTGCAAGTTGGGCACCTCTCTTCAGATCATGGTTTTAGTCCTCTGCACTGTGATTTTTATTGCTGATGAATTAAACAGCCCTGGGTTTAGTCCTGCCTGGACTTCCACAGTAACTCGTACCCAGCGCCTTAATTAAAAACATTAGAGCTCCTTGTAACGCCTCATCTGAAAGAAAATCCGCTCCCTGCCAAGCAGGTGGAAAATATTCATGGCTTTCTGGAGCCCTGCTAATGACTTTGTGGATTAAAGGAAAAATGGAAATCATATGGAATTCACTGTCCCCATTGCTGGATTTAGGAACGGGGTTCATAAAGGACGGAGTGTGCACTTCCCAGCAGGCCAGAAATTCTGCTGATGGTGTAAAAGTCAAATAAAATTTAGGAGAGCGGCGGCTGAGCGTGTGCAGTGATCCCAGGGCTGGGACAGAGCGAGAGAAATTCCTCACATCAGTCAAAAAAATGGAGCACTGAAGCTTTGAACTGCACGTGGCTCTTTCTTTCTCTCTCTCGAAATCCACTTTTGCTGCCTGTGCTGCAGCAGCTGAGGGCCAAATCCGTGCGAAATCACGGCAAAAATCCCACGGGGAAGAACTCCGTGCCTGGGAGCAATAAATCTTCCGAGAACATGAGCTTTTGTGGCAAAATGAGGAATGGCAAGGAAGAGAATGTGTGGCTCCATGGGTGGGGGAAGCTGAACAGAGAGGGGACACGGCGATGCAGCAGCGTCAGGGTGGAAAGACAGACCGGGGGGAATTAAATATTGCAGGTACAAGAGGTAATGAACCGTTCTGTGCATCTGGAAGCCACCCAGGAAGGTCAGACCAGGAAGGTCAGGCAAACACTTGTCGTGAGTGGCCCCAGGGCAGAGCAGGAGCCACAGGACTCTCCAAGTCCTTTCCAGGATAACAGATGCTGATTTCCAGAGCTGCTGATCCAGCACGATTCCTGCATGGCTCAGTGCCCGCTCTGGGGCAGCAGCTGGAAAAGGACAAGTCCAGAGGTACCTTTTTTCCCCTCTCCTTTTGCCTGCAAAGATGGCAGAGGTGGGTGCTGGAAGTCAGGATTTGAGCTGAATAGCTGAGCTGATTTAGCCCAGGGATTAAACGATTAAAGATCATTAGGATTTGAAATTTGAGGAGCGCTGCATTATCGAGGAACACTTGGAGCCTCCTTGCCTTCCCCTCTGTGATTGGAGCCTGGCTCCGTTCCTTCGCCACGAGGGACAGGACAATAATTCATGAAGTGTTTTCTTGGAGTTCTAAACGCAGGGAAGCGGCACTCGGAGCGAGGGGGAGTCACGTGAGCGCCGCGCTGATTGACACGTCCTCATCAAAGTGGCAAATATTAGTCATGGATGGTTTGGGGCAAACTCCCACAAATCTGAGGAAAACAGGGGGGGAAGGGAAAGGGGAAGAAAAGAGCCCTCCTCTGGAACTTGCTGCTTTTGGCGAACATTTTTGCAAACAAGCTCAGGGGGAGGAGCGGCGATGGAAAGAGCAGATGTTCAACGAGTGCTCGGTGACATAAGTGGAGGGCAAATATTTGATGGCTTCAATCTGAATTATTATTATTTACTTTTAATAAAGTGTGGCTGAAGGACTCAAGAGCTAAAGTATCCCTGTGCCAGGTGCTGCGTAAACGTGGGAAGCCTGGCTGGAGGGGGAGCAAAAAGGGTTTATTCAAGCCAAGGAATTAACACAATCTATTTCTGCAATTAAATTGTTTCACACTTCAAATGCCAAGTGCCAAAATGTGAACATCAGACAGACAAAACCAAATTAAAAAAAAAAAAATCCTTAAATATTTGCCACCTTTTAACCGGCACTTAGAAATAAATATTTTGTTCAAATTTCAGCCACTTCTGTACATAACTAAGGGGGGGTGGGAAGTGAAGAGATTCAACCTTTCCAATTCCTCAAAAATAATACAATTGGCTCTGTGACTGATTAAGGGTTATTTGCAGACATCAGTGGATGATCTCAAACACAGCACAGATTCTACAGGAATATAGATCACCAGCATTCATGAAGCCGGGAATTTATTAGATTAGTCAGAGGCTCCGATCTCGTCAGAGAGATCTGGCATTAGGATACAGATAAAGGAATTATGAGGAGAAAAAAAAAGGGCTTTGTACAGAACAGGATGTTGGGTCTATAGTAATGCAATATTTAATAAGAACCAATATCTTCCACGCTGAGGAGCCGCCTCTGACAGAGACCAGCAAGGAATAAATCCTTCCCTTTTAGCCACTGAATACCAAGGTGTGCCCAGCATTTCTGGTCGTGTGTCCAAAGCTGAAAGAGTCAGAAATGATTTTTAAAAAGCCTTTTCTTGCCCATCCTCTCCTCCCAGCTGGGAAGTGCTCAAGTGGGCCGTGCCTGGAGCAGCTCCAGCTTGAAAAATCCATCTGCCAAATGTTGCAGAGATCAAAGCTTGCCCTGTACCCACAGATTCTTAAAGAGCAAGAGGAGCCCCTGGCTCTGCTCCAGCAGCCTGCCAGGCAGGAGTCAAACCTCTCCTGAATTCCAGGTGGGCAGGGGGAGTGCTGGGCTTTTCTGGGAGGAGATTGTTGCTGGAGAGAACTATTTATACCCCAAACTGGTCCTAAAATGATTATTTGTGGGAAAAAAACCCAAACCAACCAAACAACACAAACAAATCCACTACAACCTCTCCTTGCTGAAGTTACTGGGTTTGACTGTTGAACATGTCGGGGTGAGAAAATATTCCAACTGGAGAATTCCTGATAAAACCATATTTGGTTGCAAGTCTTGAATGAAGACAAGGCATTAATCTTTAATTTTAAAGACTCCTTTTAAAATGGAACCTGCTTTTTATTAGCAGGAGGACAGGTTAAAGGAAGCTGCAGGAGTATTCCTCCCCCTCTTGATGCCATGATGATTTTTGCCTTTTTATATACCACTTTTATATAGCTTTTTATATGGCTTTTCTATCTCCTCAGTGCTTTTAGCCCCCACACTTGTAACTCCCTCAGTCTGACACCCCATGGCCCGCTCAGCCAGGAGCCCAAACACCCTGGGAGCCTCCTCTAAGGGTCAGACAGCCCCAGACACCCAGGTCCTGTCCAGACTGAGCCAGGCCCAGCCAGGGGGATCCATTCGAGTCTCTCCCTGGGCAATCTTTGATAGATGTGCTCATTGGCAAGGCCTGGGAGTTGTACACACGATTTATGGGGTGGGGGCATTCCGGGGGCACTGGGACGGTGTGGGGCACCAAGGATCCTAAATAAACACCGAGGTAGAAACCCCTTTCCCTTTCACCGTGTCTGGCTCTTCATTTTAAGACCAGGAAAAGGCAACATCTTGGGAAGGTATCGCTGCTTTCTTCCTTTCCATGAGGACTTGCAAAGAAACCTGGAAGGATGAGATTTTCAGAGGGCCTGAGAGCAGCAGGCAGTGAATTCCCAGAGAAATTCATCCTTCTCCAGAGGGCCCAGCCTGACGTGTGCAGGAGCACCGGCCTGGGGAAGGTTCTGGCCCATCACAGGGATGAAGGACAAATGCTCTGTGAAAAAAACTTCTTCCCTTTCCTTCCTGCAATGCGAATCCAAACAAAAAATTCCATAGGGAAAGAGGGATGACTGAAGGAGCAACACCACAAATGGAGAACCGAGAAATCTGCCTTAAAACCAGGGGCTCGGCCTCGAAATTCTGGAGTCACAAGGCACTGGGATCGTCCTGCCACCCCCTCCCAGAGCAAGGAAACCCTCCCCGCATTCCAGAGGAGGAGCTGAGGGTCTCTGCTGCTTGGGAGGGGGTGAATCACAGCCTGGAATTGGTGCAGGGAGCTCTGAGCAATGCGATTATCGGGCAGGGAGGTGCTGGGAACAGAAAATATTGTGGCATCAGCAAGAAGAGCTCGGGTGCGTGACTCAGAGGCCGCGGTGGCAGAGGGTTGGTGTCATCCACGGAGCCCCTGCTCAGAGCTCTGCTGAACAGCAGGGAGAGCTGGGATTAGGTGCTCGGGGTGGGGGGGAACCTGTGAACACTTTCCAGCAAGAGGATCCAATTAGATATTATGCAAAAGCAGGAATGTTTCTGAATCAGAAGCGAGCAATAGCTGTAATTAATATACCTTTGATATCTTGGGTAGCAGAGGATCTGGAGAAGGGGAGCCAGGAGAAAGGCAGAGGAGGAAGATTTTCAAGAGGCTTTTGGAAGGAGCTGATGGCAGAATTGTTGCTTTGATAGCTATGAAGGTTGCAGTGTCAAAATTAGAATTCAGCCCCCTAAAACCCCCAGCCTGGCCAGGATTTTTGTCCCTAATTCTGTCCCTGTGGGTGCAGAGGTGGCCAAACCTCCTCGCCCTGCAACGTGTGCTGGTTCCTGGAGACCACCGGGAGGGCACAGGGAGTGTGGAAAGCGAAGCTCTGCCTTCCCCAAGCCGCAGCCCGTGCTCAGAAGTGCTCAGGTGTAATTACTGCCCCTCAGTCACGGGTGTCACCTCCCCGCTGCAGCTGCACGAACCGCTCCGTGCCCGGGGGAGTCGCGTTTATTTAAAGCCACCAGGACTCTGCTGGGTGACTTCTGTGTCAGCTGCTCCTGCAGGAGCCCAGGGCAGGGGGACGGGGTTTTTCAGCAGCATCAGCAGCGCTCTCGGGTCGAGGCAGACTTTGCAATATTTGCCTCATCCCTGGCCTTTCCTCCTCCTCCTCAATGCCTGCAGTCATTGTCCCCTGAGCAGAAAGAAGTGGGAAGAGGTTCTCCTTCAGTGCCAGCTGTTACACAGTGTCCTTGCTCTCCAGGGAACCATGACCAGGAATCCACAGCAATTCTGGGCTTACATGCAAAAAAAACCTACTCCAGAAGCTGCTTTTTTTTCCCCCCCACAAAACCCCTGAACAGGGAGACAAAGCAGCTCCTCAAACACATTTTCCCCTTCCCTTTCTCTTCCACCTCCTCCCTACTCCAAAAAAAAAAATTAAAAAAAAGATGTTATTTCCCTTGATTGGAATGTCTTTGTTGCATTCTCAGTGGAGCCCAGCAAACACCTTGAGGACAGAGAGGATGTCAGTCTGACAGCTTTCCTATGGCCCGGCGATACCAAAATTTCAGAGGAAAGTGACAATATTCAGGGAGGCACTGTACTGTGCAAATTCCACTTAGACATTGATTTCTGTGGAAAGCCTTTGGAGAGAACGTGTCTGTGAGCAGTCTCGGCAGCCTGATGGGCACCTCTGGGCAGCAGCAATTAGCAGGAAATATCAATCCGGCAACATCTGCGGGCAAAACACCTTGGGGACAGCAGGTGGAGGCTGTTCTGAGGCTGCTGGGGGAACATCTCCCACGGGGATATTGTCACTGCTGCCTTTGGCCGCTGTTTCCCTGTTGGGAGCACGCCGAGTTAGGCCCCAAAATTGTGTCTGGAGTCCAGAGGAAAGCCTGGCCCCTGAAAGCTCACCCTGAACTCCAGATTTCATCTCAAATGCATTACATCTGAGGCAAAACCTTAGGGAATTCCACACAGCAGCCAAGGCTGGCTGAAGTTTTGGCAGGCAGGCCCCAGATCTCTACCAAGCAGATGCTGCAGTGACACGAGTGACAGTGGCTGGCACTCCTCAGCATTTTATGCCTGGAAGTGTTTGCAAGCAGAGTGAAAACCAAAAGGAGAGTTACACCTTTCTGAGGGGAAAAAACCCCAAGGTTTCAGATCCTGCCAGAGCCACAAAAGGGCTCTCTCACGTTGTGAACATCCCACATTTGCCAGGGAGATCTCGCGCTTGCTTGCCACAAGTGTAATTAGATGATCCATCACGAGGAGCCAGGGAGAAACACTGGCACGGCAAACAAACATTTTCCAGCCTGCTCTCTGGAAAAGAACGGGGAGCTGACAGCAGGGGAAGGGAAACCTCTGGCTCTGCGCTCCCAGCCCCTCTCCTGGCTGCCTTCTCCCTGTAAATTCCAGCAGCCACACTGGAGGCAGATTCCCTCCAGCTGCTGGGAAACTGCTTCCCAGTCAGGTTTTGCTGGGAAACTGCTTCCCAGTGAGGTTTTGCTGGAGCCTGGCCTCGGGGAGGGCGATGTGAGGGGGACGAGCAGCAGGGATGCTCCCTGGATGCTGCCGCCGCGCTGCTGGCATTGAACACCAGGCTGCAACCTTGCAGCCCTGTCCTGCCCTTGACCCTGCCGGCGAATCCATATCTGGATTAGCTCAGCCACCCTGGAAATCCGTGGGGGACTCTGGGTGGGAATTAGAGTGGCTTTGCTGCAGTTAATTCACGAGGGAATTTGTTCCCCTTTGGACTCTTCCTCCCTCTGAAACCCAGACTCTGTTTTGCCTCTGCGCAGGAACCTCACCAAGGCCAGAGCCAGGTGCCATTTGCACCTTCTCCCTGTGTTTATGGTCCTTTCCCTCTCCCTTTTCCCCAGGAAAATGCAGCTTTCTGAGCAGAGGCAGGGAAAAGCACTCCCCTTTCCAGCCGGCTCCTTAAGTGCTTCTTTCTTCTCTGCTGAGGAGCTGACAGCACTGAAATCCAAAGTGCTCCTCAAAGCAGGGCTGAGAGACTCACAAAACACCTTAATGGCCACCGAAACGCTTCCAAATGATGCCGGTTCTGGGGCTGGAGAAAAGAAGGTTGTTTTTAGGATTGAAAACTCAAACTCTCCGAAGCTGGGAATTAACAAAGTTGTCCATGTAATTGTAGTTTATACCACGAGGATGGGTACTGGATGCAGCCTTTAACTGTGTGATCACACAGCTTTAATTTTTAGGGTTTGGTGTTTAAGTTTCCTTATTTCATGCAAAATATTTAGAACTTTTTTTTTCTGCTCCATTTTCCCAAATTAAAACCGTTTTTCTAAAACCAGAAACACCAAATCTTTTCATTTGTGCCACGTTCAGCCGTGAACTTTTAACTTTCCCCAGGATGCATATAGAGACGAAAATGATTACTGTGAAAATAGCTCTATTTAAAGGAAAAAAAAAATCTTGTGGAGGATACAGAAGGAAATGAAAGGAAATTTTGATGACTTTATCCAGGGATTTTTACACCCTCCCTAAGCACCATTGAGTAAATCCCTGATGAATGGACAGGAGATGTGAGCTATAAATGGTTCCTCCAACTCCACCACGGAGCTGTAACAGCCTGGAAAAGGCTGCAGTGGCTGTGCCCATCTCCCTCTCTGTGGCCTTGCCTTTGTGAAGCCGATTTTGCTCCTGCAGTCAGAGCTCGGAAAAAAAAAACCCAAAAGATGCCCAAGGGGCTGATCCTGCCCATCCCAAACCATCCCATTTCACACCTCAAAGACACTTCTCCTTCTTTTTTTGTGTCCCACCCTGCATTTTCTGCATGGTTCTGCCTCCTCGAGATAGTTTTGCATGATGAAAGGGCAACAGGAGAAGAGAAAAAAACTGTTGCTGTATTTAGCATTGATTTTTCCCCTTCACTCTGAGTCACAGAAGCTAACATTTAATTAATTTCTGACACTTTGACAGCTCCTGAGAAGACATTTGTAGAGCTATCAAGTGCTGCTGATAGCACTGTCAGACAGACACTTTTTGAATTATCAGCTATTAAGGACCCATATGCAACAAATTTCCAAGGATTATTATCCAAATTGTTCTCTGAATGAGAAAAGCACACAAAAGCTCAGTGAAACATAAAGAAACCATTGTTCCCAGGTGAATTTGATATTTGCAAATGTTTTGCTATTTTGATCACTTACGTGGTTTAATAAATCGAAGGCACTTTGTCTTTCGCGAAGGAAATTAAGTGGCCCTGGTTTGGGGTGTCTGAGAGCGGGGCCAGATTTCCCCGTCCTCGTGGTCCTCGTGGAGATGCAGCTCTGGGAACGTGGAATGTTTGCTCCTAGGGAGTGCTGAGCAGGGAATGAGGCCACGGAAACATGGAATTGTTTAGGTGGGAAAAGCCCAGTCCGCCCAGCAGCACCATCACCACTAAACCACAACCCCAGGTGCCACATCCAGGGGGTTCTGAGCCCTTCCAGGGGTGCTGGCTCCACCACTGCCCTGGGCAGCCCTTGCCATGGATGGGTTTTTATCCCTAATATCCAATGCAAACCTCCCCTGGCACAACTCGAGGCCTCTGTGAAAGGCTCAGGAGCTCCCAGGCAGGTGTTGGCATTTCCAGCTCCACCATTGGGTTATGGAAAGGTCAGGAATGATTTATAAACTGAGGGGATTCTCAAATTCGATCCCAAATTGCTTCTACTCTTTGGAAGTCCCTTCTCGGAGCGGGACACAGCTGTGGTGTGGGAATATCCATCATTACAGCCCTGCCCTGGCAGTTCTGCAGTGAACCCACCTGACCAAGAGCTGAAATATCCTCCCCACACAGCCAGGAAAAGCTTTTCCCAGTGGCCAAATATCCTCCAAGAGAAAAAAATGAATTTATTTTTCATATCCTGGCACCAGAGAGAGACCCCAAAACAGCAACACCCAGAGCTCCCCTCCACACTCCACGTCCTCCTTTAGCTCTGTTTGTTCACCTCCCTCAGCACAGAGGAGCTTTTCCTTGCCTGAATTTCAAGTTAAGGGCACACAAACCTCTGTCCCAGCAGCAGAATTTCTTTAGGATGTTGTGACAGCACAGAGAGACAGAAAAGGTCCGAGAGCCACTCGCAGGGGATAAAACAAACACCAAACCCTCTGTAGGTTTTAGGGAACTCCACAGAAATCCCACAGTTTCTCATGTTACCTCTGTGGGAGCGCACAGCACGTAGCCATGGGCCAGGGAATGGTGGGGTGCTGCTGTGGTGGCACAGTTTTCCAAGGAAAAGCAGGAAAACCAGTGCCAGGAGCTGCTGAGGGCTGTGGGGTGGCACCAGTGCTGTCCCCACCATGTCCCCCTTCGCTCTGTGACCTCACTGGGGCAATGGCAGAGGCAGCACAGCCCAGCCCTGACTGCAAAGCTGCTGCTGTCAGGTTCCATTACTGTCACTGTTCAGGTCTTGGGTTTTAAAATTTATTTATTTCACTGCTGGAGGAAAAAAAATATAAGGAAAAGACAAAAGCAAAAAAAAAAAAAAAAAAAAGGAATACAGCCCAAAGCCCCATGGAGCACATGGAAAATAAACAAAATGGGTCATGGCATTTCTGCCCTGAACTGTGCACACCGAACAGGGAGCAGGGAACGTCAGGGGACAAAAACCCCGGGTACTTTGCCTGACCCAACTGTAACACAGAGGAACTGACACAGAAATCTGGGGGTGAGCTGGAAATGAGAACCAACTCCCGGAATCCCTGCCTGGATCAGTTCTGCATCCCATTTCCAGCCAAACATTTCACCCAGGGCAAGGCAGAGCAGGCTCCAGGGAATCCCGCGGTGGAGGCGGCACGAACCTGATTGTTCCATTTCTATTTTCCATGCTGACCTCCGACGGCCTCTCCAACACCCCTGTGCCAGGGTGGAGCTGGCACCTGGCACTTGGAGCCCCATGGATCCCCTCAACCTCTCGTGGTACGACGGGGACAGGAACTGGAGCAGGGCCCTGAACGCGTCGGAGGCGGCACAGAAGCCGCACTACAATTACTACGCCGTGCTGCTCACCCTCCTCATCTTCGTCATCGTCTTCGGCAACGTCCTGGTGTGCATGGCAGTGTCCAGGGAGAGAGCCCTGCAGACCACCACCAACTACCTGATCGTCAGCCTGGCCGTGGCAGACCTGCTGGTGGCCACGCTGGTCATGCCCTGGGTGGTCTACCTGGAGGTAAGGGCTCGGAATTCCAGGGTTAAGTAAGGATGGGGAGGGTTTAGCAGCCTGGAAATCAGCTCCTGCAAGGCCTCCTGAGCTTCCCCAGAAGTGTTTTTCATTCCCTAAATACAGGTTTTTTCATTGCCGAAATTGCCTTTTTCCATTCCTGAAATTGCAGCTTTTTCATTCCCAAAATTGCCATTTTTTTTCCCCCAGGAGATGGATGTGAGAGCAGGTGGCTTGAAACCCCACTGCTGCTCAGAGGACCAAATGACAGCCCAATTGCACCAGAAACAGGGGGTCAAGAGGGAAGGGACCCCAATTTTGTGTTCAAAACCACACCACGGGTATCACACCGAAACCACATCAGATTTGTGGAGGTGGAAAGGACCCACAAGGATCATTGAATGCAGCAATCAAAAAAAAAATATATATATATAGCAATCAAGGCCCTGTTTCTGAAGGGCTGCAGGAAGGCAATTGTGGAGGCAGGATGGGAATCCGCAGCTTTTATGTCACAATATAGGAGAGAAAATCACTTTCCACACCTCTGCCTTCAGCACAAAAGTAGCCTGAGTTTACAGTTAATTTCCAGGCTCGTTTATGAGAGGGGAATGATAACACGGAGAGGAGAGCAGGGGAAGGAGCCATAATCAATGAGCCCATTAAGTCCTGATGCAAAGCAAAACAAACCCACTGACGTGACTGGGGCTGTGGAGAGAGCGCAATGCTAATTATCACTCGAGTTAATGATTGTTTTCATGGCACTCGGAGAACGTAAAGCCTCGTGCCTCTGCTGAAGCTCATTACCACGGCCACAGGCTGGTGGGAGTGCAGGCTGTGCCTCTGGGACTTCTTCTGTCCCTCTATTCCATTCCTTTTTTACCACGACCCCTTTGAGGCAGAGGCTGATGCTGGGAGAAGCTCCTGCTCCCTCAGGTCCGGCCAGAAGAATCTCTCGGACCTTTTTAATTTGAAGGCAGAAGAACGAGCCACAAATGATGCAGAATTCTCTCCCCTCTCTGGATTCACCCGCAGGGGTTGGTCAGGAGCCACAGCTGCCTCGATCTACCAGCTGGAGACGATTTTCTCCAGGTTTTGTGTCACAAGCTTGGGCAAAAAACTAAAATCAAAATGAAACACCTAAAAAACCCCCCAGATTTGGTGCAAACAGATCTTTTACCTCCCGATTTTGTAGGTTTCTCCTGCATAAATGGAAACGCCAAGAGGAAGAACCGCAGCTCCCAGCTTCTCCCAAACCATGCCCTCGGGAAATTGGTTTTGCAGAGGTTTGGATCTGGCTGGAAACCTTTGCCTTTGGTCGAATTCTCCTCAAAAGTTCCTGATGTAACTGTCTCTTAAGTGCTTTTTTAATCACTGAGTATTCATCTGTCACTCAGGCTTCAATGCAGTCATTCTGCCTTCTTTATGCTGCCTATGGTTATGTATATCAGAGCAGAAATAACTGAAGAATAGATATCTTATTCATTCTATTTTCAAATGCAGTAGGGCTCTATTTTTGTTAGAGGGAAATATACTTTTTTTTTTTTCCCCATCACATGTCAAACACAGCAGTCCGAATAATTGCCATTAAACTTAATTGGCAAAGTTCAGCTTCAACAGCAAGAGAAGTGAAGAGAAAAAAGGCTACTGGTGCCTGGAAGTGTTGTCATTAGTTCTTTGTCTTTAGCACATCGTGTGGGGTGTTAAAGGCTTTTCACTCGGAATTAAACTCATTTTGTTCACCAAAAAAAAAAAAAAGATAAAGGTGAGGAGTGCCTACCCCGATTTTTTAAACTAAGAAATGAAGGGAAGCTCCTCCTTGTCTGCTGCTGACCTTTGCTGGGTGTAATTGGAAAAACTGTCTAGGAAAAAGCTGTAAGTACAATTAGAGGTGTTTGGGGATGAAAACGAATGTATTTCCTGCCTCATTCTGCTTTGAAAGGCTTCAGAGAGCTTTTCAAGCTCCTTTATCTTCTCTTCTGACTTGGAGGAGCCTTGTGCTCCCCGGTGCCACTGGAATGTGAGCCCAGGTTTGCTGTTCGGGCAGCCCAAATCCCCAGAGAGCAGCAGGGTGGAATTACACAGGATGGGATCACACCAGCCCTGGGGGGAATGGTTTGGAAGGGGCAGAGCTCTGCCTTTGACCCAGCACAACCCCAACCACCCGCCAGCCTCTCCATCTTCGTGCCAAACTCTCCCTTTGTGCCCTCTCGGCAGCCCAGCCTGGGGAATTGCTCCCCAGCCCCGGGGAATTGCTCACCAGCCCCCGTTGTCTCCTTGCAGGTGGTTGGGGAGTGGCGCTTCAGTCGCATCCACTGTGATATCTTCGTCACCCTGGACGTCATGATGTGCACCGCCAGCATCCTCAACCTCTGTGCCATCAGCATCGACAGGTGAGGGCTCTGTGCCACCAGGCTGTGCCAAACCCAGGGCAGCAGGTCCCGGCCACCTCTGGGTGGTCCCAGTTCACCTGGGACTCAGAGGCTTGAAAAGGGTGGGAGTTTTTTGAAGAGCAGCTGAGGTCAGAGCAGGGATTTTGTCAGAAGGTGAAGAAAGGCTGGTCCTGGGAATGCAGACGGAATTGTCCCCACGTTCCCACGAGTTTGGTCCTTCTGTTTGTGTTCTGGGATGGTGCAGCAGGTGTTGGTGGGAAGGAGTGGAAGGAAAACTCGGTGCTGAGCCCACCCAGCCTCCCACCTCCCGACCCAGGGGCTGCGGCCACCCTGGGACGTGTGAAAGCTGCCCTGCCTCACCTTCCCGTGCAGGGCCAGGAGCTGGGTGCCACGGCAGCCCTGGCGGGGTGACAGCAGGGCGTGTGTGTCCCCTGCAGGTACACGGCCGTGGCCATGCCCATGCTCTACAACACCCGCTACAGCTCCAAGCGCCGCGTCACCGTCATGATCGCCGTGGTCTGGGTGCTCTCCTTCGCTATCTCCTGCCCGCTCCTCTTCGGCCTCAACAACACAGGTGAGGGCTGTGCCACCTGCAGCTGGCTCCTGGTGTCTTCCCGGGGCCCCAGGTAGCCAGGAATAAAGGTGGGATCAGGCTGGAGGTATATTTGAAGTGTTCTCTCCCTCGCTGTTTGCATGCTGATTCTGGGGCTGTTCCATCTCTTGCCCTTCCAGAGCAGGGTTTCAGACTCGTCAGAACCGAGGTGATGCAGGAGTTCACACAGGAGCAATCTGTGTTACCTTAACACTTGTCCACGACAAATTCAAAATCCTCCTTCTATTAAAACACCTGAAAGGGAAATTCGTGGGACAAAACTTTCCCCGAGGCAGGAGAGAGAAGGACTGGCAGCTCAGCCAGCAGTTTCCTGGGAAGGCTGGGCTGCATAGAGCACGGGATCAGCAGCCTTTAGCTGCGAGGGAAGCAGTGGCCAAGGACTTCGGGCGGACCCGCCGGCCTAGAGCCCGAGGGGAGCTGGCAGGGTGGTCCCCTCGGCGGGGACAACAACCCTGAAAGGTTTTCTCTTCCAGATGAGAAGGAGTGCATCATCGCCAACCCTGCCTTCGTGGTGTACTCCTCCATCGTGTCCTTCTACGTGCCCTTCATTGTCACCCTGCTGGTCTACGTGCAGATCTACATCGTGCTGCGGCGGCGCAGGAAGCGCGTCAGCACCAAGCGCAGCAGCCACGTGCTGGACTCGGACACGCAGGCCCCCCTGAAGGTACCCAGCCCTCTCCATCCTCCCCCTCCCTGCTCCTCCTGCCCCGAACGACCCCGCCGGGAGCAGGCCGGACCCGCCGGCTCGCGGAGGTGGATGCTGGGGTCAGTTTGGGGTCCCGGCTGCAGGCTCTGGGGTTCTCAGCTCGCTGGCTGGTGCTCCTCAGGCCTTTCAGGATCTCAGCAGGTGTTCCGGCACCAGGAGCTGCTGCGTGAACCCAGAGCATCTCCTTGGGCTGGGCTGGGGTGCCCGAGAACAGGGGCTGCACCACTGTCTGTGTCAGCCCTGCCGGGGGTACCCAAAAACAGGGGCTGCACCACTGTCTGTGTCAGCCCTGCCTGGGGTGAAGAATCACAGAACCAAGGAATGGTTTGGGTCAGAAGGGACATTAAAGACCACGGGCAGGGACACCTCCCACTGTCCCAGGCTGCTCCAAGCCCCGTCCAACCTGATCTTGGGCACTGCCAGGGATCCAGGGGCAGCCACAGTTTCCCTGGGCACCCTGTGCCAGGGCCTCCCCACCCTTCCAGGGAGGAATTTCTCCCTAATATCCAATCCAAACCCACCCTCCTTAGGCTTAAGGCCATTCCCCCCGTGCCCCAATCACTCCAAGCCCCTCTCCAGCTCTCTTGCAACCCCCTGTAGGTGCTGTAAGGTCTCCCCAAAGCTCGGTGCCAATGCTTGGCACAGCTGGGGCGCAGAGCTCCTCCCTGGGAACGGCAGCTCTGCAGGGAAGCAGCCTCTGCCCACGAGAGCTGTGTGTGAGGGAGCCCAGCTGGGCGGGCTGGGTGTGAATCCACTTGTCAAAACACTGCTCTGGCAGCACGAACAGCACACACAGCACAGCACAGCACAGCCCAGCATAGCCCAGCACAGCCCAGCCCAGCCTAGCTCAGCCCAGCCCAGCACATCCCAGCACATCCCAGCACAGCCCAGCCCAGCCCAGCCAGGGGGACGCGCAGTCCCATAGGCTCCAGCTCCAAACCACGCTGGAAAGGAGGCAGAGGACAGGGACACACCAACACCAGCAGATCTTCGTGGCCTCCTTCCCCCTGGTGAAGAGCACAGGGGGGTGGCAGCCTCCATCACTGCTCCTCCTCGCAGCAGTTCTCCCCCCTGCTCGGCACCTCGGCCACGCTGACGAATTCCTGATTAATTCCTTTGTATTCCCACGTGCCTCCCCCTTACCAGCTCCCCTTCCCAACCCCTCCCTGCCTGTGTAACCTCTGAGCTGGTGCTTGCCCCTTAGGACAAATGCACTCATCCAGAAGACGTCAAGCTCTGCACAGTTATTGTGAAGTCCAATGGGAGCTTCCAAGTTAATAAGCGCAAAGTGGTGAGTGTTAAAGAGAAGTGGGAGCTTTCCAGAGCCTTCAGCCTTCCCCTTCTCCCTCAGGACACGAGGTTAATTTATGTAGGGTGGGAGAAAAATAAACTTAAGAGCAAAGGTTACCATTCAATCTCAAAATTTAAATAGTCTTCCCATTCCTTGGAGTGAAGCAGGGGGTTTAAGCTCACGGAGCTCAAAAAGCCAGATTAAGCTCACCTAAAGATCAGCTCTAAAAGCCACGGCATTTGAACATTTTTGTGCCTTTGATTTCCTTCTCCTCCCTGTTGTTTAAATCTTGGACTGCATTGGCTTTGTTGGGTTTTGCTTTTCGATTCAATTTTTATTTATTCGCATTCCAAAAACCTGAATAAAACCTGAGGAGAGTGGAGACGGCGTCTCCCCCATTTCTGAGCCTCTTTGTGCCAAAAAGGAGAATCCTCCAGCGCAGTTCTGTCAATCCCATCTGCCCGAAATATCTGTAAACACACCAGAGCCCTTTCTCCAGGCGCCACGCAGGGAGGGAGAAGAGGGATTGACTGTTCTCCAGCATCATCCAGCTTCACTCTGTAAGGAATGTTCATTGCTCCTCTCTGTGTATTTACCTGTCATTATGTTGTGGACATTTGATTCTTGTCCAGGAGGCAGAGAGTCACATAGAAGAGATGGAAATGGAGATGGTGTCCAGTACCAGTCCCCCTGAGAAAACGGCCCTCAAACCCACAGCACCAAGTAACCACCAGTTGATTGTGCCAGTTGCTTCTAATCGGGGCAACAACTCTACCCTGCAGGCACCCCTGAACAGCCCTGGGAAGGTGGAGAAGAACGGCCATGCCAAAGAATCCCACCACACAGCCAAGGTCTTCGAGATCCACTCCCTGCCCAACGGCAAGACGAGGAACTTGCTCAAGGCCGTGATCAGGAGGAAACTGTCCCAGCAGAAGGAGAAGAAAGCCACCCAGATGCTGGCCATCGTGCTCGGTGAGAGCGTGCCCTGGCTGCCCCGGGCTCCCCGCAGAAATCCCGGTCCCCGTGTCCTGATTTTCCAACCCCTCTCAGAATTCATTTCACCTGCTCCATTAGAGAATGGGCAGGAGGCAAGGGGCTGCCCGTGGGAGGGGTCCCTCCTCCCCAGCCCCCCACAGCTGGCAGTGCTGCACTAAAGGTGCCCAAAGCCGCCCCTCTCGGGGGCACGTGGGCTCCCAAAAAGCCCCTCTCGGGGGCACGTGGGCTCCAAAAAGGGGGGGAAGAGCTCGTGGGCTTTCTGGAACAAAAGGCAGCAGAGCTCAGCAAAGCTGGCAGCTCTGAAGGGCAGAGCTTCTGCTGTGTCCGGGCTCACTGCTCGAGCAGAGGAGTTCTTTGGTACCCGGGCAGAACACAGAGCAGGGCGCTGGGCACGCACACACAGGCAAACACATCCCCCTTCTACCGCAGAGAACCTCGCTGTTCTCCCAGCCTGAGAATCTGCCCGGCTTTCAGCAATCAAAATCCTCCTCTCTCCTTTTTTCCTCCCCCTCCCCCAGGTGTTTTCATCATCTGCTGGCTCCCCTTCTTCATCACTCACATCCTGAACATGCACTGCGACTGCAACATCCCGCCGGCCATGTACAGCGCCTTCACGTGGCTCGGCTATGTCAACAGCGCTGTCAACCCGATTATCTACACCACCTTCAACATCGAGTTCCGCAAGGCTTTCATGAAGATCCTCCACTGCTAAAAGTCACAAACAGCACCCGCAAATTTTTTTTGTTTTAGGAACGGAGGGGGAAGAGGAAGCGACGCCATTCACGCACAGCGGGGCGGCCGGGGGAGGGGGCTGGAGCTCTTGAGTCGGGCGCCGCTCGGTGCCCGAGCGCCTGGTGGGGATGGAACGAGGTGGGAGGGTCTCTCACCCCCACTGGGTGACCTCTGGACCAGTCCCGAGGGCGCTTTTCAGAGCCGCCCCTCGCGCCGCGTTGGAAGCGGAAGCGCAAAAATCGAGGCGTTCTCGCTCGGTTCTCGCCCGTGGCCACCCGGCCTGGAGTGCACTGGACACAGAGTGGCCACGGGGCCACGAGGAGGTAGCGCTGGCTCATCGGCACAACTCTCACCAAAGACAAGGCCGCCCTTCCCGCTTGGCAGCAGGGGCCAGACAGGGCCTGTGGAAGCTCCGTGCAATAGCTTTGCCTTCACCTCGAGCTGACCCACCCGGTGTTGAACTGCTGAAGCCTTCAGAAATCAAATAAAAACCAACCCAAAAACTTTCAGAGGTCCCCGAGCGGGTCGAGAAGGTTCTGCCACCCACAGACCCGAGCCCTGCAGCAGCGTGGGCCTACGAGCCACGGGTGGAAGGGAGAAGGGGGCATCGGTCTCACGTCAAACCACTGCATCGGTGTAAATAGGAATAAACAGGATGGATTTTGGAGCCCAAGCCAAAAAAAAAAGAGATGGAGAGAGAAACTCAAGGAACAGAACCTTGTCTTGCATGGTGTACATCCAACAGGACCCCCCTCATCTCTCATCAGCGATTTCTGCCCACCAGCATCTCATCTCCAGGCTCTGCCCAGGGGTGACGCTCCCGGGGAGGGGTGGCAGCGTGGCAAATGTACGCACACGAGGACACTGTGCCAGGGGGGCACCCGCAGCCCCGCCGCCCCGGGGGCACCCTGGGCACGCCAGCCAGCTCAGGGCTGGTTCTTCTCACCTAAATCAGGGGTCCCAGGGAGCACCTCGGGTCTGATTTGCCTCTGCCTCTCCGCAGAGAGCGCAGAATAACATTGTGCCTAATTTAAATCAACAGTCAAGGAGATAAAACTGTGCATTTTGGAAAAAGCCAGAATAAAAAAAACCCAAGGAAGCCCCTGCCTGGGCCAGCTCCTGTGTCCAAGCTGGACTCTGGAAAGGTCTGGATGTTTCCAGCATCCCTTAACTCTCTGCTATCTATTTTTCCATGGGTTCTAAGAACTGAGACCCCACAAGAGCCTCATTTCACCACGCTGAACCTGGCGCCGCCAAACCCACGCTGTACCTGCTGCTTGTACTCAGTTCACACGATATTTTGCAATATCTCTGTAAATAAAACACAGCAAGGTGAATAAAACCACGTGGAAATAGGTCTGGCTAGAAAATTCCTGCAGGATGTGGAGCAGCAGAGGGTTGCAATAGCCATAGGCAGGGGCAGGCTCCTGGGGTGCAGTTTCCTACAGGAGTGAAAACACAGTTGGGAGGAGAGCAATAGAATCCCTTTTTTTTCTCTATGCAGTTTGTGGAATATTCACTCAGTTTCTGCTTCAGATGAGGTGAAGATCTGCCAAGGTTTCCTTTAATTCCCTGGGTTTCCTGTGTTGCTAATGGGGCATTTTCCTGTGCTGGCAGGATGTGATCCGGCTCTGATTCAGGAAGGGATTATGCCAAGCAGCTCTGACACATAATCTCAGCTGTTTTCTGAAATTGAAGCAGCAGTCCCACCTTAATCCCCAGGTTTCTGTTCCAAACCTGGCATTCCTGGAACAGGCTGGCATCCAGGGGCTCTGACAGTCAGCCCCCAGCCTTGTGTAACATTTGAACCTGGCTCTTCGTGGCTAAAACCTGCAAAATTGGGAACAGCAACACGAGAGATCTCAGGCACACACGAGCTGTTCCTTTTCCCTCTCAGTTTTAACCAAGTAAAGTTCACTCAGAGATGGGAATCAACCCAGACTCGTACCCCAATAGTCACAGAATGATGCAGAGTCAGGAGGGTTTTGGGCAGAAAAATGGCAACAAGTCCATTTTCTAACTTATTTACGAGCAGAAAGATCCACTTGACTTGGGGAATTAACAGGGAATTTGCTATTTTAATGCAAATATGACATCAGTAGACAAAAAAGCTTTAAGGCATCTGGAAGTTGCCACAGGTGACGTTTGCCCTGTACTAAAACCCGGCGTGAGCCCTCAGGATAAGTGGAATGTGAACAATACCTTAACTTTGTGCCATGATTTTACTTCGTGCCCACTGTTGACCCAAGGAAAATCCTCACCTCCAACGCTGGGTACCTCGCTCCCAAAATTTTGTTTCTGGATTTAGAAGCAGAACCTTATAGCTCGACCCACCCGAAAAAAACTCTTCCAGAATGTCATGGAGGAAAAAAAAGCTGCTGGAAAAGGGCCCGTGTCCTTCGTGTGTTGCCAGCTTGGGCCAAGAATCCCCAGGTGTCATTTCCCAGAGCTTCAGGATTCGCTGTGAGGAATCACCTGCAGCCCGTTGTTCACCCCCAGGACATTTGAAGCTGCTCCTTCCCTACCACTCCAGGCTGAAGTGTGGGAGTGTGAATATCCCCTGTGCCCCTGGGGAGGTGGCAATGCCAGCTCTGTGAGAGGTTTTCCTTCCCCATAAAACTCCTGCACTTCCAGACAACGAACTAAAGCACTTTTTGCACCCTGAGCTGAGCCTTCAGAACCCTTTTTGGAGACAGCACCGAAACTCATCCTCACCTCTGGCTTTCCAAGGAATAAAAAGCAAGGCTGAGAGCAAGGACAGCCTGTGCTGACACAACGAGAGCCGGTGGCTGGGGTGGAACCTGTTGGTAGGAGCTCCTCAGAACCCACCACGAGTCAGCTGCATCCTCGGAGGCCTCTCGCCCACAGGTCCGAGCCTGGCAAATCCAGACCTCACTGTTCCTTCCACTCTGGAAAAAACAAAACCTCTGCTTCCCCAAAGCCTTCTGCTGGCAGGACTTGCTGGTGATGGGAAGGGGACCGAGCTGTTTTTTAAAAACACCTTCACGAGAAGATCCCGTTTCTTTGTTCCTCGAGAACTTCAGGACCTTGCTCCAGCCCCTCTTTTGTGATTCATTATTTATAATTGAAGCTTTAGTTCTGCTTATTGAGTCTTCCTGCTCCTGCTTTCCCTCCCTGTGATTCCCAGCTTGCTGCAGCCCTGGGTGGGGCTCTCTGCACCCCCAAAACAGGTTTGAATTAAAAGCCAGTGAATTCTGCCTGCACTGTATTTGCTGCTTGCCCTGCTTGCTCCCACTCCACAGAACTGTTTATCTTCCTGGCTGAAGAGTAAATTCACTCCAGTAGGTCTAACCAGCTTATCCAATCCTGCTGAAATTTAAAAAAAAAATTAAAAAAAAAAAAAAAAAAAAGAAGGAAAACAGGAAAAATAAAGCCACTACCTCTTGTGGTGAAAATCTCCAGTGCAACGACTCCGCAGGGAGTCAGGAATGTATAAAATGCCCATCACAGGTACATGTGACACCAATCAATGTCTTCATGCAGCACTGTAATTAAATAGAGACTTGCACAAGCCACCCCGATGTCGATCTGGTTGTTTTGTTCTGTTTTACACCAGCGCTGGTGCCCGGCTCCGAGGGCTGGGGCCCCGGGGAGCCACGGCTCTGCTGCAGAGGTCAAACACATGAAATGCAGGAAAATCTGCCTCAGCCTGAGATTTGCCTTTTTTCTGACTCGCTTCTCAGACTGTTCTCCCTTTTTCCCCCCTTACCAGAGCCTGTCCTTGAGAGTTGTGCTGTTTGTCTTGCCCGGAGCCACGAGAATCAGCCGTGGGAAGGGGAAGGTGCAGAAAGGCGCAGGCAGAAAGGAGCTGGGCTGAAATTCCTCTCCTCTCCCAGACAGGAGCGGGCTGGGGAGGGTCGGAGGAGGAGGAAGGGCTGGAAAGCAGAAGGGCCTGGCTGGATTCATGCTGGAGAGGTTCATTGTTTGGTTTAGGGGTATTTCTGTTTGTGTCTTCTCAAGCTGCACGCTCGGGTGTTCGGTGTTTCCTTCTGCAGGTGGGCCCTCAGCCAGGTTTCGTCAGCACTTTTTTAATATAAAGATTATTCTCTTTATATAAAAGGAGAAGAAGAAAAAATCATCATAAAAAGAAAATCCTTCCCGCTGCTAGGAAAGAAAACTGTGTGTCCATCTCCAAGGAATAACAGCCTAAAATTTCAGTTTGTTGGCATTTCAGAGCCAAAGGTCAGCTCAGTTCTGAGCCGACACAGAACAATCCCTGCCCCGAAGCCCTCAGTTTATGCAGAGACCAGAATCTCCAGAGCTGCTGAGTTCAAATGAGGCTGAATTCTCCTTGTTGGATGAGGGAAAATCAGGAGCCCCAATGCCCCCCTTCCCCTCCCAGCCACACCAGACTAAACAATATTTTCAGGTCCAACAGGACTCACACCAGGTTGTTTTCAGCCTGTCTGGCCTGAGCCTGGCAGGATCAAAGGCAGCTGCTCTGGGGTTCACCCTTACAGCCAAATTTCGTTTCTGAGCCTGTGGACAAAACCCTTTCACAGCACCCAAAAGAGAGAAAAAAGAATGATCTGCCCACCTCCCGGGGCGTCTGAGTGAGTCCTACTGCTCCAGGCCAGGCCTGACACATCCATGGGTGTGCTTTGTTCTGCACACTTTGGAAAGGGGAAAAAAAAAAAGATAAAACCAGTTACTCTTGTTAAATTAACTCCCTGTCTTTAATCAAAGCTTCTTTTAATAATTCCAACTGCTCCCCCAAGTCTTCCTGACGATTCCAGCCTGTCTGCTTCATAAAGAGCTTTTGACTCACAAATAACAACTTTCCTCACCGAAGAAAGAGTGATCACGGTGGACTAAACATAATTAAGGCGCAATGAATAATTAACAGCCCTAGAAAATGCCTTTAAAGAGACTTAAGAAGCAAAGCAAAACCCTTTCAAAGGAGAGGAAAACATTCTGCCTCACCAAGCTGCCATGCTGGGCCCGGGGAAAAAGAAGTGGGCTAATGAGAGCAAGTGAGCACATTTAGGCAGAGCAGCTCTGCCTCCCCGCTGCAATCCTCCCTGGCACGCAATCAACTGCATCCCCGGCCCTGCTGAGCCTGCCAGGGGCACAGCACCCCCAGCCCGGCTGCAGCAGCGATGCCAGGCTCAGGGAAGGAAGGGAACAGCCCAGGTTCGTCCTTGCTGGAGGTATTTTCCCTGGAAAAATACCTTTTCCTCCACGAAAAGGTGTTTTTCCCTGGTTTTAACCAAGCCCCCGCCTGCCAGGGGAGGTGGTGACACGTGGCAGGGTCGCAGGGTGTTGAGCATCAGTGAAACAGCCACAAAAGCACGGGAAGCTGATGGACATGGGCTCTGCAGGGGGATTGGGGGTTCAGCTGCTGCCCCTGCACTGGGGAGGCTCCTCAGCGCAGAGCAGGTGGGGTAAATCGGCCTCCCAGAGCCTACCCTGAGAGGGGACAGACTGGTCAGCAGGGCAGGGGGCTGTGTCTCCTGCCTGTGAGAGGGGACAGACTCCTCAGCAGGGCAGGGGGCTGTGTCTCCTGCCTGT
>VZTA01016798.1:69224-104722 GCA_013398855.1 Mohoua ochrocephala
AGATCTACGAATAATTTTAGAAATAAGCTGCAAGTTGCACAGTCACAAAGCGGAGGCTGGAATGCACTTTTCCAGAGTTTGTAAAGACTCATTTAATTTCTATAGAAACTGAGCAGCAAACAGGTAATTTTCTCTGCAAATTGCTTCTATCACCTCTGGAATGCTCTGCAAGAGCAATGTATTTCCCTCGTGTCTTCTTAATCCCCTGTTATTTTCATTATAAATTTAATTAAGCTCTTGTAGGGAACGTTCCATGACATACGAGCCGAGTTTTGTTTTTCTGCTGGAGCGGGGACAGAAAGGAGCTGCTGAATTATGTGGCAATTGGATTGGTTTGGGTTTTTAATTTTTTTTGGGTAAATATTTCAAATGACACTGAGCAGGGGAGACATTTGCTGAATCAATGCAGCTGAAGCCGAGGGAAGGAGGAGCTGCACAGGAAGGTCTGAGCATCCCAAGAATTCCTTCCAGCCAGGCCTTTCCTCCTTGGATGAAATTAGGGAATATCAAGAGCTGGCAAATCAGGGAAATGCCGAGTTTTTAATGCCCCACACAGCTGGGGGAGGGAGGGAGGGAGGGAGGAAGGAAGGTGAGGAGATGCTGGCACAGAGGATGGAAATTCACTCCATGTTATTTGATGGGCACGAGCTACCCAGATCCTTCACTTGATTCACAGCAGCCTCTAATCCCACTCTGAACGTTCCTTTTCCTTCTCCAGCCCTTTGAAAACCTGCACCATAAATCAGTATTTTCCCTATTTAAATTCCTGAGGAATTTCTGTATAAACCGAACTTTTTTTTTTTTTGGTGGTTGCAATAAAAAGGTCCATTTTTTACACCCCCTGCAACCCAAAATGTCACCAACATTTCACTTCATAACCTGCCCAGCTCGTCGCTTCACCGATGGCAAATGTTAAAAATGAATCATTTTATTACAATTTATTTTAAACGGTACCTGAAAGCTTTGGTGTCAAAGCACCGTGAAAAGCTGGGTTTGAATATAACACACATCAATTCCTCAGGTTAATATAAAATGAAAACTAAATTAGTGGGGTTTGAGCTTTCTAACCCCTCTTTTTAACCCGTTTAATCTCTTGTTATCAGGCAAGAACATCCCCCCCTCTGTGGAGATGGGGTTGTTTGTTTCTATTTCAGCTCTTCCCAGCTCCAGGCCGTGACAAGTCCTCATCCCACCAGGCACGTTTGGGAACGCTCAGGAGTCACAACAGGACTGCCAGAGCCGCTGCTCGCTGTCACAGAGCCATCAAACCCACCGGGAAGATGTTTCTCCCAGGAGGGATCAAGCTCTGGAACCTCTTCCTGAAGGAAAGCAGGAATTCTTTCCCACCAGAGACACGGCTCCAACCTCGGCCTGCAAACAGCCAGGTCTCGTGTGTGATTATTCTGGAATTTCTTTTCCCCTGTGCTGCATCCATTTCAATACTCCCTGCCAGGGATTTTTTCCTTCCCTCCTTGTTTTATTTGATTCTCGTTACAGAGAGGAGATGTCAGGAAATCTGACACATTGCTGTGCCAGCAGCAGGTGAGAATCTCACGACTCAATTCCCACCTGTGCCGGGGCCATTTTACACCAATTTTCTCTGTAGGGAAACACGGAATAAAAGCAATAAAACCCCGTGGAAGATGTGTGTGTGTGTGCTGAGCACAGCTTCAGCCCTGCCTGTGCGAACAGGGGGTGCATAAATCCCTGCACAGGAAGGATTCAATAGGAAGGCGCTGCCTGAAGCATCACCAGGCCCCAAAATGTCCTACAAGCTTGGAAAAGAACTCGGCATCAAATAACTTCATTTTCTTTTGCTCTCTGAAGTGTTCCTCCTCAAAACCTTCCCTTTAAAAAGGGGAAATATTTTCCCTTAATCGGCAGGCGACAGGACAAGGTGCTTTGAGGCATCCCCCCCCCGATGTGGGAAAGCTCAAGCTGTAAATTCCGGAGCTGACGAATTTACAAATCCGTCCTTCCCGGGATAAGCCTGGGCCTTGGGATCTTGGCGTCGTGCAGGGTCCTGTTCCCGGGTTTGCTCCCCGAGGACTCCTTGCCCTGGAGCAGGGTGATGATGTTCTCCCGCTGGTGCCTCACGGCCAGCTGCAGGGCCGTGCAGCCAGTGATGTCCTCCACGTCCAGCAGAGCCCCTGCCTTCAGCAGGGTCTTGATGATGGCCATGTTGCCCTTGAGGACGGCGAGGTGCAGCGGCGTCCGGCCCACCTTGTTCCTGGCGTTGACGTCGGCCTGGCACTCCAGCAGGTTGATGACGCTGAGGAAGGAGCCCCTGAGCACCGCGAAGTGCAGGGGGGCCCAGTGGGACCTCTCGGCCGTGTTGGGGTCGGCCCCGCAGCGCAGCAGCTCGCTGACCACCGGCTCGTCCCCGTAGCGCGTGGCCAGGTGCAGGGGGGTCCAGTCCATGCTGCCCTTGGCGTCCAGCCGGGCGTGGCTGCCCTTCAGCAGCCGGATGATCTCGATGTGCCCCTTGAAGGAGGCCAGGTGCAGGGGGGTCCAGCCTTTGTCCGTCCTCAGCTCCACGTTGGCCCCGTACTTGATGAGTTTCTCGCAGATCAGGTACTTGCCCCTGGCCACGGCCAGGTGCAGGGCGCTGTAGTGGTTCTGGTCCAGGCTGTTGACGGAGACCCCGTTCTTCAGCAGGTAATGCACCACCCTGAACTTGCCCCTCTCCACGGCCACGTGCAGCGGGGTCCGGAGGTTCTTCTGCTTCCTCTCCAGGTCGGCTCCCTGGCTGGCCAGCAGCTTGACCNCCCGAAGCAGGCGGCCACGTGCAGGGCGGTCTTGCCGTCCACCTCCTGGGTGTTGCAGTCGGCCTGGCGGGACAGCAGCACCCGCGCCACGTTCTCGAAGTTGTTCTGAGCCGCCAGGTGCAGCGGGGTCCACCCGTCGTGCTCCTGGGCGTCCACGCGGGCCTGGTGGTCCAGCAGCAGCCGCACGGTCCGGTCGTCGCCGTGCTGGGCGGCGAAGTGCAGTGGGGTCCAGCCGTCCTCGTCGGGGGCGTTGACGTCCGCCCCGTGCTCGATGAGGACGGAGCAGATCTCCGGGAGCCGCCGCTGCACGGCCACGAGCAGCGGGGTGCAGCCGCAGCCCGCCGGGCTGTTCACGCTGGCCCTGCAGCTCAGCAGGAACCTCACCCTGCCCACGTTGCCCTGCATCACCGTCAGGTGCAGCAGGGTCAGGCTGTTCTCCTGCACCCTGCGGAGCTCCTCGGGCGCCGGCTCCTCGGGGCTCCCGGCCTCCCCGCGTGGAGATGGGACAGGGAGCTCCTGGTTATCCTTTCCTAAAGGCAAAGGGACATGAAAATGGGAGAAAAAAGAGTAGAACGGAGTGAAATACGCCCAAGAAGGGAGGGAGAGCATGTGGCTCTTCATAGGATGACACAAAATAAAGTTGTTTGAGAGATAAGGAATACAAAATAAGGCCAGACATGCACTGGGATATCTGGCCTCCCCCTCACAGTATCTATTTCCTGTGTAGTTCATTTTCCTTAACTTAAAACGTCATCCGTGTGGAGAACCCTGTGAGCCACATCCTTCTACAAAAATACAGAGAATTTTTGTGGCTTCCCCTGCTTTAAGTTTCAGGTATAAAGCCAGTCCCCTACTTACCCCCACTCCTGGTGTCTCGGGGGAAGGCGAACTCCTCCTTGTCACTCTTTGTTTTCAGAAAGGAGGAAAGAAAAAGGATAAGACAAAGAGTTTATTTGCATCCTGTAATGTTTGCACCGAGTTCTTTGCTGCTGCTCTGCGGTTTTGTGTCACCATTCGAGAGGTTTTTTATCCAATCCTGTTTCTGCACCCAAAACTCAGCTGAGCAAATATGAACACCACAGGAATGTGGGAGCCTGAAGATGATCTCTGGATATCCACGAGCTTTTCCTCCTCGTGCTCATTTGCTCCCAAGCACACGCACATTCTGCTTCCTGACTGCATAGCAGCATCCCAAAATTACTTCCTTTGTTGTTTAGGGACCCCCAAGCCCCCACCTCTTCAGGCCTCTGGTTGCTTGCACGGATTGGCAAAACCCTCTAAATGCCAATAATTCCCAGCTCCTATTTCTCCCTGTTTTCTGGGCACAGTTACTCCAGTGGCTGGGATTACATTGTGACTATCCTGAAGCCCTGATTTTTTTTCTTAGCCAGAGAAACACGGGGATTTTAAACCGTTTTTTTTTAAATTCCTGTGAGAGTTGTTCCAAGTGGAACATCCTCAGTTCCGTGCTGTGAGCAGAACCCCTGTGATTCTCTGTCTGCTGGAGTTTCTTTCCATGACTGAGGCCACCGTGATAACCCCACTTCACCTGAGCAGGTCTGGAAAAGGGTTTTCCTCTTGGACTATTTATCATTTAATGCATTTGTTAATTACTCTGCAAGTGTCTTATCCCCATAAATGAATCACAGAGGCACAGCCTGTGCAGGAACACCCTGCAAAGGTGCTGAGGTGCACTTCGGAGAGGGGAAACGGCCTCAAGATCTGGCAAGGACAAGGAGAAGACTCAGTGGAACTTCCTGCGTGGTGCTGGGGGCTCTCCTCACCTGCTGGCTCCTGGAGATGGCCGGTTTGTGGGACATCTTCCTGACAAGGCGCTCGTTCTCAGGGTCCAGCACCAGGCTCTGGATCAGTGCCAGCAGCACGTCTGTCTCCACGGGGATATCTGCCAGGGCAGAGCAGTTCAGCTGTTCAGAGCCAGGCAGGACCCCCGTGGGATCAGGCGGAAAAGGGGTGAAGGGGACGTGCGACAGCCAAGGGGCACCGAGCTGTTCAACCTCGGAGATGTAGCTGGGAAAACCGCACGTGAACTTATTCCCTGTTTGCCAACCCACGGGGCTGACCCTTGGCTAATCCACATCCCGGTCCCACCTGCAAAGCTTGGCCTTTGCTTGGGGTCTTGGTCCCAGCACCTCTTCATCAGGTCAACCATCTGGTGGCACTCCCCTGGCCAGTCGTCCCTGACCAGCTCCAGCCCCGGCCTCTTGCCCGCTGCCACCTTCACGATGATGGCCATCATGTTGGCCCCTGCGAGAAACCAGCACGCTCTGGGTGTCCCTCCCCGTGCAAAGGGCTGCAGCAGACACCCCACAGGGTGTGGGGCTCGTGTTTACCTGCGTAAGGTTTCTTCTGCATGAGGACCTCCCAGATGACGATCCCGAAGCTGGGGGAGAGCACAGACCGTGAGCGCTTGGACACTGAATGCACTTTACTGCTTCTTGAGAAATGGGGAAAGCAGGAAGGAGGTTCTTCAGGAGGGAGGGATTTCATCCCCCCAGACCAAAAGGATCAGGCCTTTTGATTCTGCCTCCTACATCTCCCCTGAGAGTGGGGCCGTCACACCCCAGAGGGTCTGTGCAGTGAGTGAGCGACTTGGAGCCTTTCCTCACAGAGTCAGGCTCTCAGTGCCTTTTTTCCACTTTATTCACACTGGGGTTCAGAGCCCTGGGAACTGCAAGTTCCTGTGGCCTGGTGCAAATCCCCCTTTCCCCCTCTGTGCCGTAGAGGCCAGGGGGCCGAGGAATTTCCAGGCATAGACACGGAGCTGGTGTGAATGTGCTGCAAAGCCAAGCTGAAATCTCTCCTCCGCCTCTTCCTGACCAAAATGAAGCTGAACGCTGAGGCTGAAAAGCCAATTTGTAGTTGTTTTAAACCCCAAAATGAACCTCAGCAGCGGCTGTGATCAAAGAGCAGCACTGGCTGTTCTGGGCTCTGATCTCACTCATCTTTAGAAGAACTCCCAGGGTGTGATGGCACCTGGCAGTGTTCCAGCCCCCCCTGTGCCGTGTGCCAGAGCTTGGGGACACCCCGGAGCGCCCTGGGGCAGCCCTCACCTGTACACGTCGTACTTGATCCCCGGGGGTTTGCTGTTCTGCAGGAACATTTCGGGGGGGATGTAGCTGAGAGTGCCCCTCAGAGCCGAGCTCTCGATGTACTGCATCCTGCTGGATTGCTCCATCCACTTGGACAGCCCAAAGTCCGAGATCTGCAAGGGGAAACGGGGAAACTGCCCCAAAATGCTCACACTCATCCCTCCTCCTGTCTCCTGGACATCCCCCCATCCCTCGGGATCAGGGACAGGAGGAGGTGCCCAGCAGCCGGAACCTGACAAACCCCTGACCATTTGCAGCCACTGAGTCCAGCTGGAGCCTTAAATTCCCAGTGCTGGCCCAGATTCCCTGTATGATCCTGAGGACGCCGTGTAATTTGTTCACCAGCTGCTTCTTAGAAGCCCCACAGGTCAGTCTTTCATGGAGTGTTCCTGAAGAACCTGATTTTCCGGGATTCTGGGCTCCTTTGGCAGGAATAACCTCGCAAACCTGGCACTAAGGCCGTACCTTGACGTGCATGTTCCCATCCAGAAGGACATTCCCCGGCTTCAGATCCAAGTGCAGCAGAGGAGGGCTCATGCTGTGCAGGAAATTCATGGCCAAGCCCATCTCGTGGATCACCCGGAATTTCAGCTGCCAGGACATTCTGTGGGTGGGAAGGATTCTCTCCAAGGACCCCCTGGCCATGTATTCCATCACGATCCCCAGAGGGCTGTTGCACACCCCGTAGATGGTGACGATGTGCTGGAATTTGATTTTCTCCATCTTGCTTGCCTCCTCCATCAGACAGTTCATGCTGGTCCTGGAGAAGTGAAGACAAAACCCCCAAAAAATGAAGCAGAAGCAAGAAATTTTATCAGTTGATTCACAGGCTCAGAAACTCTGTAGCAGGTTGGTGATACCCAGCCTTTCTGAGCACTGCCTACCCCAGAAAGATCCATCCCAATTCCCCCCTTGAGGTGATGATTGTGCTGCCCCACGGTGATTTTTTGCAGATTAAAACCTGGCACAGAAGGTCTTGTGACTTCTTTGGGCGAAATCAGCCACCACAAGGAAAGAGATGAAAAACTTGCACTTATTTAGGTCCTCAGCAGGCCTCCAGTGGCCACAGACAGCCTGTGCTTGTCACACTGTGGTGAAACGGCTTTAAACTGCCAGAGGGCAGGGTTAGCTGGGATATTGGGGAAGAATCCTTCCCTGGGAGGGGATGGGATGGAATTCCCAGAGGCTGCTCCGTCCCTGGAAGCGCCCAAGGCCAGGTTGGAGCAGCCTGGGACAGTGGAAGGTGTCCCTGCACCCATGGCAGGGGGTGGCACTGATGAGCTTCCAGATCCCTCCCAACCCAAACCGCTCTGTGCTTCCACGGAATTCCCGGTGTTTCCCAGGTGCCAGGAGCAGGCACAGCTCTGTGCCACGCCTTGGCCATTCCCGCAGCCCCTCCTGTGCCCGCAGCCCCGTGTCCCTGGGCACGGAGAGCCCGGGCACGTCTGCTCCTCGCTGCCAGCTCCGGCAGACCTGGTTCCCCAAAGTCTCACCCTTCCCGACCTGCTGAACGAGTTTGGGGTGCCTGGGGCGCTCCGGGAGCAGCCGAGCAGCAAAGTGCCAGCAGTGCCTGTAAGAAGCACACCCTGGGAACGGAGCTGAGCTGCCAACAATTAGGCCGGGCCATTAATTGATCTAAAATGCTTCAGCCAAGCAAAATCTACTGCCAGACTTCCTCACAGCGAGACCTGCCCCTGGATTTAGGAATCTCAGGTGTTTTACTACAATTGATAAGACACTGAAGTAAAACTGATTCATTTGACTATTTTTTTTTCCCCCCTCCCCCAAACAGGAACAAAATGCAAATGTTGTATCTGCAGAGCAAACCGAGGACAGTCAGTGCTCAGCCTGAACTCAGCTGTTGCCAGCAACAAGAAATCACACAAGTGTGAGATTTGTACCCAGGCAGGATCCTTCCAAATGGAACGGAATAAAATTTTAAATTAAATGACTTCATCGAGGCAGTTGTTTCTCCATCAGCTCTGCCCGTATTGGATGTGTTAGCAGCAGTGGTTGTGATTACCTGCCCTGCTCCATCTCCAGACCCAAGGTGGGCACCAGAGGGATCTCTGCAGGTGAGAGACACAGCGAGAAGCGGAGACGAGCTGCAGGTGCACCACGGAGAGGAAAGAGATGTCTGGAGGATACGGGAGCAGGGCAGTAAAAACCAGCTGTAAATCCTCTGCCCCTCATCTCTAAACCTGGTGATTGGGGTGATTAATTCCGTTTGATTGATCCACATCAGCCCCAGAGGCCAGTGAAAGCTGCAGGTCGGTCACCAGGCTGCTTTCATCCATCAGCCCCCGATGTCAGCCCCGTTCCATTCCCCGCGTTCCTCGTGTCCCTTTGCACATCCGCACACGAGACAGGGACAGGCAGCACTCCAGACCCTCTTCCCACTCCCTTTGGGTGCCCAGCCCTCGACTTCCCAAGGAGCAGAAGCTCCTTCCCTGAGTTCCAGCCCCGAATCCATCCGGCTGGGATGGCCAGCGAGGCACAGAGCAGAGCAGGGGTTACCTGTGAGGGCTGGAGTCCTGCAGCAGGTACGGGGAGCACTTCACGGCATAGACCGTCCTCCACCTCCTGTGCTTCACCTGGTACACGTGGCCAAAGCCTCCGCTGGCCACTCGGACCCAGTCATCCTCGAAATCCTCCTTGTTGAACACGGTCAGGCTGCCCAGCCGCCGGCCCCGCTCCGCACTCATGGCCCAGCAGGCACAGCCCGGCTGCTCCTCCTGCCTGGCTGCTGGCAGGAGGCACAGAGCAGCTCCTCCTGCCCTGCCCTGCCCTGCCCTGCCCTGCCCTGCCCGGGGAGGTGGGGATTCACCCGAGGGGAGCCCTGGCAGCTGCTGCCAAGAGGTGGATCCTCAGTGTGGCCGCGTTCGGTTCGCTCGGGAGCTGCGGGGTTTAATTCCAGCCCGGGGATGTGGCTCTGCTCTCTCATCTCCAGCACTGGGTGGGCAAATCCTCAAAGAATTCCAGGTGGAAAATGGTGCAAACGACGACCCTTTAGTGATTGCTCCGTGCTGAGGATGGGATCCCTCGCCTGAGGCCTGAGGGAAGTGGGGCTGGCTGATGCTTGAAGGGAGCAGAGAAATGCACGAGGCTCCTGTGCAGAATTGAACATGAGAGAGGTGGAAAACACTCCAGGAAGATGAACGGAGGAAAAACACCCCAGAAGCAGCTGGATGGAGAGGTGGAAAACACTCCAGAAAGATAAAGAACAGGGAAAAAACCCTCAAACAACCAGAACTAGCACAGGAGCGCGTGAGCATGAGAAAATACCCCAGTGGAAATACCAGAAATGTGGTGAACCAGAGCAGTCCCCTCAGGGATGAAATAAAATCTGCCATCAAATCCCTGGAAAGGGGCATTTGGAGGAGCAAAGACTGGTCAGAGCAGTTCAACCCTCACCATGTGAGCACCAGGAGCAGCACACACCTTCAGCTCTAAAAGGGTTTAAAGACACTTGGCTGGGTCTTGAACGCCTCAGCTCTCTCTGGAGGTAACTCGCTGTCAAAACCGAGGTGGTGCTGATTTCCTCGGTGCTACTGCAATGCAAACAATAATTAGCACTGCTGCAGGGTTAATTGTCTCACTGCCAGCAGGTCTTGACCTGGGATTTTTAGTTCTGTAGCAGAATCTTGAAGAAATCCTCGGAGGAAGCCTGACCCGGGTGGAAACGTGAGTTACTCCTGTCACACTGACACGAGGTGCTCTGGCAGTGGAAAAAGAAAAGGAAAAGGAAAAGGAAAAGGAAAAGGAAAAGGAAAAGAAAAAGAAAAAGAAAAAGGAAGCCAGGCTCTGCAGCCTTTTAGGGAGAAAAAAACCCCATTAAAACTGGATTATTGCCAATTCCCTGGCACTCCCTAGGAGCTGCCCACCAGGAGTGGTGCCCTGCTCCCCTCCACTCCCACCTGCCAACACTGTTTTGGAGCTGAGGACAAGGACAGCGGGGCCCCGTCCCCTCAGGTTCAGGCACACACGAGACAGATGCTGTGATGCTCAGGTTTTATTACAGAGAGTTCAGGAGGAGGGGAGGCACTGGGGGAGCGCAGTCAGTCCGTGGCTCCTTCCCCACACCTTCCAGGTGCATTTCTGGGCCGACAGCTCGGGGATGTTCCGGCTCTGACAGCAGGAACAGCAGGAGGGGAGGAGTGCTGCTGGTCATCGCCAGCACAGACAGGGAGAGCCCTCCCCAGAGGGGCCTTTCCTTGCCCACACTCTCTGCTGCAGCTCCTTCCACGCCCCACGAGGTCTCTCTGTTCCTGCAGGAGGTCCTGGACAGGATGGAGCAGCCCCTGTTCCTCTGGGACAGAGGGATGTGGGGCTGGAACCCACTGGGGGCTCTCCACAGCACCACCCTAAACCCCAGTGTGCCCCCAGGAACACCCCGTTTGTATCCCCCATCCTATGGATGCCTCTCCCCAGTGCATTCCAGCAGGTTCCATCTGGGACTGGGGTGCCCTGACCATTAGTGGGAACTTGGAGAAAACAGCAACAGGACCAGAGGGAAAGGAGGAAGGGACTTGGCTCCTCCGAGACGAGAAAAGCTGTAAAGCTGAGGGGACACATCTCTGGTCCTCTCCACACCCCCAATTCCATCATTTTCCCTACCATTTCTCCCTGGTGGCAGGCTCTAGTGCACGGTGCTTTATTTCACCTGGTTCTCCTGCCCCCTGATCTCCTCTCTGCTTTCCCCATTCCTGTGCCCAGCCTGTGCTGGCCTTCCAGCTCTGCCCTCGCTGGCAGCTGGAGCCCTACGGCGGTTCCTCCTCTACCCTGCAGTTTGTGGAGCCGCTGGTGCGGAAGGAAAGGAAGGAAGGAGAAGCAGGCTGGCAGCAGAGGTGGCATCTCCTGCCCCCTGGCTCAGCAGAAGCTCTACAGAAGCAAAGCAAATCCAGCTGCTTCTCTGACGGCCGGGGGGAGCTGCGGGAGCTGCTGGGGATCACAGCCCCTGGAATTCTCCGAACGGGGGATAACGGCTGGGCTTGGATTTCTGCCGGTGGTGCAGCCACAGGCCCATGAAAGCACTGCCCAGGACAGCCAAGCCAGTGAGGGATCCCAGCAGGACGGGCAGCAGCACGGCCGGACCAGCACCTGGACACAGAGAGAGGGAATCCAGTGGTGAAAAACGTTCTTTGCACTGTTGCCTTTTTCCTGGTCTTAAAATGGAGAGCCAGACACGGTTAAAGGGGTTTCTACCTCGGTTAAAGGAGTTTTTCCCTCGGTGTTTATTTAGGATCCTTGGTGCCCCACACCGTCCCAGTGCCCCCCGGAATGCCCCCACCCCATAAATCGTGTGTACAACTCCCAGGCCTTGCCAATGAGCACATCTATCAAAGATTGCCCAGGGAGAGACTCGAATGGATCCCCCCGTGCTGAGGAATCTCCCCCCTGGCTGGGCCTGGCTCAGTCTGGACAGGGCCTTGGTGTCTGGGGCTGTCTGACCCTCAGAGGAGGCTCCCAGGGTGTTTGGGCTCCTGGCTGAACGGGCCATGGGGTGTGAGACTGAGGGAGTTACAGGTGTGGGGGCTGAAAGCACTGAGGAGATAGAAAAGCTACAGAAAAGGCTCGAGAAAGGGGTATAAAAGGGGTACATAAAAAAAAGGCAAAAAATCATTCTGGCATCAGCACAAACAAAGCCACAAGGAGTGAGGGATGGTGCCAGTGGGTTCTGAGAAGTCTCTCGTGTTGTAGGAGTTCAGTGTCACTCCTTTCTGGTAGCTATCAACATCTCATTAACATTAATGAGCTGCTGCATTTCACCTATGAACACTCCTGACCTACGGCCAACCTCATTCTGCACCAAAAAGCTGCAATTCCTTGCAGACAGAGAACATTCTGCCTCATTTTCCTCCCCTTTCCTCCTCCTAAAGCTTCAGTTCCTTCACAGGATGCATCTGGCTGTGTCTCCTGGCTGAAACTCCGTGGGATGGGACACTGATTAACCACGATGTTTGGGATTTAGGAAGGTCAAAGCAAAGCCCAGGAGTTGTTGGGATAGAATCTAATCAAGAAAGTTGTTAAAAAGATGCTGTTTTTCCTGCAGCAGGAAAAGCTGAGCAAAAACTTCTGCAAGAGATGGAGAAATAAAACCAGCAGAGCCCCACCTTGCACGGGTTTATACAGAAACCTGTCGTTCATCCTCCAGACGGGCCCGAGGGAGACCGGGTTGTGCAGGTTCCCATAGCTGGTCCTGTCGCTGGGCTGGGGAAGGGGCTCCACACTTTCCAAGCAGTCCTGGGAAAGACGTGGAAAACACACCGGGAAGTGTCCTGAGCAGAACCTCCTGCCCCAGGGCCTGGGCACAGCCCCCAGCTCTCCTCAGGCTCTTTTCCACCAGCACAAACGTGAATCTTTTACTCTCTGATCTGCTTTTCTTAGGGATTACCAACCCTTGCCACCATTCCACACCAGGAACTCCTCTCCCAGACTTTAACCAGGGCTTGGGTGGCCACGGGGTGACCTCGGAGTGGAGACTCTGCCAACACCAAATCCCTCCCGGGTGCTGTGGGATGTGCCCCATGGTACCTGCTCACATCCCGGCTGGCCTGGCAGGCAGACCCTCAGCTCGCAGTGCAGGTAGGCCACGGAGTGGTTCAGCATCTGGAACAGCTGGATGGAGAAGCTGGCGGCTCTGGAGCCGCTGCCCTGCAGCAGCTGGATGTGTCTGCATTCCCAGGGCAGCCTGGCAGGAACAAAAAAAGGCAAAACAGCTCCAAATCCCAGCCCTCCCTGCCTAAAGCAGGATCTGCTGGCACAGCTCTGCACAAACTCCACGCCACAGCCCTGCATCTCCATCTGGGACATGGGAAAATCCACAGAACATCAGCATTCCCGGCTGCACCTGCCCTGCTCCGCACCCGAGAGCAGCAGAGCTGTCTCTGGGATTTTGGTTTTGCTGTGGTGTGCCAATCAACCCCTGAGCTGCCTCCAACACACATTTCACACCCCAGCAGGTTTACAAACCCCCCCTTAATTGCACTGCCCTGCTGGAGCAGACAGGAGAGACGCTGATGGAGCAGGGGAGGTGTGGAGAAGCCTGGCTGGCATCCCTGCACTGCCCTGCCCTGGGATGTGCCTCCCCAGCGGGAAGGGGATGCCGCACACCTGGGGCAGCCCCTGGAGGGAGCAGGATGGTTTATTCCCATAAATCCTGAATGAAGGGAGACTTTCCCCATTCCCACCTGCGGAAGAGGCAGCACTGGGCACCCGCAGCCCCGGGGCTGGCAGAGGGGGTCACGCAGCACGAGTGGATCTGGAGCAGGGCCTGGCTGCTGTTGCTCTGCAGGGCCACCAGAGCCAGGAAAGTGTCCTGGGAGGGCTCCGATCCAGCGATGCCGGGGGCTGTGGCCCCTGCAGGGCTCAGGCTCAGCCGCACCGAGTGGTTCCCGGAGCCGCAGGAGTCGCTGACGATGGCGAGGCTGGGGAAAAAGGGAAAAAAGGGGAAAAAAAGGGGGAAAAAAGGGGGAAAAAGGGAAAAAAGGGGAAAAAAAGGAAAAAAATGAAACCCAGGCAGGCTGCAGCAGCAGCAGCAGCACCCAGAGCAGGGAGCCAGGGGTACTTGCCCGTCCAGCATGGCGACATCCGAGTGCAGCCCCCTCCTCCGGTGCGAGTCGCTCCCCAGGGCTCCGGGCTCCAGGGTCACCGCTGTCCCCAGGCCTTCGGCTGCTCCGTCTGTCCCTTCCCTCGTCCTGCCCTCCTCCTCTGCCCCCTCCGTGCTCAGCAGCAGCCCCTGGGCCGAGTCAGTGCCTGCAGCATCTGGCCAGGGGTCCCCTGGGGGTGTCAGAGCTGCTGGGCTCCCAGGGGAATTCGAGGGGACGAGGTCCCTGGCTGGGGGCAGCTCAGGGCCACTGACAGCGGGCTGATGAGTGCCCTGATGAACGAGCCCGTCAGCAGGGACAGGAACTGCTGTCGGGGTGGGGGGCCTGGCAGCAGGGACAGGGCTGGAGTGACCAGAGTCCTGTTCCATGGCATCATCCTCCAGAGGGGGGGACACCTCCTCCAGAGAGGGGGACATCTCCAGAGGGTGGGACGCCTCCTCCAGAGGGTGGGGCACCTCCTCCAGAGGGGGGGACACCTTCTCCAGAGGGTGGGACATCTCCAGAGGGTGGGACACCTCCTCCAGAGGGGGGGACACCTCCAGAGGGTGGGACATCTCCTCCAGGGGCAGTCTGGGTGATGCCGGGTGTGCAGCAGACACAGGTGCCTGAGTGGGCAGCTGCCTGGTGGGGGCTGCCTCTCCTCCTGCTGCCCCCTCACCCTTCCCCACCGCTGCAGAGAGCACCCCTGAGGAGCTCAGCACCGCCTCTGGGTCAGGCTGCAGGGCTGGGGCTGCCAGGGGAAGCCGCTCCTCGCCTTCGAGTGAAGCGGTGACGCCGTCACCCTCGGCTGCAGGGAGAGGAGTCCCTGCTGCTGCTGCAGCCTGGGACGTGCCCTGGGTGGCTTTGGGATGTCCCTGCGGGGCAGTAACAGAGCCTGTGGACACAGATGGTTGAGCTGGAGTCAAACCTGGGCTGGAGTTACTCCCCAGGGCTGCTGAGGGGGGCTGTGGTGTCCTTGTGCTGAACACGCTGGTTCCCAGGGATGTACCGGCTCCTCTCTCTCCTGTGCTGGTGCTGGTTTCAGATGGCCTCGTGCTTTGTCCCGTGCTGGCCCGTGAGAACAGCTCAGCAGGAGCTGGGGAAGGTGCAGGAGCGCTGGCAGCCATCCCTGCATGGCTCACCACGGCCAGAACTCTCCCAGAAATCGTTGCTTTCCTTTGGACCTCTGTGGAAGACGGAGCCTGCTCTGGTGCTGGTGCTGGTCTCTGTGTGGTTATAAAGGGCTGAGGCACGGCGGGGGTGAGTTCCAGCCCCAAACGTTGAGCGAGAGCGGGTTCTCCAGCAGCGATGGGGGTTCGAGCTGCTGTGGCAGGCATGGGGACTCCTCCAGACCGAGCTGTGCTGCCCACTCTGGAATCGCTGGGCCCACTCCCAGCTGGAAGCACGGAGGAGGCTGAGGACGTGCTGGGAACAACCGGTGATGGCAGCAGCTTGGTGCCTGGGAGCCTTTGTGGCGTGGACTTCGGGGGTCTGGTGCTGGGGAATGCCCCGGGTGGGGGGCTGGTGGTCAAACGCCCCGGGTGGGGGGCACGGGCAGAGCTGGGGGTGGGCACTGAGCCTCCCTGGCCGTGCCCTGCAGCCCCTGTGCTGCTCCCAGGCTGGGCGGGCTCTGGGGAACCTCGGAGCCCCTTTGCTGGCAGGAAAGGAGCCGCGGATGAAGATTGTGGCCTTTCAGTGGTGGAAAGCACTTTGGGGGAAGACTGGGGGCTCTGAGCGGACACCAGCACTGGTGGCAGCGGGGAGGTGCCGGGCTCTGCTGGCAGGGAAAGCAAAGCGGTGCCTGGGACCTGCTGGGGATGGGGAGCAGGGATCTGCATCTCCTCGGGCAGCCTGGGCATGGTCTGTGCCATGGGGCTCGTCCGTGGGGCCAGCACGTGAGCTGGGGATGAGGTGACAGCTGGGGATGAGGTGACAGCTGGGGACAAGCCCCTGAGGGCTGTAGGATGAGGATCAGCTGCTGGCGCTGGCTCCGAAGTTCCTTTTGCTCTCTCTGCTTCTTGCATGGACGCAGTGGACAGAGCGGTTTCGGGTCCCACAGACTTCCCCGAGGGATGAGAGGAACTGGTTTTCACTGGGATATCCCGGCTGCTCCCAGTTGTCCCCACATTTGGGGCCGGGTGGGCCACTCTGTGGTCACCCTGAGCAGAGGGCAGTGCCCGTGAGTGTGCCCCGTCACTGGGCAGCAGGACAAACACAGGCCTGACCAGAACCAGGCTGGAAGGGCTCAGGTGCTGTGGGTTTGCGAGGTCCAGCGCTGAAGAATTGGACACTGCCAGGATTTGCTGGATGGAAAGCAGCCCCCCAACGCTGGCACTGGGGAATTCTGTGGGGAGAGGGGAATCCTGCACGGGCTGCAGGCAGATCGTGCCGTCAGCGCTCTTCAGCACGAAGGACAAGTGTGGGGACGAGGGCAGCAGGGTCAGGGGGTCCCCTCTGACTGCGCCGAGGTTCCTGGCAGCCGCCTCGAGGGACATCCTGAACTGGTGTGCCAGAGCCTGGGCCAGGGGTGCTGGGACCTCACTGGGCACCCCTGCACTGGGATGTGCTGTGGTGGAGCTGGGATGGCTTCTCTGGGCACGGGACGAGAGCAGGACTGGAGCGGGAGCTCCCGGCTCGGCGGGGCTGGGAGGGACGAGGCTGGGAGGGGGAACTGCCTGGTCCCTGAGCCCCCGTGCTCCGGAGGGGCTGGGGACGGGGCTGGCTGCTGGGGACAGAGGGGGAGAACCAGTTTTGCTTCTTCTCCTGGAGTCGTGCCCCGTGCTCACCTGCAGCATCCCAGCCAAGGCTCCCCGAGGCACGGGAGGGGCAGAAGCTCCTTGGAGCCGGGACCCAGAGCCAGGAGATGGGGATGGGGTGGTTGGGGTGGGGAGGCCCATGGGCTGCATCCCAGCACGAGGAGGAGCAGAGGCACCAGGAGGCTGAAGCCCTGCCGGGATGGAATCCCAGGGCTGGAGGTCTGCATTCCCAAAGGTGGGCATTCCCAGAGAGAGGGGAGGTGTGGAAGGTTTTAATGTGGAAACCCACAACTGGCTCAATGAGGATGAGCTGAGAGAAGGCTGTGGGCTCTCAGGGGAGGGAGATTTTCCAGGTCTCCCTGTCACTGCCCAAGGAGCAGCATCTCTCTGCAGAGCCAGAGCTGCCATTTCCTGAGAGCTCCTGTTGGTCTCGGGGGGAACGTGCTTGGTGCAGCTGAGAGCCCTGTGCAAAGAGAGGGGCTGCTGTCCGTCAGTCCTGCCAGCTGGGAACGGAGATGGAAGGAATCCATCAGGAGCTGGAGCCTCCATCAAGAAGGAAGAAGAAGAATTTACGCTGCCTGGTGGGAGGGTGTGAGGAGCAGGCAGCTGGGCCGGGTGTCCAGAACCATTTGTGATAGCTGAGGTTGGATTTCTGCCTTTGCTGCCCGTGGTTTCCTGCTGCAGAGACAGAAGAGGGGAAACCTGAATGGGCCTGGCCTGTGTAGTTCTGGAATCGACAGAGCCAAGGTCCCCTGGAGCAGATGTTCTAACTCCAGCATCCAAGCTCTGAGTCCTCCTCAGGTGGGCAGGGGTCACCCCTGCTGTGGGGTCAGGCTGGGCCGGAGGGTTCATGTCCGTGTCCTTGGGCCTTTTCCCAGGGGGAAGCATTGCTGTGGGCAGCCAGCCCTCCCCTGCTCTCCCCAGGGAAATCCCAGCTCCGGGGGGAAATGGAGATGCTGCCATTCCTCTTCTTGCAGGATGAAAATCGAGCGTTGGGGTCAGAAGAGATGTTTTAGGACTCGGCACCTCCCTCTGCTTGATGGCGGGAGGGGAAGAGAGAGCCGTGACCTGGGGAGAGTCCTGGTGCGTCCCTGCACCGGGAAAGGGCTGGGGCAGCCCAGAGCTGGAGCTGGGAGGGCTGAGGCCAGCCCCAGGAGAAGTTTCTGGTTCTCTTTGCAGTGCCAGAGCTGTGGTGGCCTGGGATCCCTGCGTGGAGCCGCTCCAGAGCTTCCTGGGAGATGTGTGTCCATCCTGGGGTGTTAAGGCTGTGCGCAGCACCTCAGCCCCACCCGGGCTCCCGGGCACGGCCCCGGGCAGCAGAGCTGTTCTGTTTGCAGCTCTCGCTGGGTGGGAGATGGAGCCAGGGGTTGTTTCATGGGTGGGATCAGCTCCTGGGCTCTGGACGTGCAAGGTGACCTCGTCCCAGCCACCCTCAGTGACGGGCACGGGGCTGCCCTGGGCCCTGGGCTGGGCTGCTCCAGCCAAGCTCAGGCTCAGCATCCCCCGGGCACCACGGTCACTCCTGGAGGCACCTGAGGAGCACAGAACAAGCCTTTGGCTCAGCTGTGACCAGCCCCAAACAGCTCCAGCAGCGCTTCAGGACAGAACTGAGCAGGCACTGCCTGCAGCCAGGGCCACACGGGAGCTCCGGCACTGCCATTCCCGTTCCCATTTCCATTCCCATTCCCAGCTTTTATAAACCTCATCCTCTGCCGTGCACATTCAGCATCACATGAAGGACCCAAAGCACGAACCAGCCCCAGAGGAACCCTTTATCTCCACCGCAGAAGATGCAGGGAGAGGGAAACCCTGGGGCTGGCCAAGGACAGGCTGGGAGCTCTCCCTCAGCAAAGCCAGGTGAAAATAAACCCGAATGAGCTCCTTCCCCTGGCTCTCCTTCACCACCTCCCTCCACCAATATCCCAGTCCCTTCAGGAGCCTCCTGATCCACACAGGGTGTCCAGGAAGGTTTGCTCTGCCACAGAGCAGACAGAACTCAGCAACTTCTGAAGCCCAAAGCAGCCACTTTGCCATTGAAAAAGGCAGACTCTTGGGTTTAAAGGTTATTCTTTTCTCCACACATTTCTACTTTTTCTGGCTTCACATCAGAAGGTTGCTGTTCCAAATTATACTTCCCAAACCACAGACTAAAATGGATTTTCCTCCCCAAAAGCTTTAAGCATTTTTCCTTAGGCATCTGCCAGGAAAGACATGCATCTAAAAGCTTAGGTGTTATGCATTTAAATTGTGGCTCTTGACAAAGGCAAAGCAGAGGTTTAGCAGCTTCACAAAAAGAAGAAAATCATTAATTAGGTGGGAAATTCTTTGCCATTTCCCAGGTTTATCTTTCCTGAAGAGAACAGCCTGCCTGGGGACACAGCACTGCTTCCACCAGCCCAGTTAATTCATGTGCCCTCCCAGGGACGCTCCCGGGCACCCAGCAAGGAGGAAAGGCAAGGCTGGAGCCCTGCTGTGAGTGACAGCAGCCCCAGGAGCTCGGCTGGGGCAGCAGTAGCAGCAGCACAAACCCATCACCGATTTCGTGCTGTCAGAAATATTTGGCAGGACAGCTGTTCCCAAAGGAAAGGCAGCACAACGTGTCAGTGCTGAAAGGCAGTGCCTGGAAAAGGGGATTCTCACCAGCTGGATCCTCAGTGCTGCTTGGAATTACTCAGGAAAAGGGATTTTTAATTGGTTTTCCCCTAAAGAGACGACAAATTCCTTGGGGATTGAGCTCAGGTGGAGCAGCACAGCAATGTCCTGATGTGGGGCCACTCACCCCCCGCCCCAGATGAAACCAATTCACCCAAATCTTGGGCTGAGCAAACAGGGAGAAGCTGCTCCTTCATCCCAGAGCCGGCCCACACCTGAGGCTGACAGCACAACACCGAGAACGGAGCAAAAGAGGCAGAAAAGCAGCGATTTTTGAGGTCAGAACATTCCCATTCCCATCACTCACCAGACAAATCCAGCAGCCCAGCTGCCAGCAGGATAAAGATGGGGAATTCTCCCTGCATCTCGTGGAGCAGCTCCTGAGCCGTCCCAATAAAGGATATCCCACCTGGAAGCAGCTCCCTGAGGAGCCTCTGCTGCCTCCCAGCAATGGGCACCTGCTGCTTGCCCTGAAGGGCACAGGGTTGGGTTACTTTATAAGAGCTTAGGCCAGACACCAACCAATAACCTGATCCAGGGGAAAACCCTGCACCAATTGGAGCCAGTCGGTTTTTAACAAAAGAACAGAGCCTGTTCAGGTGGATTTTCCATCCCAAAGGTGGAAAGTGTGGCTGGGGACACGAGAAGGGGCTTGTGCAGCCCTGGGGGAAGAGTTAAAACACTCCCTGGAGGGCTGGGTGGGGATGTGGAGGGGCTCGGGTGCAGCCAGAGGAGGGGAACAGAGCTGGGGCAGGGCTGGAAGTGCCTCCTGCGAGGCTCAGGGCTCTGGGATTGCCCACTTTGGAGGAAAGGAGGCTCAGGGGCAACCTTCTGGCTCTCTGCAGCTTCCCCAGGAGGACGTGGGGATGTGGAAGAGATGGAAAAGGAGGTGCTGAGCTCTTCTCCCTGGGATCCAGGGACAGGACTGGTGGGAACAGCTCCCAGCTGCATCGGGTGGGATATTAGGAAGCATTTCTTAGCCAAGAAAGGGGTAAAATCCTGGAAAGGCTTCTTGGAGAGGGGATTTTGTACAATGCCCTGAACAACCCACTGTGGCTTCTGCTCAGCCCTGGAGTGCTCAGGCAGCTGGACTGGGTGGCGTTGTAGGTTCTTTTTAACCCAACTGTTCCAGAATTCTGCTTTTTTTTTGTCAGTTTGTGCCAATAAAAACACCCACAGGGATCAGCCTGGATGCCAGGGAGGAGTGAAAACTGCAGTGAAACAAGCTCAGAACTCAAACCTTCCTGAGAGCCCAAGAAGAGCCCAGAGGCTCCTTGGGCACAGTCCCAGCTACGCCCTTTTTTTAGCCATAAAGCCCCGAATCCCTGTGAATATTCCCCCGAAGGCAGCGAGCAGCACCCAGCAGGAACCTCTCGGTGCCAGGCACACAAACACTGAGCCAAAGCTGCAGGCAGGCTGAGGGGACGGGAGAGAACGTCCTGACACGGCCCTGGCTGGCTGGGGGCAGCACAAACCCGAGCTCAGGGCAGATAAGGGCGGTAATGACAGCTGGGAACAGCAGGGACAGCCAGGGAGAGGCCACAGCTCCCGGGGGACACAACAATGACCCATTCTGCAGGCTGAGAGAGGGGAACCCAGCAGGGAACTCGGCAGCGAGGGGCTGGCAGGTCCCATTGCCAGCCCCAGCCCTGCCCCACACCTCCCTGGGGGAACCAAGGTCAGGGTACCACAGCTTTCCCCACTCCCTGGGAAGGAGAATCCCTGGCACAACTCTCCAGACAGGGTTGGTTTGTCTGGGCAGGGTGGAGCTCAGTGGCAGGATCTCAAACTCCCACCCCCAGATTATTAAATTGAGATTATCCATTGCGTGCTTTGCACTGAGAGAGGAGAACCCATCCCAAGTGCAAGAGAATCTCCTCCTCCTTCAGGGATTCTGAGGCAGCTGCTCTTTTGAAAAAGAGATGATGGATAATTTGTCAGCCCCTGTTCTGAGGGGACAAAGATTCCCCCCAGAACTGACACCCCCAGGTGTCAAGGAGGGGAGCTGAGGAGCCATTTGAAAGTCAAACATGACTGGCCTGTGCTTATTCTTCACAGAAATACATGAAATTCTTCCGTTTCCTGCGTTCAAAACCAAGACAAACAAAAAGCTGCCTTGTATTAGGCTGTCTGTGCTTTAATAAATGACAGCAATTTAATAAATGGCCATAAATGCAAGGTGTTATTTCAGTTGGTAGCCGAGATAATAAATGAACTTCCCCCTGATCGTTTCAGTGGCTTCTGTGGGGGACCAAAACCACGCCCAAAAGCCACTGAAAAGTCGATGTGCTTTGAATTAATTTTATTAAAGAACACTCAACAGAAAGTCCTATGAAGTGTAGGGAACAAAGACACACGGACCTCCCCCTTCCACCTCCGGAGAAGTTTGTTTTATTGTAGCAAACCCAGTCTTTTTATACTCTAAACTCAACAGAACTTGACCGGAACCTAAGGGAGAAAATCCCTCACTGGCTGCTGCCTCTGTGGGAGACAAGTTTAGGAGCAAACATCCCGAAATGAAGGTCTCCTCTAGGATCCGGCACTCCCTCCCCCATCCGTACGAAAGGAATTTCTTGGAGGAAAGTGCAAAAAGCAATTTATTTAACGAGCAGAGTGCCAGCAGGGCGCGGGGTAAAAATGAACAGCTGGTAAGACATTAAACCTCCTCGCTCGGAGAAAGCTGGTGGAGTCAGAGCTGTTCTCTGTAGCTGGCTCGGCCCCTCCCCAGGGCCGGGCCGGGATGCGGCGTCCCCGTCCCCGTCCCCATCCCCGTCCCCGTCCCCATCCCCGCCGGCCCGCGGGGTCCAGCTCTGGCTCTGGGGTCACAGCCAGCCCAAAGGGTTCCAGCGAGAAGCCGCAGGCAGCGGAGGATTGCTGTGTGCAGTCCTGGGAAAAACCTCCTGCCTCAGCTAAAAAGTCAGCGACCAGCAGGAACTGGAACTCGTATTGCTGCTGAGGCTCAGCAACACGGGGCACTGAGCTCACACCGCACCGGGGGATTCCAGCCACCTCCCCACCTCCTTCCCTAAGGCTGCAGGAGCCATCTCTGGGCATGGAGCAGATCGTAGGGACTTCCAGCCCCCTCCCACCCCCCTCCCCTANGGCATGGAGCAGACCATAGGAATTCCAGCCTCCTCCCCACCTCCTTCCCTAAGGCTGCAGGAGCCATCTCTGGGCATGGAGCAGACCATAGGAATTCCAGCCACCTCCCCACCTCCTTCCCTAAGGCTGCGGGAGCCGTCTCTGGACATGGAGCAGATCGTAGGGACTGTGGCATTGGCACAACAGCGCTCCAGGGCAGCTGCTGCCACCGCGGTGCCGCTGCTCACGAGTGCCTTTGCCCCACCAGCCTCCTGCTCAGAGGGTCCTCGCGTTTCCCCAACCACTCACTGCCTCACGCCCCCAAACGACTCCTGACCAACTCCCAACCAACCCTCAACCAACCCTCAACCAACTCCCAACCAACTCCCAACCTTCAACCAACTCCCAACCAACTCCCGACCTTCAACCAACCCTCAACCAACCCTCAACCAACTCCCAACCCTCAACTCACAACCAACCCTCAACCAACTCCCAACCCTCAACCAACTCCCAACCACCCCCCAACCCACTCCCAACCCACTCTCATCCCACCACCCAATCTGCAGCTGAGCCCAGAGTGCCTTTCGGTGAACAGAATGTAACGATTTTAATATACTTAACAAAGGTAAAAAAGATTCTTATTCTTATCTCCTACAACAAAAGGCACTGGTGGAAGGTTTCTGAAGAGTTCAGCCGCTGTGCACGTACTTCATGGCGGAGTTCAGGATGGCGAAGCCGTTGAGCTTCCTCAGCTGAGGAATGTGCCTGGAAAGACAACAAGGAGGGAACAGATGGTGAGTAAAAATTAAAGTTTTAAGCTTTCACTGCTCTGCCCAAACTTCCAGGGGTGTTTAAGGCTGTATTCAATAAATTCCTCTTAAAACAGAGTTTCTAGATAATAATAACACAACAGAGTTAATCCAGGTACTCTTAATACAGAGTTTCTAGATTATTATGCCCCTAGAAAGGCACATAGATAACATTCTCCAAACAGATGGCATTTCAGATTAACAAATCTAAGCAAAAAAGGTGTTTCCCTTTTATATTTCTGCTGCTATACAAATCTCAGGGCTGATGCCTTCTCTGCTGCCCATTCGGGATCTACAGACCTCTAACATCACTTCTGTTCTTCCAGCACAGGTAAATGAACTCCTTGAAAGGTGTGGAGACAGAGAATTGACACCCCAGCAGCCCTAAAGCAGGATTTGGGGACAGGATCTCCAGAGGGAAGACTTGCACCGGTTGGTTTTTCAGGGATCATTGCCCAACAACAGAAAAGGGAAGAAAAAGAGGTGAGTTTTTGGCCGTACCTTGGCTCAGCCTTACAGAGCCTGCCCAGGGCAATGGCTGAGTTCTCCTGCACCGAGGTTCTCTGGGCATCACCACCAGCCTGCTTCAGCAGCAGCAGCACCACGTTGGAATCCAGCAGGGAAGTTGCTGCCCCGGGAACGAGCAGGCCCTGGCTGAGGCAGAAAGCTGCATTCCCCACAATCAGCTCATTCTCTGACTCCAGCAGCTTCAGCAGCACTTGGAACCCTGGCAGGAGGGGGAATCACTGTTAGGGGGAATCAGAGCTTCTGCAGGTGTTCCCTGCTGTCTGCAGGGAGTGAGTTTGGTGCTGTTTTCCTAGAAAACCTGGGGGAGCAAGGGAATTTCATGGCAATTTCGGCATCCAGGAGGCCGCCTCAGCTCTGCTTGCCCAGATGGGGCTCTCACAAAGAACTGCCACGCTGAATGCCTTAAACCAGGAATGCTGTCATGGGAAGAACAGCTGGAAAAAGGAACATGAAAGAAGCTTTCTGTACATCCTGAGCTACCACAGCAGCTGAAAGCAGCAGCAACATCCCAGGCCAGAGATCCTGAAACACTGAGAGATCACTGAACGCTGTCTGGGTAAAACACAGCCACGGCTTTCTCATCTGGGAAGGTTCCTCTGGCAAACAGAGCTGACAAAATAAGAATTAGTGACTTCTCACAGGTCGATACCCAGAGTTTTGGTGGAGAGAACGAGAGCGAAGTGTTGCTGCTGCTGATTTGAGGGAGTGAAAGCTCTGTCTGCAGCTGCCAGTGAGAGGGATCTGGGCTGCACAAAAGGGAGATGATGCTCTGAAAGGCTTTTAACGAGAGGAAATCCTTGGGGTTCAGGTTGAACTGCAGGCACTGACAGCTTCTTGACAGGTTCAGCCATTTAAATAAAATCCAAGCATTCTCTGTAGCAGTTCCATCAGCATTAATTGGGGCTGGGTTTTGAAGCAATCCGAGCAGTGTTGTACCACAGGAGCAGAGCAAACAGATCAGAAACACCCTCAGACACTGCTCTGGGACCTTCCCTCTGCCTCCAGCTCCACTTGGTTTTAATACCAGGCCGAACATCCCTGCGGAGGACGTGATAAATAACCCCAAACTCTGGAAAGCAGAACTTTCACTCACTTTTGTCCCACTTCACCAGCTCTTCCTGAGCTTGCCTGCTGCTCTTGGTGCAGATGGAAAGGGTCTTTATGGCATAGCTGGATGTGAGCTGCCCTGCAACCTGATGGGGGTAAAGCAGACGTGAACAAACACAGCTCATCCCCGCTTTGCCCCAGAACAGTTTGGGTACCATGGGGAGAGCCAGGTATTCCTCATGCCTGAGCCCAAACCTCAAATGAAAATTTGATATTCGGTTTCTCAAGGTGAACACAGGCTGAGAACCTCATAAAACCCATTTAAACCTGCCAGCAATGAACACACAAAATTCCCTGGATCTCTGCAGCCCGATCCTTTTCAAACCATCAACTCCCCTTGACAAGAGCCCCATGCCACAGATTTTTTTTCTAGACTAACTTGATCTGCAGAATCCACATCTGCTGGACACAGATGTACAGCAAAAAATAAAATTAGAATTAAAAAAATTGTTTAAAAGGTTTAAAATGAAACCTGGGAGCGCTGTTGCAATGACAACATCCTCCAGGAAAAGGGGGATGAACACGGGGGGAATTGGGTTTGCTCAAGGGACAGTGCAGGCAGAAATAAAGAGAGTTTGATTTACTTTCAAGAAGTTGAGCATTTTCTTCACCACTCCTCCTTTCACCGCTTCTTCCACTGCTGAGGGAGACGCTGGCAGGACACGGCTCAGCACTCCAAGGGCTCCCTGAATGGGGGAAAAAGGAGAGAGAACAAAAGGAAATGTTTATTGGTCCGGGCAGCTTAATTATCTTGTTTCTTGCAGAGTAAGACTGAAGTAATTGAAGTGCTAAAAGGAGAAATTCACAGAAATTAAGGGAATCCCAGAATTACAGAACCCAACAAAGAACATCTTTAGGATGTGGCTTTTTTTGTTGTTTCCTGGGGACAGAGCACAGCAGAGCTTCTGAAGACTCAGCACAGGGAGAGATGAGCCCAAACTGGCACCAGCACAACCCCCTGGGTGTTTATTCATTAAAAAACAAAAATCCAAATTCCTGGCAGAGACCAGCCCAGCACTGCTGGCACTGAGTGAAGTGAAACAGCTCAGAACAGCTCCCGGGAGCTCAGGGAAGGGACTCGGAGCCCACATCTGCTCCTGCCTGGAGGAGCTGCTCTCCCTGGGGTCCCACCCCATTCCCAGGAGCACGATTGTAATTCCCATACAAGAACTGAGAAGAGAAACAGCTGCTGAACACCCAAACTGTTCGTGCTGCTTTGCTTCTCCATTGATTTTTAGATGCTGAAAACCCTCCTGAGGATGAAACGCTCTGTAAGAGTTCCTACTCAGCAGATTCCAAGAGAACAGAGAAAACCTCTTGCATCAAACCATGAATGCAAAAGTGATCTGTTATTTCTTTATTGCTGTTAGGAACGTTTTAGGCTTCAAAGCCTCCTTGCACAGGGCACAGGTTTGCTCTGCAGAGCTCAGGAGAGGCAGAACCAGCTTTTGTTGGTGACTTACTGTGACAATCCTCCCGTCCTGGTGGCTGAGCAGAGCCAGGCACCTCCCACTGATGGGCACAGCAAAGTCCTGGAAAACACAGGGAAAACTCAGGTGCAGCTGGGGCTGGGAGGGTTGGAGCAGAAATGGGATCACAGGCAGAAGAATCCCCTGGAGATCGGGGGACACCCAGTGAGTTACCAGCTCTGCACCACCCCGGGGGGACTGAATGGAATTCTTCCTTCTGGATGGAATCCTGAGGTTTGGATAATTTTTGAATTTTCCCAGCATCTCAGGACGTGGCACAGTCGGAGGGTGATTCCAAACAAAACATTTACACCACCGTGGAAAGATAATTTATGCACTTTACGTTGTTTTTTCCCCCTTAACTGTGTGTATATAAAAGGTGGTGGTGGAGGAGAAAATTCTGTAATTTTTTTTCACTTTTCAGCCTACTTAAATTGTGAACTACCCTTCAAAATCACCTGCAACTACCCTTCAAAATCACCTGCAACACCACCATCATTTGCTTTTAATTCCCAGATGCTGCATACCTGGATGGTGCCATTGGATTCCAGCAGCAGCTTCATCATCAGGCCCAGCACTGCCAACACGCCCTGGCTGCTCTCAGGGCTGCTGCCACCAGAGCACCCATCCTGTGTGCAGAGCAGGGCAGGGAAATCAGCTCCCAGGGCCAGGACAGGCCCGTCCTCAGCCTTCTGGGGCAGCTTCAGCAGGGAGAGAAGTCCTGGCAGAAGCAGAGCTGAGGACACCTTTGTGACACCAACTCCTGTGTTTGGCACCTGTCTTGGGGTCACTTTATGCTGTGTATCCCCCATCGCTGCTCTATGCCCAGCCATGATTCCTGGGCCTTTCTGTGCCTTTAAAATTGGGTGCAAGAAAGAAAAAAAAAAGCCAGAGGAGCTTTTCAAAGCCAGTTTTGCTCCAAGGACATTCACTCCCCTGCGTTGCTGCTGTGGCGGGGCAGAGGAAAGCACCTTCCTGCTTTTCCCGGCTCTGGGCTCCTTTTCTCGGGAGAGAGAGACGCAGAGTGAAACTCCTTTGTTTCCCTGGGACTTTGGGGTTTTTCTTCTTCTCCTCTGGACTGTTCAGAGCACCAGAACATCAGAACCTCCCTGGGAGTTTTTGCTTCCTTCCCTTTCCTTTGTGGAATTTTTTCCCGACCCTGGTGGGGGAGGGGNTTTCCCTCCTTTCACTTTCCTTGGAGGAATTTTTTCCCGACCCTGCTGAGGGAGGGGTGGCTGTACCCTGCCTTCTGTGGGGGGGACATTCCTCCCAGAGCCTTCCTCCGAAAATCTGTCTCAAACCAGGACAGCACCTAAAGCTGCACACTCCAAACTCGGGATGTCTGGGCTGTTACAAAGATCCCTCCCCACCCTCTGCATCCTCGGGTTTCTCAGGGCTCACACCACAGCCTCCCCCTGCAAGGGGCCGCTCCTGAGGGGCGCAGCTGAGGACAGGCTGCTCTGAGACCTTCACCCAAAATCCCAAATGGGCTGGAAGGTCTCGGGGCTGTGAGGGGAGCAGACAGGGCTGTGAGGGGAGCAGACAGGGCTGGGAATACCCCCCGGGTTCCCTTACCAGGCAGGCCTGCCAGCACTCCCTGCTCTGAGCCAGCTGTGCCCGCACCTCGGCGTCCGCACACAGCCTGGTAAGGGCCGTGCTCGCCTGCCTGGAACACCCCTGAAACACAGCAAGGGAAGGGAAAATCACCACCAAACCACGAGCAAACTGCACATCTGTGTGTGCCAGCCCCTCTGACAACGGGAAATGGGATTCCAGGAGCTCTCTGTCTAATCCCAGCTGTCCCAGGTTTGCAGATTTCCCTCATTTTCACAATGGAGCTCCTGCTTTAAGAGCCCTGGGGGAAAGGGATGGATTTTGTGGTCCCTAATCCCGGGCTGTGACCATTTCCTCCAGGCACTCCCTCGGGGCACAGAACAGCTGTAATCCCAGCAAGGAATGTTCAGAAGGAAGAGCAGCAAACAACGTGAAAGTTCTGTCATTACTGTCCTGCTGCTCCTTTGGAGACCTGGGAGTATTTTCCATCCCAGCTCTGCAGCAGAACCAATCTTTTCCCCCCTCCTCAGGACAGGTTTCTGCACCAACCCACTTTAAATTTGCTCTTGGAATAAAGGACACCCAGGAAAGGGATTCTTTACCTCGGGACCCAATGTCACCTCCTCCCCCTGATCCCTCTGATTAGAAGGAAAAAGTCACCATCCAAGACAGAACCAGGTGCTGACAGGGGATTAAAGTCATAGCAAGAAGAGCACAACACAAAACTGAAGGTGAAATTATCAGTGGGAATCTGAAATTATCAGTGGGAATCTGCAACCGAGGCCAGAGTTTTTACTGACTATTAAATTAGGGATGTGTAGGACAAAATATTGGAGACAAAGAACATTTTCCTGCCAAAACTCAATTTCTTGCACCTCTAGAGCAGACACAGGGTGTGTTACACAAAAACAAACTGGAAATACAAAATCAGACCATTCCTACCATCAGCTCAGTGAATAAAGCCCTGGAAGGCTGGACCCCACGCTGGGTTTGGGACCTGTGGGGAGATAAAAACCCAAAGTTTTAGGCAAAAAACACAGCTAAAGGCAAGAGAAGAGCAACAGAAACATCAGCAACCTCCCAGCAAAGGTGGCCAACAGCCTGTGCCTGGCTCATTTAGTGCAACTCAAAGCACAGCTTTATAGAAATGAGTGAGGAATTGAAATTACCTGTCTGCCTCAGTTAAGTCAGACTCCGGGATGCTCAGGGCACCATCAGCCTCCTCATCAGTGCTCTTGACAAGTCCCATCAACATCTGCAGCCTGCTGTTGTTAAAATAAAATTTTTTAAAAAAGCAACCAAAAATTGGTGTCAGCTTTGGTTTCGTGATTAAAGACCAAAATTCTGGTTTTTCAGGTTGTTGGTATTTCAAGCCAGAGTTAAATCTGCCTTTTTTAAGCACCCTCTGAGGTGTGGCTCGTTCCTTTAACCTTTCCTCCCCAGGAAAAATGAGCAGTCTCCTGTTCACCCATGGTTACTGCAAACCACTGAATGGACATTTCTCCTCTGGGTAACCCCGGCAGGAAGCAGCAGGAGAGGGGGATAAAGAGTAAGTGGGATAAAGGTAATGGAATGGGGTTTCTCTTCCCACTCAGTGAGTCCTGGCAACATTAAATAACCCTAAATCCCAATTATTAACTGAGGAGAGACCCTCAGCTGGAAACCAGGAGATTTTAGAGGCCCCAGACTGAGCTCTCCTACTTTGTTTCAGACATCCAAAACTTGCTGCAGTTCTACCCCACGCATCCAACTCTTACTTTTGCCAAGCCAGGCCTGTCCCAGAGGGGCAGAAGCCTCAGTGTCACCGTGTCCTCTCAGGAAGTTTCCCCCCAGAGCTGGGGCAGGGAGTTCTGAGCACTGAGCTCAGCCTTCCAGGACATTTTCCTGGTCACCTGGTCAGGTCCTGCCGGGCCAGCAGCCTCCTGCCACTCTGGCTCTCTGAGCAGAGGGAAATCAGTGCCAAGGTCTCCCTCTGGATCTCGTGTGCCCCTGAGGAAAGCAGCTCTGGCAGCTGGGAGCTCACTTCGAGCTGGGCCAACAGGAGACGCTGATTTTCTTCTGGAAAAAGGAGAGAAAATCTCAGAGCAATGGCACACATTGGCAATCCTCATTTCATTTCTGAATTTTGAAATTTTTTTCAGCAGGAATATTTTATTTGGCATCAGCTGAACCCCCCCCTCAAGTCAACACAGGCACCAATATTCTGTATTTCCCTTGTGGCACCTGCACCACTGTAACCACCCCCCCCAGCCCATCTCACCCACGTGGGTATCCCCTAAGAGCAGAGGCAGGTGCCTGCCCAGGCACTACTGATGGTTTAATGCTAAAAGAATTCAGCCTTCTCTTCTAGGAAGCTCTGCTTTTTGCAGGTGTGACTGCTTAAACCAGGGAAAATTGTACAAGTGGTGTTGTCTTAAGAGCAGCAAAAATGGCAGGGAATTCACTCCCCACCCCTCGGGTGGATCTGAAATGCTCACAGAGTGGGAATTTCATCCTGCCAAAACGATGGCTGCATCCAGCCTTGGTTACAACCAGGGCTGGATGGATCCCAGTGCTCTGGGAGAGGGGTGGCAGTGCCAGCCCCAGTGCCAGCCCCAGTGCCAGCCCCAGCAGTGCCACATTAATGACACCTGGACAGAGGTGAGTGTGGATTCCAGAGCTTTACCATTCCCAGCACAGGCAGCTTGCCACAGGAGGAGAAGGGAAACACACAGCTCCACCTCAGCAGGGCTCTTCCTCTCTGCACACAAGGCCCTGAGTGAGAGAAGTCAGCTCGTGAGCAGAGCAAAGGATGGATCAAAGCAGGGAGAAACACCCAGGGAATAAACATTTCTGACTGCTTCATCCCTCAGGTCTGTTTGCAGCCACCACCCAAAATGTGGGTGAGCCCTGAAGAGTCTCAGTGCTGCAGGTCCCAGGGGTGCTCCTGTTCAGGCTGCAGTGACGAGCTGAACACCCCAACATTCCCTGATGGCTCCAGGGGGTGTAGCCAGACCAACCGAGGGCCTTCAGATGTTCTTTTCTATCCAGATTTTTAGTGTGAGCCTGCTCTCAGCACAGAGATAAGATAACTGCCCAGAAAGAGCAGACACAAACAGCAACTAATGAACTCTCCTCGCTGCATCTAAGGGAGCACTGTTTGTGTCAGGGTCGGGTACAAATCCCTCCATTCAGACACTAAAACCTGCTATTGCATTCCCCCCTGATCAGTCCAGCTGCATTTCAAGAGGTGATTCTGTTTCTTGGAAACAATATTCCCATTTCCTCAGGCTGGAGCCCCCAGTGTCCCCTCTGGAGAGCTCTCACCCTCTGACAGGCTCCTTCCCGAGGATACTGAAGCCATTGTTTGTCCTAAAGAGCGTCTGCCCAGCGCCTGGAAGGGGCAGAGATAAACAGCTCAGGTGTGTGACCCACGCAGCCGGGCAGGCTCCTGCTCTTCCTGCACAGTGCTAAAAGAAAAGGTCACTGCATCGGCAGCTTTGGGGAAAAACATCCTCAAAAGAGGGGGGAAACTCCAGGGATGAAGAAGTAGCAGCAGCTTGGAAGCTGAAAATTGCTCTGATTCATGCCTGGTGGTGTTGGCTTCAAGTGCAGGACTGTTTAGGAGGGCTGAAACACACAACTGGCTCTGTAACTCAGTGGGCTTTAACAGAGAATTACAGAGACTTCTGAGCAAATGAGACCCAAATCCCTAAGAAGTCTCAACAGCTCAGCTACATCACCAGTCTGATTCCAAAAAAAATGCTGTAAATACCTGCTGGCCTCACTGAGATATCAACCACTGCCAGTTCTGTGTTTTAAACACAGGCCCAGTTGCTCTGCCTCCTTTAAAAACTGCTCCCCTGCCCTCCTCTGCCCGGGTTCCAGCTCCCCCAGGTACCAACTTCAAACACTCACAGCTGTTCACAGCTTCTGCCAGACGCCTGATGGCCCTCGTGGAGCCCAGGATATCCTGGCCAGGGGTGTGGATCCTCTGCAGCAGCTCCTGGATGGATACAGCAGCAGCATTCCCAGCCTGAACCTCCCTCGCTGCTCTCTCTTCACCTCTCACCCTCTCCTCCTCCAGGTTGGCCCTGTTCACACAATCTGGGGGATCAGAAGGAAACCAAGCACGGCAGGGAAATGGATTCATTCTGGTCCGTCTGCATCAGCAAACAAGTGGGAAAAAAATATCCATTTCTTACCTTTGAACAGGTTTTCCTTTTGGGGATCAATTTGCAGCATCTTCTCGTAGCACTGCCTGGACTTAAGGAGGAGAAGAAAAGGGCTCTCAGATAAAAACAGGAAGATGATATCAGTGATATCCCAATCAGATCCCACAAGATTTTTACGGCCACAGTCCTTAATAAATGTGAAAAATAAAACTCATGGAAACACAGATGTCAAAACTCTTGAAAAAGTCAAATATTCTCAGTCCCTCCATCTGCCTGCTGTTGCAAAGGAAAAGGAAATTTCCCAATTTTCAAAGAATCAGAGTTCCAGTGAGAAAACACAAAATGGGGCACAGCATGCAACTTTCTCCCTCTCACCCACCAGCAGCAGAACACAACGTGGTCCCAGGGCCACAAAATTCAGCCAGCTTACCTCACTGAAGTGCTGCAGTGCCAGGTGAGCCTTCCCCATCAGGAAATAGGCTTTGAGACAGTTCTTATTGCACTGAGTTAAAAAAGAAATGATTATTAGTCATGAGTTTAGAAAATTTTAATATTTTTTCCAGCCTTCTGACTAACAATTAGAGCTGCCCAAAGCAAAGATTTAGGGAATTTATACCATTTATTAAAGTTTTTATGCTGAATTATTGCCCCCCAGGGACCCAAGGGACACGGGCTTGGGGTGAGGGTGGAAAGCAGGGTTTCCAAAAGGTGATTATTTCCCTGTTCGTTTGTGTGTCAAAAATAGGGATTTCTGGAAATAATGCTGATCTGGGAGCTCTTTTCCATTTGACACTTTGGGAATTACCTTCAGAGCCCACTCACAGTCACTGATGGCTTTCTCATACTCATGGAGCTTCAGGTAGGCCTGAAATAAAAAAACCCAGAAAAGTGCAGGCAGGAGAATTAGAACCCTTCAAACAACTTCTGCTCGCTGCTGTACAAACACTGGCTAATTAAAAAGAATAAAATCAGGCTGCTGATTGGCCTGGCCATTGGTTCTGCAGGGCAATTCCCATTCTTGACTTGTCTGCCATCCCCCTGGATTTTCTAATTTAGAATGAATTCAGTAGAATTCCACACACACACAGACTATTCAAGGCAAACGGAGAATGCAAAGCAAACATTTCCTTCCACAGTTGTAGAAGTGATCCCTGAGAAGGAATTAATTAAAAAAATTCAGGGTATTAAAACAAAAGTGTGAATTGGAATGATTGGATTGTTCTGGAGAAGCAGGGGTTCCCCACACCCAGGAGGGAGGAGATGTGAGCTCAGGATGGAATGATCACTCTCAGACAACAGAACAACAGTTTTGGGTTTTATCCTGGCACGGCAACACAAAAACCAGCCAGAAGTGGCTCCTTTGCTCCCACTGACCTGTGCCCTGTTCGTGTACAGCTCCTCCTTGTCCCGCAGCTTCTCCAGCCCCTCCGTGTACCTCTGGATGGCCAGGGCAAAGTCTCCTTCCCTGAAGGCTTCGTTCCCCTTCTCCTTCAGGGCTGCAGGGCAGCAGAATGCACTGAGAACAACAATTCCCCTTCCATTCCCCCAGGGGTGACTGAGGAGACAGAGGCCGTGCTCCTGCTGGAACAGCCTCTGGAATTCCAGTGCAGCCATTGTCTGCGAGGCTCTCGGAGGGAAAATGGAGCATTTCTCTCTTGAGCCCAGCCCAAACCCCCTCCCTCCATCCCAAACTCCCTCCCTGCATCCCAAACCCCCTCCCTCCATCCCAAACCCCCTCCCTGCATCCTAGACTCCCTCCCTCCATCCCAAACTCCCTCCCTCCATCCCAAACCCCCTCCCTCCATCCCAAACCAGCACCACGGCGAGGAGAACACGGAGAGAACCAAGCCCTGTCAGACCCCGAACCCTGCCCCGGTGCTGGGGACACTGCCTGGGCTCTCACAAACGAAGCAGGGCCTCCCCCAGCCCCTGCCAGGCCCTTTTGGAAGGCTCCAGCCTGAGGTGCTTTCAGCAATCACCATTTGCCAGCTGCTCGTTCCTCCTCCTTCGCTGGGCTCGTTCCTTCGCGTCCTTTTCCAGAGCTGCCAGGAAGCCGCCTTCCAGCCAGGAGAGGTGGTGGCATTTCAGGGAATCCAAAAAACAAAAAGAGAAAGCAAACTTCATTAAAATAGAGGAACAAAACGAATTCCCAGGGTGTTTCTGAGTCATTTCTTAATAAAAAACAAAATTACTAAGGGGACATTTGAGCAATGAAAGTAGAACGTGGTGACAAGCTGTCACAGATAATGATGATGTCCCCACTGAGGATCTGCACACCTGCCTTGCTGCAGCTCCTCTCCGGGGGCAAACAAACGTGTTTGCTTTTAAATTAGAATAAAAAGTGTTCAGGTGAGGAGCCAGAATAGAACGAGGCTCCTGCCTGTGAAAAATACAACTGTGCTGGTGAGACCTTGAGTACCTTCCTAGACCTGAGTGGATTTTGGTTAAAGCCACCGGAAAAGTCAGCTTGGACTTTGGCAGGGGTGGAATCGGGTCTTGCACGAACTCCATCCCTGCTAGAAGTGGTTTTAGAGCTGTGACAGACCGAGAGGAGCACTGTCCTACCTGCATCCACTGCCTCTGCCCGGGCCGTGCCCTGGGAAAACAGAAACACAGCACAAATGCTTTGGGAAAAGCCACAACAGCAAAGGAACACTTGTACAAAGCTACAGGGAGCATCCAGGAGTATCTGGGTGCCTCTGAAATATCCAGACTGACACACAGAAGGAGCATGCATTCAACATTTAAACAAAGGGTGGCAAGGATTTGATAAATTTTGACATTCCTGGAAAGCTTCCATTTAACAAGGCAAGACCCGAACCGTGCCCAGCTTTAATTTCAGAGGGAAAAGCCCTTACAGAAGTGTTGATGATTGTTCTGTTCACCACGGTCCTGCTCTCCTCCTCCTCCTCCCTGCTGGCTCCTTCCTCTCGGAGCCTTCTCTCTGTCTCAGCAATGGCTTCTTCCTCGACAGCCGAGTCTGAGGAGTTCAGGCCTTGCAGCAAATTGGCTAAAAGGACACAGAAAACACAAAAATAAATAAACAGATATATATATACACACACACAGAGGACTTCAAGCATGAAAGGAGCAGGAGCTCAGGGGGCACCTGCTTGGAAGGCACTGCTCACCAGGGTGGCTTTTACCATAAAATTATAGAACCAGGGAATGGCCGGGGTTGGAAAAGACCTTCAAACCCACCCATTCCCACGGGCAGGGACACCTCCCTGCATGGACACACACCAGGATGCTCCAAGCCCCGTCCAGACTGTTTTTCTTTTAAGTAAATGAACAGAAACATTCACAGAGAGCATTTCCCGTGGGTTCCAGGAGCCGTTTCTGTCACCATTATCGGAATGCTCAGGAGAAAGCGGCTCAGCACCCCCAATAAAAGCGGCTCTCAGCACCCACAAAGCCTCCCCACACCCGAGCTCACGGGGAAACCCCGAATAAACCCAACCAGGGCGGGGAACAGCGGCAATTTGCCCCTTTCCCACCGGTTTGCCGCCTTCCTTTCCCCCAATCCTCCCTTTGCCTTCGCTCCCTCCCTGCGCCGCTCCCCCGGCGGAGCCGCCGCGGCCTCCGGGCCCCTCCGGGCACTCACCGACTTCGTCCACGCGGCGCAGGAAGCGCTGGAAATCCCTCTCGGTGTCCTCGTCGCGCAGCATGGCCGGGGGACACCGGGGGACAGCAGCGGACACCGGGGGACACCGGGGGACACCGGGGGACAGCGGGGGACAGCGGGACCCGCCGAGGCCGGGCCTCGAACCCGCGCCGCCGTTGCCGGGGGGACGCGGCCGCCGCCGCAGGTGGGCGTGGTCATGTAAATGAGGGGTGGAGCCACGCGGAGGAGAGGGGCGGGAGGTATGCAAATGAAGGGGCGGTGGTATGCAAACGAGCCAGCAATTTGGCGGGGAAAGGGCA
>VZTA01016798.1:113789-194519 GCA_013398855.1 Mohoua ochrocephala
AGAGAGAGAGAAAGAGAGAGAGAGAGAGAGAGAGAGACAATGAAGCCCCGAAATGACAGCGGGGAGAGGGGGCAGAGAGGGAGAGTGAGGACAGCACACACACATGACATGGAGAGGGACTCAGGAGCAGAGACTCGCAGAGGTCAGACATGCAGAGGGAGCGAGGCTGGGATGGCTGAGGGTCATCAGGAAGAGAGAAAAAGCCAAGAGGACATGACCTGCAGGAATGGCCTGCTCATGTGCAGGGTTTGGGCTGAGGCCAATGGGATCCTGGCAGCTTGCAGAGACTCTTCTCTCCTCGCCTGAAACTCTCCTCTGAGCCTCTGCCCCTGACCTCACCGAGCAGCTCCCTGCCCACTCCCCGAGCCCGCAGCCCTGTGCCACCTGTCACCGATGCACCACGGCCCCAACCCCTCAGCCTGTCCTGCCCTTCCACTGCAGGTCTGTCTGAAGGCCTGCACAGCCCTCATCNCACACCACGGCCCCAGCGTGGGACCCTGAGCCCAACCCCTCACTCTGTCCTGCCCTTCTACTGCAGGTCTGTCTGAAGGCCTGCACAGCCCTCATCGAACCTCAGTTCCTTTCCTCACATGCCCATTAGTGCAGACTCAGGCCCCGGTTCAGCTCTCAGTTCTCTCTCAGAATGCTCGGCCTTGCCGTGACTCCACATCCAGGGCCCGGCTCCTGGGGAGGATCTCTCCCCACGGCTTCAGGCTCTCACCCAGCACTGCCGGGCTCCTGGGGAGGATCTCTCCCCACGGCTTCAGGCTCTCACCCAGCACTGCCGGGCTCCTGGGGAGGATCTCTCCCCACAGGTTCAGGCTCTCACCCAGCACCGCTGGGCTCATGCAGGGCTCGCTGCCAGCTAGGGCTGATTCTGCTCTGGATCCTTTGCAGTGACCCTGGACAGTGCTGGACCTCCACACTGGACAGACTGGCAGAGCCGTTCAGGAAACATTGCTTCCTTCCCCTTTCCCTTCCAGTGCTGGGAACAGGAGTCACNCTGAAGGCCTGCACAGCCCTCATCGAACCTCAGTTCCTTTGCTCACACGCCCATGAACGCAGACTCAGGCCCCGGTTCAGCTCTCAGTTCTCTCTCAGAATGCTCGGCCTTGCCGTGACTCCACATCCAGGGCCCGGCTCCTGGGGAGGATCTCTCCCCACAGGTTCAGGCTCTCACCCAGCACTGCCGGGCTCCTGGGGAGGATCTCTCCCCATGGGTTCAGGCTCTCACCCAGCACTGCCGGGCTCATGCAGGGCTCGCTGCCAGCTGGGGCTGATTCTGCTCTGGATCCTTTGCAGTGACCCTGGACAGTGCTGGACCTCCACACTGGACAGACTGGCAGAGCCGTTCAGGAAACATTGCTTCCTTCCCCTTTCCCTTCCAGTGCTGGGAACAGGAGTCACTGAAGCTTGAGAGGAGGCACTTTCTCACTGGCATGCGGAGATTTTACCTTTCTTCCTCTCTTCCTGCCCTAACTCGTGTTCCTGAGGGATTAGGGCAGCTGAGGGCAATGCAGTGACCCTGAGCTAGGGCTGGCTAAGGCCACATACTCTGGCTCTGTCAGCGGGGTGGTCTCGTTGGGCTCCGTGTGCTTCCCCCCGTCGTGGTTGGGGGTCCTCTCCTCCTCCGTCCGCACCTCCACGATGGGCTCCTTGGACTCATCCTTCCTGTAAGGAGGGAATGGCATGGGGAGGGATGGGCTCCTCCTGCAAAGACAGGCTGCAAACGTCCACAGTGAGAGACAGACACGCGGCGCTGAGCGGGGAGCGCTCCTTGGGGTCACTCCTCCTTCCGCGTGCTCCCCGGCACGGAACTCCGGGGTGATGTCCGGCACTGGGGTGTCCGGCACTGGGATGTCCAGCACTGGGATGTCCAGCACTGGGATGTCCAGCACTGGGGTGTCCAGCACTTAGGCCACCTTATTTGATGGCTACCAACAGCAACGAGCCAAAAACACCCAGAGGAACAACTCCAAAAACACCTTCCTGGAAGCACAGGGAAGCAAAACCCCAGCACCCTCCCCACAGAGATGAGGGACCACGGCTCCCTGAGGCAGCTCCTCTGCCCTGAGCTGAGCACGGAGGGAGGGATGTCAGGGGCAGTACTCACGAGAAGGCCGCTTTCCCCTCCTCCATGTCCTTGCCCTTGGCCCCCGGGCCGGATTTGCCACACAGGTTGACGGCGATGCACATGAGCAGCCCGCACTTGTTCAGGAAGTAGCAGGTGACATCCACGGCCACCAGCAGCGCCACGAAGACCACCACGAGGATGCCAATGATGGCAGCAGTGCCCAGGCCCGAGGCAGGGCTAGTGCTGGCTTCAGAGACCAAGGGAGAGAAGAAGAGAAGGCGTTCGGGTTAAACCTTGGGGGGTGTTAGGGCTCGGGTTTGGCTGCATTTAAGCTGCTTTTAGGAAGCCCACCCCCTGTCCAGCAGCCCTGTGCAACAACCAGGGCTTCTTCCAACACACAACCTGCCTGAAAAGATGGACCTGATGGGGTTTTCCCGTCCCTGTTGGGATAAAGCCTGGGGAGCAAACTGCAGAATCCCCTCCTGCTGTGCACACCCCCAGCAGGGCTCCTGCTTACCCACCTCCTCCTCCTCCTCAAGAGGAAGGTCCAGAGTGGCTCTGGCACTGCCAGCCTGGCCCAAGGACCAGTGGAAGCAAAGCCCAGACTCTGCAGCAGGATTTTTCCTGGCGGGATACAGAACACTGGGCGATGCTCAGTGTTGGTGAGCCCCTGAGGTGGTGGAACCGAGTTAAACCCCTCCCTGGAGCTCGGGTGAGACCCAGCTCTCCAGAATGTGTTCATGGCTCCCCAGTCTCTCACTACCACAGCCCCTGGAACCCCTAACCCTTGGAATCTTTGCTTTGCAGAACCCCCCCACCTCAGCAAAGCCCCTTTATCCCCTCAGCCCCATTTCTGTTGACTTTGGTGGGTGCAAAGCCCTTCCCAGGGCTCCCGGCAGAGCCACACCCTCTTTTTGTTTAAAAACAGGAGGCAGAGCCCCCTTAGCCTGGGGGCAGAGAGGCGGTGTTTCATTTTGTGACCCCGAGATGGATCAAGGAATGCAGATTCCAGCAGGAAAAGCACAGAAAAGCCACTCGGAGGCACCTGACTGACACTGGGATCACGAGTCCCGTCCCTGGTCGGCAGAACATCGTCCCACAGCCCAGCCCCTGGCAGCCAGCTGCACAACTGCGTGAATTAATCCCCCTCTGATGCCTGCAGGGAGTGAGGAGGGCACGGATTTCCCCTCTTTTAAGGTGTTTGGGATCCTGGTGTGGATTGTTCCATAAGTGAGGTGCTCCTGGAGCTGTGCCACGCTTTCCATCCGCATCCCCCTTTTGGGAAGGGGCCCCTGAAGGTGAGCCAAGGGGAGCATCCCAGGCAGGATCACAGGGTCAGAGTTCCCTGGGTGCCTCCAGAGCTGGAGGGAGCTGGAATTTTCCCCCTTCTGGAAAATTCCACTCACACCAGAGCCCTGCTCTTTGCTTCCTCTTCCCCCCTCCACCCCCCCCAGCTTTTCCAGGAGCTGCCAGCCCCCCAAATTCCTGCCACAGACCCCTCTGTTCCCCCAAACACCCAAGGAGAGCCCCGAGCAGGTACCACCCTCCCCTCCTGACCCTGCCCTGCTCCTGTGCCCCGGGAGGAGGAGGAGGATGGAGCTGGGGAGAACCAGGCCAAGCCTGCAGAGGAATGTCCCTGTTTCTGTGCTATTCCGGGATTTTACACCTCAGACAACGGAACTGGGCCAAGGTAATTGCCTGCAATTTGGGTTTCTAGGCTGTGGGGAGCAATCTGTAATCTGCAGGAACTTTCAAACCTTTTCCATCAGTTGCGGTTTCATAAATCCTAATTCATGGCGTGAATTGATATTCCAAACCTTCCAGGGACTGGCAATAAGGAAAAAGAACATAAAAACCCTCCACGACCCCAGGACCTTGGGAGGCTGTTGGTGCTGCCTTTCTTTTCCCTTGTAAAGGAATTGTGCTGTTGCTATGAAATGCAGGAATCATAGTGGGAATTATTCTTTTCACAGACTGATTAAATTAAATCGATCTACAAATACCTTCAAGAACCATGCCCTCCATCCCGTGGCTGGATTTACGTTGTATTTAATGAAACCAATATTTAGCCATCCCTAAAGGGGTTTGCTGGGGCCTGAAACGATTCTGTGTACAAAGGAAATGTATAAATAAATGGGCTGTGGAGCAGCAGCTGCTCGCACTGTGTGCATGAAATAAATGTAATAAAAAGATGTTGGACATTTCTGACCTGATCCAGAGCACATCCAACCCTTCCATTAATCCCCTTTTGCCATTCTCAGGACTAAGAGGAGTGACATCTCCACCGGTTAAATAAGGAAACACAAAGCATCAAAGAACTTCTGGAGTCCTTAATTCTAAAGAAGTGAAGAATTTATTAATTACAAATTATGTTTTCCAATGGAAAATGAGCTTCCTGCAAAGACTGGCTTTTCTAATCACCCCCATTTACAGTGCACAGTAAAATCACCCATCGGTTTTGCTTTCTGTACAAAAACTGCCCTGCCAGAGAGAGCTCAGCTGTGGCTTCCTAGCGGGGTCTCAGCTAGAGGATGTTCAGGCACAGGCAGGCAAAGAGACAAAAAGGGATGGAGAGAAGCAGGGGGGGACTCCGGGCATTTCAAAGATCCTACAAGATTTGGCAAAAGAAAGAAGAACGACCAAAACAAATAAAAACCCATTTGGTGCATCCAGAAACAAAACCCAGGAGAGGAGCTCTTTGCTCCCTGTGGATGCCGAGGGCTCTCATTTGCACACAATGAAGTTTTACAGAGTTGCTCCCTCACACAGTCCCCAGCTCCCAGTGGGGAAAGGGACCCTTCTGTCCCAGTGCCAGTGACAGGAGCCCAGCTCTCACCCTCGGGGCTTGTTTCCAGTAACACACAGCAGCCCGGGGAGCTTTCCCTCACCACAGGGCAATGAGGGGTTCCCAAACTCCTGCTGGATTGAGACCTCAGAGCTCCTTCGAGCTCTGCTGTTTTCCTACGACCGACTCCCTCCCCAGGGATGGAAAAGGGGCTGTCACGGAATCATGGAAGGGTTTGGGGTGGGAGGGACCTTAAATCCCACCCCAGTGCCACCCCTGCCATGGGCAGGGACACCTCCCACTGTCCCAGGCTGCTCCAAGCCCCAATGTCCAGCCTGGCCTTGGGCACTGCCAGGGATCCAGGGGCAGCCACAGCTGCTCTGGGAATTCCATCCCAGCCCCTCCCCACTTTCACAGGGAAGAATTCCTTCCCAAGATCCCATCTAACCCTGCCCTCTGTCCGTTTGAAGCCATTCCCCCTTGCCCTGTCCCTCCATCCTTTGTAAATCCCTCTCTGTTTTTCCTGACAGCTCCTTCAGGTCCTGGAAGGGGCATTTAGGTCACCCCAAAGCTTCTCTTCTCCAGGCTTGAACACAAAAGAGTGACAACAAAATCCTCTTTTCTGGAGTAAACCAACCCTGCCCCGGCTGCCCCCCAACTCCAGCAGCTCCGAGAGGCAGGAGAACTTGTTTTTAAAACCTTTTTTAGATAAAACCTTCTGTTTCTCCCCCAGAACCGTGGATGTGCAGGCTCCTGGTGGAGCAGGACGTTCCCAGGCATTCCTGTCCACCAAAGCAGCCAAACAATGCCCTGACAAACAACTCAGAGAACACAGAGGGACTTGAACAAACTGTGGGGATCCTGCAGATCCTGCAAGGCTCTGCAGCCCCTCTCCCACACGTGAGAACTGCCCGTGCCTGTGGCATGAAAATCCCACTGTTTGAGCACCTTCTGCTTCCAGACCCGAATCTCTGCCTCCTCTCTGAGCTGGCTTTTCTAAAAACTCTTTTTCAATTTTATTTTACTCACATCAAGGCCTGGGACCTTGAACACGAGACCCCAAGGGTCTGACAGAGCTCCGGTACCCGTCCTGTTACAAATCTGCACAAATTAACGGTAAAAAAACCCCAGTTCTGCTCCTTATTTTTACAAACAGAAGGAAGCACTTTCTGAGTCTATCCCGTGCTGGTGGGTTCCTGTTTGCTCTTGGGGATGGGATTCATTTCAGCCACATCAAGGATCTCTCAGCTGCTTGTCAGGAATCCTCCCCTGCCCTAAACCCCTCCCCTGGGACAGAAGCACCTCCACAGGTGCTGCTCTCTCTCCACACCACGCCGTGCACGGTCACAAAGGGAATTTCAATAACTCTGATTTTGGTGAGAAACGTCTCAGCCTCAGGCACTGACCTCCCTCTGTGGACAAGGGGAAACCCACGAAAAGCTGATCCCACATCTACAGATGAACTCGATTAATCCAGTTAGAGGGGAAATCACACCATCTTTTTAGTATTGGGATTATTTTGCTGCACTTCAGTCAACTCCAAAGCTCTAACAAAGTGTCTACACTCTACAGCACTGGAAATGAGGGGGTTTGGTTAAAAAAAGAAAAAAAAGAAATCCACAGGCTTTTGTGTGTGACACCTGCACCGAGTTTTCATTTGCAACTCAAGACAGAAAAGTTCACAACTCATAAGGAACAAGGTCTGAACAAACACAGCAGAGCAGAAAAGGCAGAGTCAGACACGAGTGAGGGCAGGGTTTTGTTTGTCCCTTGAGAATTTTGCCAGGAAGATGAACCCCAGCCAGCTGAGAGGGTTTGAGACATTCTGGACAGACACTTCAACAAGGGAGAGACCCCCAGATTTTAGGAGAGCATCAGAGGAGATGGATTTCCTATCCCAATGGATTTCCTATCACAAAGAAGTCATTGGGGTTGTTGTTGCTGGGTTGTTTGTTGGGGTTTTTTTGGGGTGGGTTTTTTTTTTTGGGGTGGGGAGTTCTGTTTGTTTTTTTTTTTTTTTTTTTTGTTAAAGAAGCAAAGAAAAAAATCATCTGAAGTTGGTTGAAGGAAGGAAATTCCCAGAATTTGCTACCAAAGATGGTTCTACTGCACCAGTTTAGACCGTGGGTTAATCCTGTCACACGCACAGTTAACCAGGAATATTACTGAGGATCAGGAACAATCGTTTTGCTGGTCAGGTAACTCGATCCAAGCTAAGATTTTTCTGTTAGAACAGCAAGGAAAGGGATCTCTCTGTGATGACACAGCAGTGGAAAACCAGGGGATGTTAGGGAAGCACTGGAAATCTGCGTGTCCATCGTGGGCTGTGTCTGCCCAGCTCCAGTGTGGGCCAGGAGGAATCTGCACACGAGGGAGTGACAAGGACTCGAGCACGAGAAGAAGGAAAAGCAGCAATGCCCCCAGTGTGATTCCCAGCAGATGTTTATAGGCAGAGCAGCACAGCAGGAAAACCTTCCAGACATTTGAATCCACATGCAAAAGCCCCCAGAGACAGCTGGGCAATCAGCAGGATGGTCTCTGACAAATCTTCTCTTTCTTTTTACAGTCTGTGGGTTTGGGTTTGTGGATGGGGCCTCCTTTTGCACAAGATCAGCACCAGATGTGCAGAGAAATCAGTAAAAAGCAGGATCTTAAAGGCTTTCAACATTGCACCTTCCTTTGATGAAAACAGCAAGCAAACCACAACAACAAAAAAAATCTTTCTTTACATCCATTTAAAAGGGCAAATTCATTACAAGTAACCAAAAAAAAAAGTTAAAGAGAAAAAAACTCGGCTTAAACCTTTTTTCCTTGTTACAAAATACTGACTCTTTCAAATTAAACAATTTTTTTAAAGTGTTCTGTGTTTGTTTCTTTTTCTTTTTTTTTTTTTTTCCTCCTCTGAACTGACACGATCCTCTGAAGCAAAGTTATCTCCTTTCACACCTTGCTGGGACCCAGGCCTTCCCAAGCAAATATTGCTTTATTTGACTCTTTTTTTTTTTTTCCTTTTTTTTTTTTTTTTTTAAAGTTTCTAACAGAGCAAAAGCAGAGTCACTGCAGAAAGAAGCAATGAGACAAAGGAGGACGATGTTGATGGACTTCCCAAGGTCGCTGCAGGTGCCAGACAGTGGTTCCCAGGAGGGGGGGATATGGTTGTTTTTTTAAAAACAAATTTGGTGCATGTGGCAAGCGTGGATGTTTCCCGTGAGATCCAAGGTGACCATGGATGACAGACATAGGAAAGGAGTTGGGGGAAAAAGGGAGAGGGAAGGGGGGGAAAGAAAGGAAGAGAGGAAGAAAAAAAGAAAGAAAAAGAGAGAGAGAAAGAGAGAAAGAGAGAGAAAAATAGATAAAAAAAATTAGGTCATAAATACAGAAAACATAAGAATCAAAGGTTTATTTAATCTCCTAAATTAAAATGGCTCAGGGGTTCCAGGAGCAGCACATTCACCACAAAAAGGGTCAGAAGCTCAGCAAAGCCCAAAGCTGCAGAGCGGGGTCCGAGGCGGGGCGGGTGGGGTCGGCAAGCGAATGAGATTAAAAAGGATGGCACAGGAGGGGCTCAGCGAGAAACACGGGGAGCTGGGGGGCCTGGGGTGGGAGAGGACAGCGCTGCCTGGGCACGGGGACAGAAGGAAAACAAGGAAAGCTTTGGTGCAGAGGAGAATCCACCTGCCTGTCCGAGCCCTTCCCCACAGCCTGGGTAACACAGCCACGTTCTCCTGAGGCCTCAGGAACGCTCTGGCTTTGCCATTCAGCCTCCCAGCTGCTTGGGAACTACTCCAACGCCGGTGTGATGGTGATTAGTATTATTATTATTTCTGAAAATAACCCCCTTAATCCTTCCAGCCACCCTGAGGCCTCTGCACAGCGAGGTGAGGGGAACCTCTCACTCTCTACACGATAAATGCACATTTTACTGTTTTTTTACTGCAGGGAATCCCTGGTTATTGCTGCCAGGCACAGCAAAGCTGTGTCAGCACTGGCCCTGACTCCTGCACAGCTCATTTTGAGATAAAAAAACCACAGAAATGCCACAAAAACAACGGAGAAAAGGAAAGGAACACACAAAGCCTCATCCCTGCTGCAGTTTGGCAATAAAACCTGTCCCTGGAAATATTGTCCTCGGTGTTATCAACTTGGGGACCGGGGAACCAAAGGGTCTGGGAATACCCTGGAAAGCCAAAATGACAAAAACCCTGGAGAAAAGAGTCACAAACCCAGCAATAATCGTGCCACTGCACGGGGACACAGCACTTTCTGAGGACCAGCTCAATTCCAGCTGCTGGGGCAACCCTGCACTCCCCAAAACTGCTTTTCCAAGTGCAAGGTTTGAGTGGCAGCCTCAGATCCCGGTCCCTCCTGTGCTTCACACCGAGCTAAGCAAGGAATAACTTCAGAGAGGCCGGAGAAGCTTCACCTGTGACAACAAACTGGGGTTTCCCCCATTTTTTAGAGGGTTCCTGCACGTGTTACCACTGGATTTAAAGGGCTCGGAGGGGGAGCAAGGGTTAGAGCTGTTGGAAGTGAGAATCACAGAGTGAGCTGCTTAATGAGATGCTGAGGGTCCTTCCACCCAAAACTACGCCCTGTTCAAGCACCCCCCCAGTCTCTCCTTGGCCCCATCTCCCTCCTCCTCACTGCCAGTCCCACTTTCCCAGCCCAAAGTCGCTCATTTCTGTGCTCAACAACGTCACCTGCCTCAGCCAAGGGGGATTTCGGCACTGCCACAAGGTCTGAGCTGTTTCCTTCAGCCAGGGGATGGGCACAGGGGAGCGGGGCAGGGACTCAATTCTCAGGGAGAGACTGAAGGAAACTCGCTGGTTTTGAGACAAAACGTGAGGCAGAATGAAACCAAGTAAACCCCCTCAGTATGGGCTGGCAGCACCAACCCTGGGGGTGCAGAGGGAGGATTTGACTCAGCATCCCTCTGTCTTTAACCACCACAGGTTTAATTCACAGCTACTCCAGCAATCCCCTCCTCAGGTTTCGTGTGGGTTTCGCCCCTCCCTTTTTTTAAATGTCCACGTGTAGAAAAGAAATCCTGACTGTCCTTTCAACAGATTGCCACAAACTGCTCAATTCCAGTTTCCTAGCCGAGAGTTCTGCTTGGTTTTTGCAGTAATTGTCCTTATCCCTCAGTTTTCGAGCACACCAATAAGTACAGTCTGTCTTAAGAGCTTCCAGCAGCATCCTAAAGCTTTGGAGTTACTTTTCCCTAATGCCCTCCCCAACACGAAAGCGTTGCCGTTTGAAAATCACTGTCATTTGGTAATTTGAATTAAGAAACGCTCAGAGAAAGATTTTTCACTGCCTCCTCTTCCAACTGCCAGCACACTCCTGACGCCTTTATCCCTCCAAAGACGGACAAACAAGCAGGAAGGGAGATTTGGGAAATCTGCCCTGTGGAAAGCATCACCCCGCAGAGCTGAAAGACCTATTAGAGTTTCGAATGGGGAATTCCACTTTCTGCTCTCAGAAAGCTTTTCCCTCCCCGCCGCTTTCCTCACCTGCCACACAGCGAGCCACAGCATTCCCCTGGGAACAGCAAGGCAGGGATGTGCCGGGGAGCGCTCCCACCAGCGCCGTACATGCCTGCCACGGGGATGTACACAGCCAAAACCCTCAGCTTCCGATGGGGCAACCCACCAGGAGAGAACGGGCTTCAAAGCAAGCGAGCTGCCGGGGGGTTACTGGGGCACATTAGGGGCGGCTCTGTGGCATTAATGGGCAGCAGAGTCCACGGGGAGGGCGGAGCAGCGGTACCTGGGATCACGGTGGGCTGGGCTGAGGTGCGGAAGGCGTAGTGGGCGGGCTTGGACTTGCCCTGCTGGTTCTCGGCTATCACGTACACCTCGTAGTCGGCGTTCCAGTCCAGCGACTTCAGCATGACGTGGTCGCTGCCCGACGGCAGCCGGATCTCCGGCTTCCACTCCGAGGAGTGCTTCTGCAGGGAGGGGACAAAGGGGGGACAGAGTCAGGGGTACCCCACGGGTGCTGTCATCCCTCACACCGGGATGTTCCGCCTCCACACGAAGCAGGATTTCTTTCCGTGGATATGGGCACCCAGGGAAAGTTTCCCTGGCTGGAGACATCCCAAACCCACCTGCACGTGTCCAGCCTGGGCAGGGGGTTGGACTGGGTGAGAGGCAGAGCTCCCTCCAACCCCACCTGTTCTGGGATTCGGTGAAACCCTCACGTGGCTGCTGGCTCTGAGTGGAGAGGGTGAGATGCCAAAGCAGCCTCTCCCGCTCAGAATCCTGTTTTGTGAGAAGAAATCCCCTCACTTCCTCCTCTCATCTTTGCCCCGTTGCTAAACAATTTTCAGAGGGGTAAAGCTGCAAATTGTGTTCCTCTCCGCCCTGCAGAAGTGCTCTTTCATATCTCAGCATGTCAAATTTAAACCATCTGAGTGACAGAGATTTCTCTCTTAAATTCACCCCCTCCAAGAGCCCAGAGCAGCCCGGGCCGTGCCACACTTACAGCTTTGTACTTGATCAGGTAGTGCCTGATTGGGGAGCCACCATCGTCCTGCTTGATGACGTTCACTTTGATGGAGTTCCCATCCTCTCCTATGTGCCCTTCCAGCTTGGGGGCGCTGGGTTCCCCTGCAACAACGGGGATTCAGGGTTATTTGTAGGGAAAAAAAAATAGTATTATCAAGGAAAAAGTACTCATAAAAATCAGAAAAATCATTATCCTCAGTGCAGGGTAGCAGCTGACCCAGACACAGAGGTGTGTTTGGGGTACAAATGTTTGCCACACCCAAGCATTTCTTGCGTTTGAAACACCAAATTTCCACTTTTGTGTGCGCTGGAACGGAGTCAGAGCGAAAGAGATCCCGCCCTCCCCCAAGGATATCCCCAAGCAGTGACCAATTCCTGGCTGCTTTTGTCGTAAGAACTGCTGTGAGACACCTGGCAGACGTCAAGAAGGGCTCTGTGGCTGCTCCCGTGGGATGGGGATGTAAAGAGCATCCCTGAAAAGGACCTTGTGCCTCTCACACAGACCCAGGTGTGAACTTTGAGTTTGTTTAGGGGTTCTGGAGTTGCTGCACTGAAAATTCACTTAAATGAGGGTGAAAACACCGAGCAGAACCCCAGAGCACATCCTCTCACTCAGCCTGCACTGGTGGAACTCCAGTGGGTACTGGAAAGACCTGGACCCCTTCGCTCTTCTGGAATAACCATTTTTAGGAGGGAAAAAAGCTATCATTTCCCAAACTGCACCCCTGCCACCAGCAGAAAATGGAAGTGTCCCTTCCTTCTGCGGGGCACGCTGATTTACAGCCCCATCCCTGCAGCCCACAGCTCCCAAACTGCCTTCCCTACTCAACTCCTCCACGCCATGGGAGCATCCCAATCCCAACCTTGCACCTCTGCTAAAAATGCCGAATACAGAAGGTCTGGCTCCATATTTACACCCCCTGGATTTGTGTCCAGCTCCTCGTGGACAGCACCGGCGTTCCTGAGGGGCCAAAGGAACGCTTGTCTTCCAACATCCTTCAAAAGTTCATCTTCAGGAGGAATCTGAAGCCCTTTCCCCTCCCTCCTCCCTTTCAAAGGAGTATGAGCACAATTTTGTTTGGTGAAATACCCATGGGAAAACTGCAAGACCTGGGCTGAAAGGGTGATTTAAGGGGAATCCCATTTCCTTGCACTGTTCCAAGAAGGGAATCGATCACACTCCAGGAGTGCGGGACACACACGTTTGTGTTTCACAACACAGCAACTCCTCTGACAGACGTAGAGAGGCAACAACTCCTTTCTTCCAGGTTGTATTTCGCTTTTCCAAATCCTTTCCTTTGCCTTTATCCCCATTACAAGGCTCCCACACACCCCCTGGACGTTCCAGGTGTGGATTCCACCCTGGGACAGCTTTCTCACTGCACACTGAACATAAAAAGGTGGCACAAGGCTGGTTTAAGGCACAAACAAACAGGAGAACTTCATCCTCACTTGGGCACGTTGAACACATCAATTAACCAAGCAATTACATTTTTTCCCTCAATCCCAAAAGACAAACAGCACCACAAAGCCCCTGCTTCTGACTGGGGAGCTGGCTGGAAGGAGCTGTTCTGCAATAACCGTGTCGTGGTTAGTTACCAATAACTCACAGAACCCAGGAGCCAGTGCCTGGTTCTGTCACTTTGTGCCCCAAAGCAGCTCCCAGAACAGACAGGGGCACTCCTGGCTGCTGGTCTGGGTGCCCCCTGAGGCACCCGAGACCTCCCCGAGCAGCAGCGCTGAATTCTTGCTGTATTTGTGACAGAACAGGACCAGCATCTCCTTGGTGTTTCCCCCTCCTCACCTCAGAGATAATTAGCACTGAGTACAGAGATTGTGAAGTGCTGAGGGAACACTGCACTTACAGAATCTGACCTTTCATCTAACACAGGCCGGAATTTTTTTCCCAGTGATTGAGCACCAAGACTAATAGGAACATCCTTTGGAAAGATGCTTGTTCTTGATTTTAAATGTCAGAGATGCTGCTGTACTTTAGACACAGCCATTCCCATGATTAATTACCTGCTCTGCTGAAACTTTTCTTCCTTTTCTTCACTTTGAATTACCTAATTTCTAGCTCCTGATTCACTCCTTCCTCCCCCAGTAGTTTAAATTCATCTCTGTTTTGAGAAACGTTTCTCTTCAAATAAAAGAACACTCCTGAGGGCTGAAAACCAACAGGTGGAGCAAGCCCTGGTAAAGAATAGTTTTCTCTCCAGAAATACGTATTTCTTTAATTTATCTCAAGCAGGTGGATGCAATCCAGACACAGGGCTGTAAAATTAAAACTGGGTTAGTGTGTCAAACAGAGGAAGAAGTTTAGTGGGAAAAGTTTAGTCCAGCAGAATCAGCAACCCTATGATGAGTGAAAATGTGAGTAGCTGAAGAGAGAAGGTGGTCAGCAGCGGGTTAGAGAAGGGACTCATGCTCAGCCATGCATCATCCTCCCTGCAGCACGGGGCTGCAAAGCAAACCAGCACTGCAGGGCTGCCTCATGCCAGGGCAGCTCCCGCTCGCACGCGGCAGAAATCGGCCTCTCCCACACACCTCGGAGCCCTTCCCAGCCTTCAAAATGGGAATCCTTTAAGGACCCCACATGCTGCTGCTGCTGCTTGGCTGGGTGAGAGCCCCAGCAGCTCCACACAGGCCAGGCTTGCTCTGTGTGATCCTCAAAAATCTGATTCAAATCCCTCTCCGTGCAGGAGGGGTGCAGGACCTTGTGCTCCCACTGACAGCGCCGAGGGATGGAGGCTGAGCCGCGCTCAAACTTCACCCCCAGGACACTCAGCAAAGGCAAATATGCCCCAAATGGGTGCTTCACCCCTGGAGAAGCTGTGCCTTCCTTCCCAGCACGCAGGCTGGACTCGCAGGAAGGCGGCAGCCTTTGCTGTGCTGGGAACCCAGGGCAGCCCATCCCTGCAGTGCCCCTGCCAGGGCAGTGCAGGGGGAGCTCAGCCATCCCCTCCCTGGGCTCCAGATGAACTCAGGGCGAGTCTGATCAGTGAAACAAGGACTTTTCTCCAGGCTCCCAGAGCCTGAATGGCTTCCCAAAGCTGCTGGTGGGAGGGGAGCTGAGGGCAGTGCTCTGAGCCGTTGCATTTCCAATTTATTTTTCATCCACTCCCTGCTAAGCCATTAGCACCAATCATCTCCTGCTGCAGGGAAGCAGGAAATGGTTCCTGGTATCCTCTCAAACCCTTTGGTTTCTATTCAGTGCTTCCTTGCCCTAACCCTGGTCTGTTGGATTTCAGAAGTTGTTGTTTTTATTGTGTTTTTCAGAGGGTGCCGCAAGCACCGGCAGCGGATGCAACTTGAGGTGAGGAGAGAAGAGAATGTGAAAAACCTGCACTTCAAACTGAGCTTAAATCCTCGCCCAGCTGGCAGCAAGGAAAGGTCCTGCATCCTCCCTGTGCTCACAGAGGAAAACTGGCAATTTCTGCAGCAGAGGAACGAGGAAAGGGCTGATTTCTGCCATCTCTGAGCACCACGCAAACAGGACTGGGAACAGACACCAGGCAGAGCCTCCACGAGGGGCAAAAAAACACTGAGAAAGAACAGGCTGGGGGTCAGGGGGCACACGAGGGAGGCAAACACCAGCAGCAGAGAGAAGGAACAAAACCAGAACGTGCAGAAACGAGACAGCCAAGTCTCCCATCCTCCTGGAACTCCACCAGAGGGAAGAGACCGGGGACAAGGCTCTTCTGTGCATGCAGCCATGTGGGAAGGTTACTGGTGTTAGTTTGGTTTTCCTGGCAAACCCCAGCCTAAATCCTTTCCTGGGGGCGGTCCCAGACAAAAAAAAAGGTGATTCCAGAACTCCTGGATCGTAAAAAGCCAATTGCTCCCTGGTTCTCACAATTCCTTGGTTGGGCTGGGGCAGCAGAAAAGCAGGAGCTCCCCTCCCTCCCCCCGCCAGGATCGTGCACAGAGTGAGGTTGTAAAAATCACAGCGCTGCAGGAATCGTTCTTCACCACCCCACACTGTGCTGGAGACTGATTCCATCTCCAGGAAGTGCCAGGGTCAATCATTTGCTTCTTGATTTGATGGGGATCAGCAGCTCCTGCGAGCTGAGCTCAGGCTCCACCCTTGCCAGGATCCCAGAGACTCCGTGGGAGGAACGAGGGGCTCTGGCAGGAAAAGTGCAGCAGCACCTCTGATGTGAACTGTGTGAGGTCTGGCTGCCACCAGGAGCTCTGCGTGTGCTGTTTGACAGAATTTGTGTGCAGCATTTTACACAGAGTATTTTATAATAGCATTTTATATAGGGAGCATTTTATATAGGGAGTATTTTATATAGGGAGCATTTTATATAAGGAATCTTTTATATAGGGAATCTTTTATATATGGAGTATTTTATAACGCAGCTCTCGTTCCAGCTACGTTTAAGTTTCACTCACAATAAAAAGAAAATTGTTTCTTGAATCACATTGTGAGAAGCTTCCCAGTAATCAGATTTCAGAGACAGAGAATTCAGGATTATTTTGGAAGGCTATTAAACGTGTACAGTGTGGATGTGGGCAGGTATCTCTATATAAATGTCTATTTTATAGGGTCAAAATGCTGCTGAAGAAAGAGGAAAGAGGCTGCTCCCAGGATCTGAGCCCTCATTTCCCATCAAATTCGACTCTGTGGTTGGTACCCTGAGAGGCAAAAGGATTTTGGCCTTTGGTGTTCATTCCAGAGGGTTTTTAGCACCTTCCTGGGACTGCTCCTTGCTGGACTCTGAGAATGAAGAAGCAAATGACTGAGCCAGGTGATTTTTTGGTTTTTTTTTTCCTGTTTTCCTTGCAAGTTTTTTTTCCAGCTCAATGCAGCAGCCTGAAGTCGAGTTCCTCCCATGCAGACAGTGACGAGCAACTCCTCCAAAAAGGCTCGGTGGGAAAGGATTTTTTTTTTTTTTTTTTTTTTTTGGAATTTGGAGATCCCAGAGGGGAATCCTCACCCCAAAAATCTAGGCAACCAATCAGAACAAAGTTATTTTACCTTCTGTTCACCAGCGAGGACGACATCATCAGCACCATGCAAGCCACATGACAAATTCACATGATACGCACGCACATGAGTTTGGTTGAAAGGAAAGTGGAGGAGGTCACATGGAAAATACAAAAAAATTAAAAAACTGATGTAAACAATGGGCAAGGGAAAAAAATCCACAACAGAATTACAGAGTAAATAAAAATAGGAGCAAAATTAAATTAGCCAGCATATATCAGAAACACTGAGGGGGGACAGTAAAACCGCCTGGAAAATAAGAATATTAAACCACAGCAAGCACTGAGTTATGGCCTTGTGTTAGGCACAGCTGCGTCACTGCTTAGTCATACAAGGAACAAAAGGAACAAAAATCCCTGGAGTGTGTGCCAGGACTGCTGGAGGAATCCACCAAACTGCTGGGAAGAAAAAGGGAATATTGTTATTGCGGGGCAGCGGAGGCGAAAGGGTCAAAATCAGCCCACGAGGAGGACAAACCTTGGCACCCCACACTGGTGGGTCCTCCCTCTGCAGCACAAACCTGCTCCTGAACAACATCATCATCATCATCATCAACTGCAAGAGATAAACCTGCCCAGGTGACCATTCCCAAGGACAGATTTCCATCCAGGAGCTGCGGCTGGATTGGGGTCAGTGACACCGGCAGTGACACCGAGGGGTTGGGGTGTGCAGGGGGGCTCTGCCAGCCAGGACGGGGCAATCCATCACCAACAGGGCCCGAGGAAAGGCAGCAGCTGCTGGGAGAGATGGAGGAGTGCAGGGAGAGTGGCAGGGAATGGGAAAAATCAGCTGCCAGCCTGGAGCAGAGCAAGGAGTCTGTGCTCCTCTCCCCTTCCCAAATCACTTCATAACCCCCATTCCTCATGCTCGTGCCTCTGTCTCATCCTAATGAGGCTACTCCACAGTGCTCTGGTAGTTCCCTGTTAATTTGATGTATAGAGAATTAAACCCTTAATCTTTTGGGTGCTTGTCTCTGACAAGATTAAGGACAGACCATTACCGGGGAAAAAAAAACGGATGGCACAAAATGCAAAATCCATTTGTTACAGCCAAGCTCTCAATCCCTTCTCTTTAAACACAGGCTCACAGAACTCTGGGCACTGTGAAGGAGGGAGGTTTAAGAGTCACTGTGAGATTGCCTGCAAGGAAAATCAGCGTCTTCTGGTGGGGAAGAAACATCTCCCAAACTCCAGTACGCTCAGTATAACCTGAGATTTCAAAACAGGCAGGAGAGGCTGCCTGAACTCATGAGAGGAAGCTTTAGGTTAAGACCAAGGGCAGAATTAGCAGCATAAGTAGAATAAAATGGTTTTGGGTTGGAAGGAACCGTAAAGATTATCCAGTCCTAGGCAGGGGCACTTTCCACTACCCCCAAGTTGCTCCAAGCCCCGTCCAACCTGAAAAAAAATCCCCTTTTCCAAGTGAGCTCAACCATTGCAAGGCAAAACAGGTCCCAGAGTGGAGAGAGCTGCAAGAAAAACGTCAAAACTGGCACAGAACTATTTACTGGGGCAACCTCAGAGGGTTAAATCCAAGGAGAGACATCCCCAAACCTCTCCCGTGCCTACGGACATCTCCCACACGCCACCGAGCCCAAGCCCCAGCGAGCCAGGGAAGAAAACTCTGCAGCCTCATTAGGTTTCCGTCCCTGCCTCTGGTGCCACAGAGCAGCTCTCATTTCCTAATTGCTCCTGGTTTCATTCACTGAACCCCCGAGGTGAGGCAAGGGGAGAGCGCAGATCGCTCCCAGCAGCGGCAGTAATTAAACGATGCAGAGCTAGAGGAGCATCTGCCCCGTGCCAGTGCCCTTTCTCTGCTGTTGAATTTCACATTTTCACAGGCTGCAAGCACAACCCCGGCATACAAATGTGGGGGGTGGATGCAGAAATGGGAGTGAATACACAAACAACAGCTCTGCTCCCGCTCGGAGCGGAGCCTGAACTTCAGCTCAGGTGAAAAGGGAAACTTTCGCCCTCCAAAAACACCTCTCCTCCTCCTCCACCCACAGCCCCCACACCAAAAAAACTGGGGAAAATGTTTATCATTAATTAGCTCTTAGGATCTTTTCTGGGGAAAGATATTTTTTTTTTTTTTTAAGGAACAAAATGTTCTGTAAAACATGAACCCAACGTTTCCCCTCCAAGGGAAGCTGTCTCCAGCCCACACATGAACAGCCAGAAGGAGTCTCTGCCTCCTAAGGAATAAAGGATGATTAGCAGACCCTGCCCTTTGTCCTCTCCAGCCCACCCTCCAAGTCTGACAGGAGTTAAAAGGTCTCTTCAGCACTTTGAGTGCGTCAGGGGTTGGGGTTTGGCACTTTATAAATAAAAATTGCTGCACAAGGAACACGCTGGTCGTGGGCACTGGCAGATACAGGACATTTAAAGCCACGTGTAGCACCATGAAACGTGCCAGTCATGAACGCAGCATTAATTATCATTAATTATAAACTCCTTTGACTGGCCATACTGTCCTCTCCCTCCATCCCAACCCCCCAGAACCACCCCACATTTCATGCTTTTAGTGTTTTCCATTCAGAAGCAATGAGCCGTTCCTAACCCACCTCAGGTGAATACCTCGGTGACCTCACGCTCCCACAAACACACTTCTTATTATTGCAAATTCAAAACACACGCATGCACCAGGCGAACTTAGATCTTCCTCAAGTGCTTTTCTTCTTTCCTTGACCACCCAACCAACAAGGGGAGTCTGAATCCAGTTCCCATCTCAGAACGGGATTTCTTGCGAGGTCTGAGACCTTTTTTAAGGCAAGCAGGGCACTGGGGCTAAGCTGGGATCTCTCCTGCAGGATATTCTACCTCCTCATTTGCATCTTCTTCCAGCATCCCATATCCCTAATTTTAATATCAAGGGTATCTCCCTCTATATTCAAAGCAAGCAGAGCAAGGCAGGGCAGCAAGAAAACCATTTAACCCCCATCCCTTTTGCAAAGGCAGCTTTAACACCAAAATGGGAAACAGGAAAGGAAAACATTTCAGTTTGGAAATGGTAATTTGTGGGGGGCTTTTCTCCTCTTTCCCTCCCTCTCTGTGCTTCCTCTAAATCTCTCACTCCCATTTTTCAGCCCCGTGCTCGGTGCAATGAGGGGGAAGAGGGGGAAGAGCGGCACCATGCTGGGATCTACACGTGCTCAACACAGCAAACTGCTCTCAGCAGGCACCAAGCAAGGCCAGGGAGCCCTGGGACTGCCTGGATCCGGGGGGCTCCGGCAGCACAGGCAGCACTCCAGAGCCAGGGGAGTGCTACGGCTACTCACGCGGTGCCACGGAGCTCTGGGATGCAGCGGGAGGCTGGGTTGCTATGGAAACAGCAAGGATGGACAGGACACGGTCAAGGTGAGAATCAGGGGGAGAGGCAGGGCCAGGGGTGACAGGAAGGGGGAGAGAGGGTGACACCAAGCCCCCGTGTCACCCACAGAGGCTGTGGAAATCCCGCCCCGCTGCTGTTTGCCAAGCCCTGCCCGCAGGGAGGGGGGTCCTGGCAGCCCCAGGGCCCTCCAGGGGACAGGGGAGGCAGCCTGCCCTGAGGTTTGCTTCATCCTGAAGCTCCAAATCCCCATTTTTGCCCCCTTTTGGCCCAAACCAGCCCATTAATGGAATATTTGGGAGGCCTCTAAGAGCAATTCCTGAGGAGAACCGACCCCCTGCTCCTTCCCACCTCCCTGCACGACACCCAGGGAACACAGAGAGAGGAGGAAAATAGCTCTAAGAACCCTAAAGGTGTGAGCACCTCGGGAAATGAATGAGTTTGGAGAGAAGCCTGCACTCCCCAGAGCACAGACTGGGCCAGCACTGACAGCAGGATCTCCAGGGCAGGAGGACAAGGAATGTCTTTGCTTCCACAAGTCCTGGGAAGAACCCAGCAGGAGGGACACGAGCTGGGAGGGATTTCTCTGTTAGTGCCCACAAAACCTTTGAAACCAAAAGAATTCTCACTGCTGTGCCTCCAGCAGGCAGAGAACTGCAAGGGACACGAGATGGGTCAATCAGACCTTGGGAAGCTGCAGAGCAGCCCCAGGGAGAGAGAGAGATTTTGGGGGGGGGGAAACCCTCCAGGGAAGCAGCAAAACCAGCAGGGATGTTAGAAGGACACCACACTCAGTGAGGAGATCATGCAGAGCACACGGGAGCAAACCCCTCCTGCCATACTCACTCTCTGCTACGTGGGACCTGGGGGCAGCAGCACTGGCTAAAGAAAGAGAAATGAGGTGAGCAGAGGGAGGGGATTCCTGCAAAATGCTGCCAAAAACCAGGAAATGGGGAGATTTGGAATGTGGGGGGTGATTTTAGTGTTGGTTTGCACATGAAGGTGTTTTGGTTCCAGCCCCACACACGCTCAGGGCTGGGCACACTCAAAACCCTCCCCTGCTCCCCAGGCCTCTGTCTGGCTTCAGGTTTGTAAGGAAAAGGAAATGAAGAAAAGCAGCAAACTGTTAAAATGGAAAACACAAACCCAGGTCAACTCAGATTCTCTCCCAACCCCCAGAATTCTCATCCGTGCCAGGATAATACATAATTATCACTAATTACCTCATGGAGAGGCCCTCTAAGATAGACAGAAACTGCTTTTACTTATTGAGGGAAATTAAATAAATCAAAACGACTTCAGACTTATCCCAGCAGGCATTAAAAACTGTGTCAGGTTTTCCATTCAGATAGAAACTTGAAATAACAGGGCAAGGAAAACGAGTGGCTTTGGTTAATCTGAGCTGTGAAATTCCTGAAACATCTCTGTGACCTTCAAATCGCACTCGGGGGGGGGACACAAATTCTTCCTGCTTGTGCCTCTGCCCACAAACAGGTGATTGGAATTCCAGCAGAGATGGGGAAAAAAAAAAGGGCATTTCTGTGGTGCCATTTCCTCAGCCAGGATCCGAGATGGGCTTCGGGAAGGAGCAGAGAGAGAACTGGAGGAGAACACAAAGCCCAGGATGACCCCAGCTGCAAAGCTTGGAAGAGCAGGGTGAATTTGTAAATGAAAAATGGGTTAAAGGAGGAAGAACTGGAACTTACCCTGCAGCTGGGGAGCACAGTGTGACTGACAGCCCATTGCCACGCGAAAATAAAACAAAAACAAACCAAAAAAAAAGCAAAAGACTCTGGTACAAAAGTGATGGAATGTTCTGCAAAGCCACCTACCTGTCCCCAGGTGAGGGCCATGAGGCTGGGCAGACAGGTCTGGCGGTGGGGCTGCAACAGAGCTTTTAATGTTCTTTTTTCCTCTCTTCTCGAGTGGATTTTTCCCCTTTTCCTGCAGCACTGCGGTGGGTCCCCAGCCCTGCTCTCCCTGGGGTGCTGCTGATTATCTCTGATTCAGAAGGGTCCCCAATCCTCAGTCTCTAACCCTGACCACGATCACCCTCACAGAATTATTTCTCCTGCAATTAACAGGCTCCAAACGATTTCAGGCTGCACAAATGTTCTGGAAATGCCTCCCAGGTGACTCCCTAACTACTGCAATTTGCAATCCTGCCTGTCCATCTGTCCATCCATCCATCCATCCATCCTTCCCCTTTCCTGCTCCACTAAACCCAAGCTTTTGTCCAATGCAGTCGTTAAGGGGGAACGGCACAAGCGTGATTAAAAATCTGGGTTAAAAATAAAAATACAAAAAAAAAAAAAAATCCCTTTCCTGGTTTTTTTAACTTCAGGAATCTCAAAAGAATGTGACAGCAGCTTCTTTGAGCTTGGCCTTGTAATCTTGGGAATAGCAGCAGCTCCCCACGAGGATGCATTGATAAATGGAATAATGCTCAGTGGGATAAAGAGGTTTTTTAGCTCCATTGATCAGCTCTGATTGGAAAGGCACAAAAGCTCTGGAGCCATCTCAGTGTTTCACTCCCAATTACACAGATCCATCACATTTCTGACTCATCCTGCACTGGGGAGGGGGTAACATGCCATTTTTTAAAAAAATTTAGTATGAGATTTATTTATTTATTTAATCACACGATCTACACAAGTGCTGGAAGACTGCTCAGTGGTAAAAATTCTTGGTGACAAAAGGAAAATAATTTCAATTTCTTTTTCTCCAATTTTGTGCTTTCAAAATTGTGGAGATATTCAAAATTTTGACGGTTTTGGTTGGCTCTCAATTGGCCTAAACCAGATCTGCAATTTAGCTGAACTGATTTCCCTGAATCATCTCAATATCGTTAAAATTGAGCAGTTTTTAATGGACTCATAAATACGAAGCCTTCCACTACTCCACTCTGTAGTCAACAAGCTAACTATTATTATTATTTTTATTATTATGATGATTATTATTAGAGAATCACTACAATAAATATCTCAATTGCATGCTTTAGAGCACAGACAAAGAGTTAACCCTAATTCTGTTCTAAAACAGAGCACAGTGGCTACTCCAGAGTCAGTGTTGTTAGGAAATGGACACTACCAGTTACTGCAATCCTAAAGCCCCTGAGAGGGGAAAAAAGGCACTAAATTAAAAGCTGAAAGTTCCTGGGTGTTAGAGGAACGCTCTAAAAACACAAAGAGAGAGTGAAAGAAATGCAGAGAGCACTTACGTGGGTGAGGGATGCCTGCAGTTTATCCATGGATGGGACACAGACCAAAAACGAAATAAAAAGACGGGAGATAGAGACACACACACAAAAAAATAAATGTAGGAGATGTGAGAAGAGGAGACAGAGAATATGGAGCTGGAAAATCACAATCCCAGGTGTGTTCTGCTCAGCAGTGATGGGCAGAAGGTGGCAAAGTTGAGCCTGGGGAACAGCTCAGGGGGCTCCAGACATGCTCGGGGTGGGCTGGGGACTGCCAGCCCTGGGTTCAGCAGAGGGGTCTGGAGAGAGAATCACAGCAGAGCTACAGAGCAGCTACCCAGGGCTGGGGATGAGGGGTGCAGAGCTGAATGCAGGGGGAAGGGAAGGAAGAACCTCGGGAGAACCACCTCTCCCTGCCCGCTCCGGTCACATCTCCCCTGCCCACTCCACTCCTTCCGTTTTTTTCCTCTTTTCCTCCTTCCCACCTTGAAGAACTCCCCAGTTTTAATTCTTTCCTGGAACAGGAGGACAGCAGAACATGGCAGATGGCCCAGGCAGAGCAGAGAAGAGCCTGAGGAATCCATGGAACCCCCTGGAGTGCTGCATGGGCATCTCAAAGCAGGATGTGCAGGAAGGACAGAGCGACCCTCCCTCCCTTGTCCTTCCACAAGCCAAGGCCAGTCCTGTGCTGAACACCTTCACTTGGAAAACAAACCTGCCCCGTGACAGTGACATCACATTCCCTGTGACCAAAACCCTGCTCAGCCGCTTCTTCTCATTAAAATTCTCCTTCACACAGTCCCTTCTCTTTGGCAACACCGAGGTTGAACTGGAAACACCAACCATTAATAAAACAACTCCTCTGCCTCCTCCCTTCAAAGAAGATTTTTTTAAAATGATCAACAAAATCCACCACTACCACCCAAAACCACAGAGAAAACAGAAGGGTGCAGCCAGGTCTGTGAGAGAGAAAAGGTGAGATCCATGCACGGCAGAGATTCCCTGGGGAGGCCCAGGAGAGAGGAGCAGAGGGGCAGGGAGGGGCTGGGCTGTACTTACGGACTGGTTGTGTCTTGAACTCGGCGGGCAGGCTGAGCTCCCCCACGCCCTTGCCATTGACTGCTGACAGCCTCACTGCGTAGGTGGTCTCGGGCTTCAGCCCCGTGATGGTCACCGTGCCCTCCACGTTGGCTGGGGCAGGAACAAGAACGGGGAAAAAAAGCAAAGAAAAGCTCAGGACTCAAAGAAAAAAACAAACAAACTCTGTTTTCCCCATGCAGGGGGAAAAGAGACAAATTAACCTGGCTCTAGATGGGATCACAGCACTCCACCGGGGACCTGAAACAAAAATTTCAGCTCCACACAGGATTGGTGGTGGAAAATTCAGCTCTGGAGTGGAACAGTTTTCACAGTCCTGCCCAAATCACAATTCTTTCAGCTTATTTGACTCCAAGATGGATTTCATGCAGTGAGCACTGCTATAGATCACTTCAACCAGACGGGTTTGCTGCTGGAATAGCAGGGTTTATTTTCCAAGGGGGACCAAGGGGTGACAGATGGGGGTTGAAAAGCCTCCTGTGGGAAGCAGCGAGTGAAAACTTTTATTCCAAAAGCACGGGGTTCCTCACCTTGCTCAGACAGGCCTGTGACAGAGCTCTCAGCACAGCCCAGCTCTCATCTCCACTTGAAAATTCCAGGTGTCACTCACAGCAAGTGTTTAAAAACCTGTCTGGGGCCTCCACCCTGAACCCTCCACCCTCCCTGACTTCTCCCTAAAACAAAGTCCCTTTTTTTTGGAGCAGCTGGGGAAGGCACCAGGGGTTTTTTTTTTTGTCAATCCTACCTTCCTTGGCATCATAGAGCCTGGAGTGCCACTCCCCCTCGCCCAGGGCCCTCCACTCCGCCTTGTACTTGAGGATGGGCACCCCGCCCGTGGCCTCGGGCTCGTCGAACTCCACCTGGGCACTGCTGGAATAGGGCTCCACTCTGCCGATGGAGGGGGACGAGGGGGTGTCTGGGGAGAAGGGACACAACAGTGAGACACGGGGAACTCGCTTCAGGGAGCTTCAGTGGCAGCTGGGAGCATCCAGCACCCCCTTGGCTGCACGGAGCAGAGGAGAAGGGCAAGGCTGAGCCTCGGAGAGTGTTTAGGCAGCTTTGAACACTGGTAATTAGTGCACAGATCTTCATTTTGTCTCCTCTCTGAGAGGCTGGGGACTCCCAGTCCCTTCTCCAAAACAAAACAACCAGGGCAGTGCAGCAAAGGCATCCTGGGTGCCACTCTGTGCCCACAGTCCCCAAGGCAGAGCCCAACCATTCCCAAATCTGCTCTCCTCCTGGAGCCCCTCCCAGGGGCTGGCACAGCTCTGAGGCTCAGATCCTGCATTACAGCTGCCAGGAGGGGGGTTTTGCCAATTTGGGGTGCACAAATCCAAGATCACAGCTCTGACAAAGCACTCTGGGAGCACAGAGAACGAGCCCCTGACAAACAAGGGAACAGAGATGCTGAGCAGCTCCAACCCAACACGAAACCCATGAACAGCCTCTTCCAAGGCTCTCCTGCTACCCCAGCAGCACAAACCAGCAAAGCAGGGCCACTCTGCCACCTGCTGCCCCATCCCCTGCCCTCCCTGCTCACCTGCCTGCACCAGGATGAACTCGGAGGACTCCTGCCCGATGCGGTTCACAGCAGTGCAGTTGTAGTTCCCAAAGTCATTCTCCGAGTCTGGGGTCACCTGTGAGGGGAAGGAAGGCTCAAACTCTGATCACAAACCCCTTTTCACTCTGCCAAGGCATCTTGCGTTTCGCTGGGGAGAAGCTACAATAAATTCCAGGTGTTTGTGCTCCCTGGGCTGTCCATGGGGGCAGAACTGCAGTGGGCAAAGACCAGAGGCAAGGAGGGGCTGTGTCTTCTTATCACCTGATTTTATTTATCTTCCATTTCCTGATTTTCTTTATCTTCTATGACCTGATATTTCTCAGCGTTTCTATGCTAGAAACACCACCCAACTTCCTTTCTACCTACAGGACAAGACTTAATTCCTTCAACACCAATTATGTGATGGCACTGAGCCCTCCTGGCTCGTCCTCACCTCCAGGTAACTTGCTGAGGGGGTGTTGTAGATCTTGATGTTGCTGTAGTTGGAGCTGGGAAGGAGCTGCCCATCCCGGAACCAGGAGATGACAGCGCTGGGGTAGGCAAACACCTCACAGGTGATGTTCACTTGGTTTCCTTCCCATGTGTACACGGCCACGGGGCCCTGGAGCTTGGGGGCATCTGAAAGACACGTTTGGGAAGGCAATTGGAGCCAGCCAAGCTCCCAAAGCAGCCTCACTGCGAGGATCCCTTGGCTGGAGTCCACCTGAATGCGGGAAAGGGAATCTAATATTGGAAATGGGAACTGTCCTCTCATCCAGGGGGATGGGGAGTGTCTTTTGCTGAAGGGCATGAAGAAGAAACTCGCTCAGCCCCAGAGCTGCTCCTGCAGGGAGGAGTTCTGCTCCTGCACAGCGTGGGAGGAGCAGACAGCGGGACAGATCTGGGAAATTACACCAGGAGAGTTGTTCTAGGGGAGAATTTCGATTCCCAACAAACGGGACTGCAGCAGATCCGTGGCGAGGCGCAAAGAGCATCCCAGCTGGGGACAGCCACAGGAGCAAACACCCCCCGACACCTCAGACTGAGCCTTTCATCCCACCGAGCTGCTCCCACACCCACAACACCCCGGGATGCAAGGAAGGGACGGGGAACAAAGCAGCTCCCTGCAGACCTCCCCGGCCCGCCGTGCCTGCTTACACTGCACTTCCAGGTACATGGCCTGCGAGTCCTGGCCGATGGTGTTGCTGGCCGTGCACACGTACTCGCCCGCGTCCGTGTACTGGATCTCCTTGAGGGTCAGCGAGGACACGCGCGCGTGGCTGCGCACGATGATCCGCCCGTCCAGGGTCTGCACGAGAGGGGAACGCGGTCAGAGCCCCGGCCCCGAGCCCCCGGGGCAGCCCAAAGGGACGGCACAAACTCTACCTCACACCAACCCTGCAGTACTGAGGGGGGGGTTGCCTCACCTGAGGCCAGGTGAGAGCACGAGAGGCAATTCCAAGAGGTTCCCTGTCCCTGCAGTGGCTCAAAGCACTCAGGAGGAGGGGGAAACATGAAAAGAAGGACCAAAGTATCAGCTGCTACTACACATCTGAGGCCAAAGTCAAGCTTCTCCCCAGAATGGGAACTGCAGAGATCCAGCTCTGGTTAAAAAAGTTTTGCCAGCATGCAAAGAGAAAAAAAAAAAAAAAAAGGAAACCTCCCCAACAGCTTCCAGTGAGAGAATCCAGCCCTTCCTGTTCTCTCAGCAATACTGGTTTTAGCTCCCTGGAATGGGATAAGGAAGAACAGATCCAGAGCTCAGTGTTGAATCAGGCAAAAAGGAAGCTCAGAACTTTCACCTGAACGTGGCACACAAAGAGAGGAAAGTGCAGTGAAAAGGGCAAGGAAACCTCCAGAGACAGCCCTGCCTCAAGAAAATTCCAGAACCATTTCCCACACGCAAGAGAGTGTGGGGATGCCACTGACAGAGAGACAAGGAAGGTAAAATCCAGGGGCATTGCCAGGGGTCTGCACCCACCCAGCTGCCCCAGCCTGGGTGATTTTCCTCTCCAGTTCGTCACCAAAGCCCACCTGGCTCCCTTAATCCATGAAAAACACAAAGCCATGGACTCCTCTCTCCCTCCTGGTGCTTCTGGAAGCTCTAAAGCACCGAGTCTCTCCTCTAATTTCTGATTCTGCGGCACAAGCACAAGGGAGTGGATTTGGCACCCTCGTGGCTGTGCCTGCTGCTGCATCCTGCCACTCTCCAGGAGCATCTGCTTCCTTGGAAGGTACAGGACAAGTGCTGATAAATGAGTGAAACCCCGAGCATTTCCAACAGCCAAGTGCACAAAAACCATCTCTTCTGGTATCTCGGGTGTCAGACCTCCGGGCCTGGAAGCTCCCTGTGTGCTGAGCTAAAGGTCTCAGGCCCCTGAGACACTGACAAAGTTTCTACAAATAAATGTCATTTGTCACCTCTGTTAGTTCCAGTATCAGCTCCTGTGCACCAGGCCAGTTTCAAATGCACAAAAATAGTATCTTTGACGACACATAAACAACTCCAGGTATTTTTCTCCTCTCTTTATCCTTGCTGCAATCCCTTTCCGAACTCCATCCCTCTCCTGCTGGGAACTGTTATTCCCTGCACACGTGGTGGTGCTGTGGGCATCATTCCCTAGAACCTTACACAAAAGCACTCCTCACACAACCAAATTCTGCTTTTCTCTTTTATCACTGGCTGACTGCACTGCTCTCCTTTGGTCTGACTTGTGATTTCCCTCCAAAGCCCAGCTCCCTTCCAGCGGGATCCGTGGATGCCAGGACTCCAGGTCTGAGTGAATATTCTCAACACTTGTCTCTGTCACCTCACCAGAAGAGTGTAAGGGACAAAACACCAGTGTGGGATCACCACAGGTAATCCTGGAAAAGGCAATTTTACGCCCAAATTCTCCTGCCTTTCTCCCCGCTCCCTCAGGATCCAACACAAAGGAGGGCCAGGAAATCACGGCCAGCGCTGATTTCACGAGCAATGGAACTGATTCTGAAGATGAAGCTCTGGTTTTTAATGCAAAAAGGCACAAGGGAAGAAAAAGAGAGATCAGGAAAAACACTCTGAAGAAGAGAAAAACGTCTGCCCGAGAAAGCACATTGCAAGTTTTCTCTGTCCCCACTGCAGCCCGTCGGATGCTCTGGCTGTTGGACACAGGACAGGCAGGAACCTGGGAGCCAGATGCTGACATCTGTAACTCTTTCACTCAAATCTCCCTGGTTCCAAGGATCCGGGCTGAGAAACTGCTCCCTGTGCTGGGGACACGAGCTCAGGGACACGGGCAGGAGCCCAGGGCACAGAACAGAGGAGGATGTTCCCTGCATTGCCAATTTCTGCAATTTGTCCTGGGGCACTGCAGGAATTTTGCCCCAAACTCTGCGGGCACACCTGGCCCAGAGCTCAACAGCTCAGGGCCCAAAGGGGGAGAGGAGAGACAAATAAAATGCATTTACCCCTCGTCCCTTCACCTTCTGGAGCTTCCAGGCCTTTCCCAAACAAGCATCCCCGACTAATTCCACACACTCCTGTCTCCTCACCCACTTCCCACATCCTGAAAATCCTGACCACAGGCAGGAACTCCACCCAGGGAAGATGAGGGGGTCTCTCCTTGCTCTGTGCTTGCAGTGCAGTGTTTGATATTTGTATTTAACCTGCAGCCTTCCATATTCCTCAGGCTGCACCAATTCCCAGTTACCAGAGGGGCATTGCCAGTTTGGGGTGGGACTGAGGGCACCCAGAGATGCTGCCAGGACTGACTTTACCTCCTCACCCTACATTCCTTTAGTAAAAGTGAAATACTTCATGCCAAACATTCCCTGACCTTCATCCTGCTGCTGGAATCCGCTGCTAAAAGCCCCCAGGCAACTTTTAAAGCAATTTTAAAGCAATTTTAGAGAGATATCCTGCACACCCCACTGGGGTATTTTAAGACACAGAGGAAGTAAGAAATTTAGAGCCAGCAAATTTAATAGTATTAGTGCTCATATTAATCAAAAGCTGGAGAGAGAGAGCACAGAGGAAACGCTGGGGGCAGGGAGGGGACAGCTGTGACAGGAATTCATGGGAGTCCTGGGGAGATGCAGCTCCTCAAATTCCAAACTCTTCAGTGCAAACTGCTCTGAGTATCTGATGCCTCCACCTGCCACAACCCAACAGATTATTCTGAAGGAAGAATGGGCAGGATCTTCTCAGCCCCACATGAAACGCAGCTGGGTGGTGCTTAAGTTACAGCTTTGTTCAGCCTCTGGGATTTAAGATGGCTTAAAAATAATTTTAAAAAAATCAGAGCCTCCACAAAGTTCATCCTAAAAATACAAATCCAAGTCACCCAAGTTCTGACAGCTCCTTTTGTTCTCTACCTGACCCCTGTTATGTGCTTGGGAACCTTCCTTCTGATCCATTTTGAAGCAAGAGAGCTACAAATCAGGTGCATTATTAATATTATTATTATTATTATTATTACTACTACTATTATTATTAAAGCACAGCACTGAACGTGAAATAAAATCAACCCCCATTTGCACCAACCCCAGTCACTGCATTATCCCACCTCCCCCTCGCTGACCCTTGCAGATCAAAGACAAATAAAAAATGATTGAGCAATTTGGAGCATTTTCTGGAGAAATGCCCCCCCGTGAAAGGTTTCTCTGCATTGACTTGGAAATGGAACATGATGCAGTTGTCCTTTAAAAGAGAAGGTCAAACTGAAGGAGTGCCATGAGCAAATAGGTGAGTTGGCTGGAGCAGAGGAGGCTTTCTTGGGGAAAAATTACTTTCCCAAAATACAGGTTGGTGCTGATTCTTCCCTCTCTGAAAGAGAGGATGATTCACACTGGCGGCACAGAAGAAAATGGAAAGCAGCATTTTACATTCGCTTTTAATTTTAATCTCCTTTCCTTTAATTTTGAAGTGACAAGCAGAGTTCCTCACTCCCAACACAGCTACTTTGCTCATCCAAAAAAAAAAAAAAAAAAAATGCATCACGACATGCCAAGCAACTTCTACCTCTAGAAGCTGTTTCTTTTATGTATTGGTATTTAAGTGGGTCGGATTAATGCTCGTTTAGTTGGTTACTGCACTAGAGATTTGTTAATCCGTAATGCTTAGAAGAGAAACCAAAAACCAACAACCTAAGAAGTTTGCTAAAGGTCTGGTAATCTTATACCTCTTGTTTCTCGGGCCGGGTCCACGAAGCCTGGAGAGAACAGATATAGAACACAACGACAACAGGAAAAAAAGCAATAAAAGTTTATCAAAGGTTGCTTTCAGGTACCGGCGTTCGCAGCACGTTGAGCTGTGTGCACATGCAGGCTCCGAGCTGTGCATCTCCTCTCTGTGTGTGTGTGTGTGTGCGTGTGGGAGGGGGGTCACACCTTCCCTTTCCCACCGGTTTAGGTTGGCAGTCACCATTTCACAGCCTCTGAACTGGTTTTTAAATCACTAAGCAAAGGCTGATGGCACCTACAGACCGGTTTATTACGTACCAGTGACTGTTTGCTTTGTCACATCTCACCTTTTCTACGCACCTGGTGCTGAGGAAGTGGCTCTGGCCATTGCAGAGTACAGACCTGCTTTTCTCCAGGTCCGTTTGCCACCCCACACCAATTAATTAACACTGATTAATGTGCTCGTCATGCATTCGGAGCCCTGTTTCCATGCACGCTGTGCCAGGAGGAGCAGCCCTGGAGCTGGACAGGACCCCCCAGCTCCAGCTCCCCGTGGTCAGGGATGGCAGCAGCCGGCCCTTGCTGGGCTGGGGACAGCCCCACAGCAGTGAAACATGCACAAACCTGGCATTAAAGCAAATATTCCCCACTCAGAGAAAGCCACCAGCAGCGTGGGCCACCTTCAGTGTGGCTCCCAGAGAGCCAAGTTGCTGCGTTCTGTTTCCCCCCCCTTTAATTTCTATTTCAGGTATCTCCTGGTCTCTGTTATTTCAATCGATCCCCTTCAGTTCAGGAGTCAAAAATCACCTGCAATCATGAGAGCCAGGATGGCATCTCTGGCTGCGAGGCACGGTGACATCGTGTGGATGTCACAGCACACACGAGTGACAGGGATGGAGATGGGAGGCTCGGGGAATGAGAATCAAAACCAGAGCATTGCTGCCACGGGGCTTCCAGTGGACACTGTGAGACTGAAATACCGACAGATGGGACACACGGCCTCGTTGGACAATGGCTCTGATGAAAGCAAATGGTTTGCTCGTGATGAGAAGCCTGAGGTGGAGCTCACCGACCCCTGCAGGGGCTGGGACACTCCCAAGACCTGGTCATTTCTGGGTGTAAATATCCTGCTGTGCACGAGGTGCTTGAAAAGCTGAACGGGCAGCCCAATAACCCAGAATAATCCCTTTTTCAGTCCCTGTTATGTTCAGGGCCCTGCCTCGTGAGTCCCCTTCCACTCCTGCTCACTGCTCTCTGTAGTGTCAGCACAGGGGGGACACTTTTTATCCCTTGGAAGATGCAGAAGGAAAGAAGCCCATTCCCAAAACCTCAGAGTTTGCTGTTTCTTTGCAATGGCCCTCGGGGGCTGTGGGGAAAGAGGCAGAGCCCCACTCCCCATGCCAGAGAATTCCAGACTAACTCCTCCTCACCAAGACAGAGACAGGCCAGCTCTACCCAGCACCATGCAGGGAATGAGGGGAGGGGGAATCCAAAGCCTCGTGCACCTTCAGATTCCTAAATTATTAAAAACTCATCCATTTGCTTTAGCTGCCAACAACACAGAGCTGAGAGAGGCTGCTGGGCAGCAACAGCAACCCACAAAACGAGAGGGAGGATGGACCGGGCTGTTTCCAGGACAGCACAACGCAGAGATGGAATTCTCCTGTCAGAGAGGGGTGAAAGACACCTGTAATTCAGCCAAGCAACTCAGATCCATCCAGAAATCTGCATTTCCCTGCTTGAGGAACAGGGAGCCTCGCGGGGCAGCGCTGGGGGAAAGGCCCAGTGCCAGCACAAGGGTTAAACTGTGTTTGGGGTGCAGGAGGGAGAAATCAGAGCTGATCCTTTCCTCTGTTCTTTGACTCCTTTGGTGAGAAGATGTTCCCTTTGGTTCCTGCCCTCCAGGGAATGGTGACGTGGCTGGGAGAGCAGCTCCCAGCGAGATCCAGCCCTGCATAAAGGATCAAGGACCTGCAGAGTGTTTCCCTCCCATCCCCACAGGCTGAGCTCCACTGCTGGGTGACAAACCCAGGAACGTCCCCACGACTGCTCCGTGGAAGGGGGGCAGAGCACCCCGAGCCTGGGACACCCCAAAACCTGCCAGGAGACACGGCTGAACTGAAACCTGCTTTTTTTGGGGGGGTTTGGGTAGGTTCTCCAGAATGTTCAGGGGAGTTAAGGCATCTCTACACCTCTGAACATCTACACTGAAGGATGACTACAAGAGCAAACAACGTGAGGCAAAGAGAGAAGCATCCAAGTACCTGGATAACAGAAATATGCAAAAATAGGGCTTGATGATTCTTAAAATAGCATTGTTTGTCCTGCATCAAAGACCATTCATTTCCCTGTGCTGTCCCAGAGAAAGAAAGCGGAGAGTAAACTGAATATATGCCTTTGAAACAGAATATTTAATAGGATTAAATATTCTAATTGAATTTGTTATGGAGTATTTATAGAGCTGTTCTGACCTCAGGATTTGCTGGACATCTGAAACGTTCACCTCAACTGAGAGCACGAGATAGAGAATGGGAAAAGTACAAGACAAACCAAAACAAAATGCACACACACACACACACAGAGAATAATCCAGCCTAGGAAGTGCATGGGATATGATAAAATAATGTTTGCCCTGAAGGTTTGAACCAGCACATGAACACATGGCAGCACCTCAAACCTTGGCTTCTCCCCCATCTGAAAGTTTCAGAGTATGAGCATTTCCCTTGCTATTGATCACCAGCCTGAGAGCATCGAGCAGGGTATGAGAGTCTCAAAAATCAGCAAAAATTAGTTAGCAGTTTTGCCACTGAGATCTTGATGGTTTAACTGGGCTGCAGAGGTGGGGGCTCTTCTACCACCTGATTTAGTTTTTACATTCTCCTCCCTGACCAAGCTCTGTCCGTGGCTGTGATCCAAACTCCAGAGCCAGCAGCACTGGAGCCCTTGGCACCTCCCAGGGCTCTCCTAACAGAGACAAACCCACGAATAAATAACCTCAAATCCTGCCCAAACAGCCCCCAGTCACACTGCAGCTTCTGCAGGCACTGGAAACCTCTCCCTGAACATTGCAGGGATTCACAGCAGCCCTGGGATCCAAAAGATGCTAAGAAAGAACTGAAGCTGGAAAACTTTGGCACCCGGATTAATAAAGTTACACATCAACAACGTGGGGAGGGGCTGACGTCATGGGGGCAATTAAAAAAGCTCATTTAGGAGCTGCAGTGCGGGACAGCAGCTGTGGGGACAAGTGACAGTGGACACCTCTGTTGCTCCAAGACTTTCAGAGTGTCACCTGCTGCCTCCACACTGAGCCAGAACTTCTGGCATGGCCAAGGCAGCTGAGCCCTGAAGCATCCTGTTATTAGGAGATTATTAATTAGCAACAACTCCTCACTCCCACTTCTGTCTAGGCGTTCTCTGGCTCCAAATTCTGCCTCCTGGTCACTTATGAAACATCTCCAGCACAGCAGCACGTCCTAACCTCGTCTAATTAAAGGAGCTGTCGCAATTAACGACACCAGCACTCTTTTTTACGAAGGAAAAAAACTGCTAATTATTTTTGCCTTTTAAGAACAAAATGGTATTGATGGGATCAACAGAACAGGTGAGCACAAAAGGCAGCCAGGCTTTTGTGCTTCAGGGATGTGCAGTGTCAAGAGGACAGCACGGAGGAGGAATGAACAGGCTCATTTTGGCCCTCACCTGGCACCTGCACAGCGTGGGCAGCTCTGGGATCGGGGGTGCTCACTCCCACCCTCCCAGCAGCCTCCTGCAGCTGTAGGAACTCCTCTGAGCAAGAGGGTTTGGGGTCTCTCTGCCATTTAACCCAGCCCCGAGTGAACCCAGCGGGAATTACAAAGCATCTCCCCCAGCTGTTGTAAGCCGAGGTGGCTCCGGGCGCGGTGGGACCCCGGGCCCTGCGCGTGCCCCCCGTGCAGGGGGGAGCAGCAGGGTCTCCGCGTGCATCCGCATGCAATTCCAGGCCAGGGGCAGGCAGGGACGAGCTGTGCTGAGCCCACCAACCCCCACGGGGGCTTTGGGAAGGGGTTGTACCTTCTCCTCGTTGCTGATGTTCCGCGTGGAGGTTCTCCAGGTGATGGAGGGGATGGGGTCCCCTGACGCCTCGCAGGTCAGCGTGATCTGGTCCTCCAGCTCCATGGCTGTCTTGTTCTCCACGTAGGTGATTTTGGGTTTGGCTGAGGAGGAGAAGAAAAAGGAACTTTCACTCAAGGTGGGGCTCAGGATGAAGCTTGTCTGCCACCAGCAGTGTTTGGGACAAGCAGCACCGGGGAGAACTGGGACAAGTTCACTGCCAGCTGGGGAAGGAGCAGAGTGACATTAAAGAGGGCACCTCCTCGCAGAAGTGAAAGCCCCAAAAACCCTCTTCTGCTCCTTCTCACAGCTGAGGCTCCTAAGAGAGGACCTATTTAAGAGCGTACAAACGCTCAGCCCCCAGGATTACCAGCTCACTCCCTGCCCACTTTCCCTGCCCCAAATTAGCCCTTGGCTAAGCAGCTTTGTCAGGCGGCTGCACACAAGGCAGGGAGAATTCCACACTCCTTAATGCTTCCAGATTCCTGGGAGGCAGGAAAGCTGCTGATTCACTCCTACAAGCCCGGGGTCACTCACACAGTGGTGGGGTGGGGGGCTCACCTCCCTGTCCAGGTTGTAGCAAGCCCCACTCAAGTGCTAAAGCCCTTTTAACAGCAGCTTTGGCGGATCAGGATTCGGCCTGGAAGGTATTTCCAGCAGCCTGTGGGTCTGATCTCAGTGTTTGAGCAGAGGGAAGCAGAGAGGAGCTGGGATGAGTTCCTCACACACACACACACACACACACACACGGTGGCAGAGGTGCACAGGCAGAGCAGCAGCTCGGGATAAGCCCCAGCAGGCATTAACTGGGATAAGCAGGTTACTCCCAGCTCACACTGGTGTGACCAGCACCCGGCTGGGCTGCCAGGGGGTGCTCGGGGGCTGTTTACCAAAGACTTTGAGGTGGATGGTGGCGTCGGCCTCGCCGGCCTTGTTCTCGGCGATGCAGATGTACTCGGCCTCGTCGCTCTTGTCCACCTTCTGGATGACCAGCTCGGAGCCGTCGTAGTTGAAGCTGTATTTGTCCTCATCCTCCACCTCCTCCACGGGCTCTCCATCCCTGGGGGCACAGAAGCAAGCCCAGGCTGCTTTAGGCTTGTTCATGCCATCGTTACACCAAAGCTCCTCGTGCTGAGAGGGACCAGCACCTTCTCCTTTCCCCGTGGGCTCCAGAGCTCAGCTCGTGTCCTGCTCCCGAGCCCTCCTGCCTCAGGGCTCCTGGCAGCTGAACCTCTCCCCTCCTGACACACCACGGAGCTGTAACCCCACCGAGGGAGGCTTCTTGCATACCCAGGCACCATTCTGAGCTGCCATCAGCTTTTCCATGCCGATTTGTGCTCATAACCTGCACCAAAGGCTACAGGATTCCAAGGGCAGTGTCCCTGGAGCGTGGATCACTGCCCGACAGGGAAATGCAGGAAGCTGGGAGGGGACACAGCTGACCTGGCTGAACGATGGGGAGCACTGAAGGAATTCCTTGCTTTGCTTTGCTTTATTAAACTGTTTCTAGCTCAGCCAACAGGATTTCTACCCTCTGATTCTCCTCCCCACCCCACTCCCCCTGGGTGGGCTCTGTGCTCCCTGCCTAACCCACAGCAGAAGGTGACTTCAGCCCCACCACGAGGCCACTCTTGTGAGGAGAAATCAACTCATCCCAGTCAGAACATTCCCTTCCCTCCAGCCTGGCTTTCCAGGCCTGGGGAATCATCCCCACACCCCCCAGCAGGACACTGCACACAGCATCTTACTTTGTCCACGTCACGGTGGGCTCGGGGAAGCCGTCGGCATCGCAGGCCAGGGTGACAGACTGGCTGAGGTTGGCAGTGGCGTTCATGGTGCTCTGCCTGGCACGCACCGAGGGAGGCACTGCAAGAGAAGAGAGCCACGCTTGAGTTGGAAAGGACAGAAGGTGTGAGCGAGAGGGAGGCTCCCTGTGCATCTCTGATGCCACCCAAACCCTGCTGCCACCACCTGCAGAGTCTGATCATTGGGTCTGATTTGAGTCTGATCAATGGGTCTGATTGGAGTCTGATTTGAGGCACCAGCTCTCCAAAACCATCAGCACAGGGGAGGAAAGGGCAAAAAACCTCAGTGTGCTGGCCAAAACCACTTGTGAGTGCCACCGAGCTCAGTTCCTCACTCTGAGCTTCAGGTTCCTCCCTGTGTTTTCTTCCTGTAAACACCTGAATTTTCCTGGCAAACACTCGCTGAATCCCACGGACATTTTAACTGGACACAGCACAGGAGGAGGATGGTGTGAATCTGAGGCTGCACTTGCAGCAGCAGCCTGGGCTGAGGTGCTGCTCTGAGCCCTGAGAGCCCCTCACCGTTCACGATGACCTGGATGTCTTTGAAGTTGATCTCCCCACGGGCCAGGATCCTCCCCTCACACCTGTAGGTGCCCTCATCCGTCTTCTTGATGCCCCGGATCTGCAGGTAGTTGTTGGACAGGACGATGAACCGCACTGCAAAGGACAAAAGGAAGGGAAGCTCAACCCAGGTTCTCCTCTCTTTGCCCCTCCTGGGCTTGGTGGAATAAAATCTCCCTCCCCACCATTAACTGGAGCTGGAGCTGCTTCTGCCAAGGAAGAAACACCTGTGCAGAGCAGCCAACTGCTCTGGAGCTGTGCAGTGCTCCAGATAAATGCCCACACAGACACGTTCCCATTGCATCACACCAGGCACTGAGCACTTTGGGACCTACCCCTCCTGCCCAAGAGCTCCAGCCTCACTACCTGGGTGCCAGCTGGGGGAAACCTGCTCAGCTGGAGGCAGGGCTTCTGCCAGCACAGAGCGTTTGGGAAGAGAGGGAAAAGTTCTTGCAAGTTCTTTCAGCCCCTTTTCCTCAGGAAGGCTGGAGGGTGTCGCAGCATTCGGTTTTTCTGGCTGATGGCACTTCTTTGATCTGTATTTTTTTTTCCGGCATTCCTTGGCTGATTCCGGTGCCAAAGCCTGACGGCCATTTCTGTGGGAATGCCATTGCCCTGCCACTGCCAAACCACAGCACGTGGAAGAACTAAATTCACATCCCGTGGCCTCGTGTCGGGCACAAATTGCTTCTCCTGTCCCTTGTGACCGCCAGCGTTTCGTGTGCGAGCCCTGACGGGAGATGGACACTTGACCCCGGAATGGACGAGAACCAAGCCCTTACCATCCTTTTTTAGGATGACATCCCTGCCTTTGTGCTTCCAGATGATGGTGGGGGGCAGCGAGCTGACCACGTCGCACACGATCACAGCATCGTCCCCTTCCTTGAACTCCTGAGGGGTGGGAGCGTTCTTGAACATCAGCTTTTCTGGAAACAAGGCAAGGAGAGGGTCACTGCAGCTTCCTCAGCACGCCTGGAGCTGTGCTCCTGCCTCCAGCCTGAGGGAAGCACAGGAACCCCCAAAGCCCCAGAAATCTCCTTGATGCCAGGGGAGGATAAAGGTCTGAGTGAATGCACTGCCCCACAGCACCCCCATTCCCAGCCCTGTGCCCACAGTGGGCCCCATCACCACTCTGAACAATCCCCACTGCAAAATGTGAGCTTGGCACTGCCCGGCCTCCCTGCAGGGAGGGAGGAGCAGGGAGGCTCTGCTGGACAAGCTGAGGGCTCCTTACAAACCCTCTGAACGCGTGGGCCCCTCTTCGCTCCACACTAGAGGTGTGCAGTCACCCACAACAGCTCCTCTCTCCGTCACTCCTGCCAGAAGCACCAGAATCCTCTCCTTCCACCCCTTGCTCTGCTGCCTTTCAGAAGGATTTAAGCCGTGGAGGCGCTGGAGAAGCCCTGACCATCCAATTCACCCTGACTCCCCCTTACCCCTCCACACCAAGAAAGGAGAAGGCTGCATCTTCTTAACACTCCTTTCCTTTCACCCTCCTCCTTCCCCTTCAAACCTTCTCCTAGGAAGGTGATTTCCTCCCTAATGTTGCCTTATAAATGAAAAAAGGCAAGGAGAAAGCCTGGGAGGCGCTGCCTTACGGAAGATCTTGACGTTGACGGTGGCCTCGGAGTCTCCCTCCTCCAGGCTGCTGACCACACACTTGTAGATGCCGGCGTCGTCGATGTTGGCGTTGTAGATGGTGAGGGTGGAGGAGAAGTCATCGTTGCGCACCACCGAGATGCGCTGCTGGTTCGGGGTCAGCCTCTCCCCGTTCGGGGAGAACCACGAGATGTCCTTGAACTTGGCCTCCCCTGCCACTGCGGGGGGGAGAGAGCAGCACAGTGGTCACAAACCCCGCTGCTGAAGGGCTCTGACCGACCCCACCACGGCCAACATCATCCCAGCCCGCTGTACTTTCATTTTTAACTAAATAAACCCCAGTGCCTTCGGCCCCCACCCACCTTGGCATAAGAAGAACTTGGATTCTCCAACGCTGATCTCCCCCTGGCTTGGAACGATGTCCACTTGGAGAGAGGCTGGGAAGGGAATGAGCACGGTTAGACAAGAGCAGGGGTCTCCAGCAAAAAAGCTTTGCCAACCTCACAATCCCCACGGAGCCCTTATTCAATTTACGGTCCAGTATGACACCTATTTTCTGCTCTGTACTGCTGGTATTAAACACCAGAGGAAGGTTTGAAACACCAGAGGAAGGTTTGAAACACCAGAGGAAGGTCTGAAACACCAGAGGAAGGTCTGAAACACCAGAGGAAGGTCTGAAACACCAGAAGAAGGTTTTAAACACCAGAGGAAGGTTTGAAACACCAGAGGAAGGTCTGAAACACCAGAGGAAGGACAGCAGCCCTGCCCTCCCCGTTCCCATTCACCGTCAGCCCTTCCCAGTGCGCATCCACGCAGGCCCAGTGCCCTTTTCCCCCAGCAGCATCCCTGCCTCCTTCTTCATTGCATAAATTATGACCCATTAGGCAGAAAATGTAATTGGATTCTGGCTCTCCTCCAGCTATAGCTTAATTCCATGGCAGATCTGTGGCCTAACAAGCCCGGGTCAAGTTGAATTTGAGGACGCCAAAACAGGTTTTCTTTGGAAAACACCCTCTGTGTTTTCATGTAGTGCATGAAAATCTGAAAATCCCTCTCCCAGAGCAGCTAATTTTACCTCCAGACCACAGAGGCATTATTTCAGCTGCCAAGCACACCTGGGGTTTTAAGAAACATGCACTGCTTCAGGAATGAAAACCTGGCTGTGCGTGCCAATGGCAACATTCCTTCAAGTGCTGGGGAAACATATGGATAGGGGGGTTAGGCACCGAGCGTGGAGCTCCCACGGCTGAGGGAGCACTGCCTGCCCTCATTAGGGAAGAACAGGAATATCGGGATTTTCTGAGCACGTTCTTTAGCCAACAGCCACCCTGACACAGCACTTCTCTCCAGAAGGAAACTGGAAGCAACAACCGGAGCCGGGATAATCCCAGTGCAAGGTCCCTGCGCTGTTCTGGTTCTCCTCTCTGGAGTTTTTAGGAGGCTGTACTGATAAATGCTGGTATTGCAGCCCAAAATACTGGGATACAGCCCCAAAATACTGGGATACAGCCCCAAACACCGGGGTACAGCCCCAAACACTGGGGGTACAGCCCCAAACACTGGGATATGGCCCCAAACACCGGGATACAGCCCCAAACACTGGGGTACGGCCCCAAACACCGGGGTACAGCCCCAAACACCGGGGTACAGCCCCAAACACTGAGATACAGCCCCAAACACTGGGATACAGCCCCAAACACCGGGGTACAGCCCCAAATGCTGGGATACAGCCCCGAACACCAAGAACCCAGCCAAGGCTCAATTGGAAGCAGAGCTTGGGAGCACCGAGCGCTCCAGTTCTGGCCATGGTCACAGGGAGGGCTGCACGTCCTGCAGGGATTTCAGAAAGGGACAGTAAAGGATCCCTGGACCTCCTGAGTAATGGGAAGGAGCTTGGAAAAGCAGCCCCTAAAAGGAAGGGCTTTTAGAGCAGCCACTTGCCTGCTTTCTGCCCAGCTCTGGGGTGCTGCTGAAATGGTTCGGAGCTAATTGAGATCTATCAGAAATTCATCCCTGCTTTTCCCCCACACTCCACTCTGCAAATGCAGCCCTGGCTCTCTCCTGCTCTCGTGAGAGTCGCTGCCTGCTGGGAAGGCAGTGGCACAGGCTGGGGTTATTAATGCCTTTCACTCCATCCTCAGGTGATTTTTGTTGCAGCCAGAACGGAGAAGAAAGGCTCTGTGGAAAGCACTGAACTCTCCATCACCCCGAATTCTGCATCTGAGCTCTACCTTACATCTTTTTTTTAGGCCTGTCTGTGCCACATTGGCTGCACAGAACGGGAGGAAATCACACGACCAGGGAATATCTCACTGCAAATACAGCCAGGAGGGAGATCTGAGCCCAGGCAGCAACACCCAGCTCGCAGATTTTCCTGTATTTATTCCCAAGGCCTCGGTTCCTTCTGTGCACGGAAGTGCTGGGGGTGGATTTTCAGAGAATGAAACCTGGAAACCACCCCTGGGACACAGGAAGGCAAAAAACTTCTTGGAGTTTTAGAAAGGAGAGAAGGAAGGACATCCCTGGTTCTGCCTCATTCAGTCAGGGCTCCCTCTGCTCCCCGAGGTGCAGAGTCACCATTCAATCCCATAAGGAGTGGAATAAAGAACAGCATTTCTGCAAAGGCCATGCAGAGGGGCAGCAATTCCTTCGCTGTACCTCGGCACAGCCCCTTCCCAGTGTGAGGCAGGCACAGGGGGAACCTCCTGGGATGATTCCCAACTCCAGAAAGGCGCTTTTCAAACCCAGCAATTGCCACGAGGCAGAACCGTGACCTCCAGGATGAACAACATGGCACCCTGCAGCGTGCTCAGCCCACAACAGGACGCTCAAGTGCCCTGAGGATGATCTCGAGAGCCAATTCCCTCCCTTTTCCACTGGGATTGGGAGCTCCCAGTGCTCACCTGTGCACAGACACAGCCAGGGCAATTATTACAGACACAAAACTCAGACATCCCAACATTTCTGTTCTGCCAGAGATGCCGAGGAGCGAAATTCTACCTGGCTTTTTTTCCCCCCCAGTCTTTTGTGTCTTCTCCTGGTGGTTCTGTGGAGGATTTCGGACAGGCTGTGGGGTTGCCCAGCCCCGGGTTTTGTTCTCTGGGTGTTTGCAAACACTTTTAAGGCTTTGTCCTACAGATCCCTGGAGATGAAATTGGGCACAAAAGAGCCCAGCTGCGTTTGTCCAGCAGCTTCAGCCACAGAAACCGCAGGTAACTTCTGGAATTCGGCTGCCAGGAGAAGGAAGCATCGCTCTGAACGAGTCACCGCCAGCTCACGTGTCCTTATTTCACTCCGGGGAGAGCTCAGCCCTCGATGTCTGAGAGCAGCAGAAGGATTTGCTGCCGTCTCACCTGGGCAGACGGGCCGGGCAGAACAATGGGCCGTGCCTGGGATCGCACAAACAATCGCTCCCCTCTCGCTCAGCTTCGTTGCTCGGGCCCTGATCAAACTAACAAAGCCAGCACTGCTGATTTTAATCGCTGGTTAATCGTTATTTTTGCTTTGCAGCTCAGGGAAATGGGGACTATTTTTTCCACTCTTCATTTAATAGACACTGTGAGCCCATTTGTATTCTGCTTCCAACTTCAAGCAATAAAGGCCTTTTTAGCATCACATAATAACTGCATTAAAAGGCCTCTTCATAATCACACAATAACACTTTTTATAGCTCTGCCCTCCCCCGTATCTTTTATCTGGTTACAAAGTTCCCCAGCCCCCAAAAAATGCTGAATAATTCCCCATTGATTAAAAAAAAAAAACAACAAACCAACCAAAAAAACCAACAAATTTGCTAATGCAACTTCCTGTTCATCTGTAGTTCAATATAATTAGTTTTGCATCTCAACAAAAGAAATGAGCTCAAATTAAGCCGTGATTTTGGTAATAGGCGGGGAGGCTGTGTCCCTGCTGGGCTGAGGCTGAGCTTAAGGCTGTACCTGGGCACTAAATAAAGTGGGGTAATTGATGGTGTTGGGTCTGTGCCTGCCCAGATTCCAAAGGGGACACACCAGAACCAGGGATATCGATGCTCTGGAAGGTGTGTCTGGCTCCACGAGAGGAATGCCTTGGAACACCGAACACACTCAGATTTCCCATGGGCTTCTCTTCCCTCAGATAAATGGGAGCCCAACCCCTCGCATCCTTCCCTTCCCTTCCCACAAAACCACTGCTGCTTTACAGCCCCCACCTCTTCACCACTGACCCCAAAAGGTCCCAGTTTGAGCCTTGGAAGTAAATAAGGACCTCAATCCTTTTGGCTTCATCTCCCTCCAGCACTGGGGTCATTCCGCGTCCGCATCGCGGCTCCTGGGTTACCTCTGGAGCCAAGGGCTAAACTCAGTTCTAAGGGCTCCTCCTGCCAGGCACCAGTCCCACTGTGACCCCAGGCAGGGAATTTGGATGGGGTTTAGCCTTGGAGGGTGTCTCCAGGGACAGGAATCCCCGTGCTCCTGTCACAGGTAACCCAGGTAACGATGCGCTGCCACAACACGCAGAGAAAATGCAAAATCGAAAAAGCATCCAAAATATTTGGGCAAATAAAGCCCGGCATGGATGAATTCAGCTGTGATTGAGCCCCTGGTTCCCTTCTCACAAGGCTGTACCTTTAATTTTCGTTCATTTCTAGCAACGATTCACCAATTAAAATAATTGCAGAAAGAAAAACCATCGGGAAGGAAATATCTCCTGGATCTCACGGCCACAGCTCGCGGAGTAAGGGCGGGATTTGTAAAGCTTGTGAGCGAAGCAGATTATGGTGAAAGCCCTCAGGATTTAATACACAACAAAGGCTTAACAAGACAAAGACAAGGCTCCTGTACACGGTCACTTTATTAAAAATACGCTGACTGCTCAGGAGGAGGAGGCAGCAGCTGGGATTGATCCCAGCTGGGCTGCAGATCCAATTCCTCCCCCCGTCGCCATGGCAACCGCTCCCTAAATCTGCCAGGAATTGGAGGAGGGGATTGCTGATTCCTTTGGGGAATATCACATCGTGGAGACGCGGGGAGCGAGCGGCAGCTCTCAGCACGGTGCCACAACAGAACACACGGGAGGGAGACGTGGCCAAAGCCACCTTCGGAGGGGGAGCATCCCAAAATAAACACGCCAAAGCCCAGCTGGTGGCCCTGCATGTGAGGGATGCTCCTCACCCTGTCCCCAAACGCTCCGGGATGTGCCAGCAGGCACAGAGGGAGCATCCCCTGCCCTCCACTGCAGCGTCCCACCCCCAGATCCAAACCCCCAGGGGTCTGGGGAAGAACTCAGCTCCGGCACAGCATCCCAGAGCCAGGGGAGCTCTGATGCTGGGCTCCAGCCCCAGTGCTGGACACCCTTCTGCCTGTTCTGCCCGGAGCTGGAGGATGTGGTACCCCCACAGCAGGTCCAAGGTGGGTGTAGGGGATGGAAATCCCCATTTCCAGTAGGACCTGGTGAATGCTGGGGCCGGGAGAAGGGTAATTCGCTCACTTCTGAAAGAAAACCGGGTGCTGCTCGCTTTTAAACCACACACAATTCAAATTATTCTATAAAACAGCACAACCCGGGCAGCGAGGAACCTGCCTGCCCTGTGGGCCTCACCCCACACACCCTCCAAGGGACAGGGGGGCTTCTCCCAGCCCAAATCCACGTCCACCCATCCCTCTCTGCCCTCCTGCAGATGCCTGCGGACCGTTCCACACTGCGCCACGCCAGGCAAAGATGTGCTTGGCTACACAGCTGAAATCAGGGGCCCGGGCAGCTGTGGCAGCACGGAAACACGGGCAGGGAATTCAGAGAGCTTTCTCCTCCGCTTCATTTCAGTCAGAATTATTCTGCTCGTGAACACAGTGACATGCCCAAGCTGATGCGGGGAATCTGTGCAGGGAAAAGGGAATAATTCCTGTTATGTCCACGTTGTGACCCCATCCTTTCCACCTACGGGATCTGCTCACCAGCGCTTTTCATTTTTAAATGACCACAAGGCACACACAAAAAAAATGACACTATTAACACCTTTTCCTGCAGAAATTTATGAATGGCAGTAAAACTTCCCAGACATCTCCGTGGTTTTACATGGAACACAATTTTATGCCTCTTTTGATGACATCCTTGATAAAAGCTTTTTATTGCTATGGATCATAAAACTAATCGTCCTATTTACCACAGCAAATATTTTCATTTACCTGAGGCAGGGTAAGCCAGGATGCTTTATGGAGCCATTAAATCAGAGTGTGGACAATTTTAATTAAAAGCCAAGCAAGTTACAATCTTGTGCTGAAAGAGAAATTTGGACGGGTGACACTGCATTGTGGGAAGAACCCGGAGAGAAGATGAGAAAAACAGGATTTGGAAAAGCTCAGGATTCAAGCCTAATCTTGCTGCAGCCAGTTTGTCTTGGCAGTGTGCTGAGCAGCACAAACTGCATCCTTCAGGGGGACCCAGAATTACTGCATTTGTAAGGCAGGAGCAGCTACAACCCCGAGGCTCCAGGGAGCTCCCCGGAATTCCTCAAAGGAAGCAATCCCTGCTCCCTGCAAGCTCCATTTCCCTCACAGCCCCCATCAGTCAGCCCTAGGAGCTGTTCCTAGCCTGAGATTTGATTCCAAAGTGTTGAAAATAATTCTTCCCCAGCCTTTTTTATGTGGTGATTTAGTTCGGGGGAGGCGTTTTTTAGCAGTGGTTAAAGCTGAACCAGCTGCAAAGCCTGAAATTCAGTATTTGCTGCACAGAGATTAACTCCAGTGCAACATCCCCTGCAGTTACCAGATTCACTCGAGGAAGGCACATTCCAGGTCCAGAATCATTCATTCCATCCCATATTTCAGAGTAATTTCTCCCTTTGCCTATCGTAGGTTCACACTGGGATTCTCAGGAGGAAAATAAAACTCTCTCTTCTGTTAAAAGGAAGAGCAGAGAAAACACTTCCAGGGATGGGGCAGCCACAGCTTCTCTGGGCACCCTGTGCCAGTCTCTCCCCACCCTCCCAGGGAAGGAATTATTCCCAATATCCCATCCAACCCTGCCCTCCGGCAGTGGGAAAACATCAAATATTCCACCTGCATTTCAGAGACTTACAGCCTCTCGTGAATTGTGGCTCTCAAACGTGCTTTGGAGACACTGCTGTACATTTCAGTAGTTTAAATTCATATCTGGAGCCGTCTTTTGCCAAGTGTAAAGTGTCAGAAATCAATAGTTTATTTAATGTGTCCATTAATCTTTCATAGGTGGTGGGACCTGGGAGTTCTGTGGTAGCTGAGTATCACGGGAGAGTTTAGACTGAGCTGAAAATCACAGGCTCAGCCTGACTCCTCTGTGAGGATCGGGAATTACCAGCGCCGCCTCGCAACCCAAGATTAAACAGCCTCGTTTTTCCTTGCCACGTTAGGTGAAGAAGGAATTTCATCAATAAATCAATTAACAATAAAAACATGAGAAGGCTGCCTCACTAAACAAAGCCACGTGGGAAGAGCAGAAGGCACGAAGAGGCAAAAGAACAAGAGCACACGTCAGCATTTCTAATTTCTATCGTTTTTTAGACAAGCCCTCAGTGATGATGATGAAGAAAACCACCTCAGCCCACAGCCAAAGCACCGTCACAGGGCAGATTAGGGAGATGTTTCTGGGAATCTGGGGACTTGCTAAAAACATCGGTGCCTCTGGAAATACCACTGTAATTTGTGGGGTAACATTTCGAGGGGGTGTGAACTGCGAAACCTTTGGCAACCACCACAGTGACAGAACCTCCAGAACATCACCAGGAATTGGTGATTGATTAGAATCGTTAATAGCATCCACTGAATAAAAACTCAAATATTAATATAGTGAAAACAGAAGGCAAAAGACTGGGAAGGATAACATGCAAATACACTGCCCTATTTGCTCAGCAAGCAGAGGAACCAAAAATCCCTCCAGGCGAGGGAGAAATGAGCTTGTTTACTGCTCTCTGCTGCTCACCACTGTTTTAACTCTCTGGCTGGCAGGATAAAGCCAAGGTGAAGGCAATAAATCAGAGTCCCTCCTCACTCCCGTGCATAGAACGGGGACAGTTTACACAAACCCAAATTCAGACATCATTTACAGCTCCAGAAGCTCAAAAATAGGTGATGCCAGGGAAGAAACAAAAAGAATCGGAACCCAGCCAGGGTATCCAAAGGCCTTAAGCATCAGCTGTGACTGACAGGATAAACACTCCCCAAACTGCCAGGAGCCAAGAAAATGCTTCATCCACTGTCCTCCGGGAAGTCTCCTGGAAACCCAGGGAGAATTCAGCCCAGCAAACACAAGAAATTTAATCACTGCAACTCATAAGTTATGCAAGGCAGACAAAGAACGTTTCAGCCGAGCATTTGTGCCTCAAAAATTAAGAGAGCTGTCAGGAGTTCAGCTCTGAAGCTCTCTCGGGCTCCACAAGCAAGACACTCCTTGCAATAACTCACTCCAATACTCGCAAGAATTTACTCCAAGAAAACCTCCGGTGCACTCCAAACACAACTGGATTTTCACACACACGTTTGCAGTAAAATAGAAGACATAGGGAAAATTGAATAAAAGAGAACCAGTATTTGGTGCTGCTGGGTGCTTCCCGTGACACTGCTTTTGGAAAAGATCTCTGAAAAAAACCCCCAATGACGGAAAGAAGGCACACGCAGAGATTCATCTTCTCCACACAGATCCAAACACGCAGGGCACGGATAAGCCTCAGAGTTGGCTCCTTTATTCCTTCAGTGCCATATTCTGATTTCCATCTCCTCGGTGCATTGGTCTCTCTGGGTTTGACTGAAGTCAGAGCAGTGGCCTCGGGCCCCACGTGCTCAGCATGTTTAATTTATGCTGCACACAGAAAACACCCCATCAAAAGGAACCCTCCGGGAGGAAAATAACGGGTCCGGGCTGTAAATTCTGAGAACAAGGCCTAAGCCACAGCTCATCACTGCCATGACCAAGAGGCCGCCTTGTATTAAATCCATAAAGGCTTTTAATCTGTGCTAAAACCACTGCGACTCCACCAAACTTAATGACCAAAATGTAAGCACAAATCTATAATCCCAGGGGAAGCAAAACCAGCCTGGGCAAGCCACACACATCAATCCAGCGCTCTGCTGTTCTCCCATCTTTTCTGTCTCCTCCACAACTTCTCCTCACAGCAGGGACACATCAGAACCACTCAACTGCTGACAGAAAAAGCTCGAAATTAGTGGCACTACACTTAAACACAGAGAGCTGAACACCACAGTGGTAACCACGACTTTCAGAATATTGGGGCATAAATTAAGGGTCCAAGGCAGGATTTCTCTTAATGAAGTTTTTCTCCTTTAGGTTCCACGAAGGATCTCAAGCCCCAGATCCTCGTTGAGATGTACAAATGGCCCAATATCGAGCACTGACACCTCGTGTCTGGAGGTTTTTGGTGCCTGCTCTGCACCCCTCAGATCCCAGACCCTTTTATTGAGATGTGCTCCCTAAATAGGCACTGTCACTGGGGATTACCCAGCCTGGAACTGCAGCTAAGCCCTTTAGGGGAGGGGCTGCTTTGTTTGCAGTTTAAAGAGCATTTTGCACCAGGCCCCTGCTCGGTGCCACCTCCGGGGCAGGGATGAGCCAGGGGCAATACCTGGACTGCAACCACGAGCAGGAGCAGCTTTGGAAATAGAAGCAGGCAAGGTTAATCCCTGGGATAATGAATATCCAGGGACAGACTCCACCTGACCCCTATTTGCTAATGGCTGGGAGTGCTCCGTGAGGCCTGAGGATTTATGTCTTCTACAGCTGCCTCGTGCACACGAATTTCCTTCATGCTACACATGGATTTCCTGAATTCTGGCAAGAACAACACTCCCAGGCACAGGGTGGGATTGCTGGGGGGTCCCGCAGGGCCAGGAGTTGGACTTGGTGATCCTTTTGAGCCCCTTCCAACTCAGGATATTCTGGGATAACTTTTTCGAGTCCCAAAATCTCGAGATGATTTTGAACGCTGATGTGTTTGACCCACTGTTAACAGCAGGGCTCTCGTGTAAATCAGGTTTACCACATCTTCCTGCTCCTTACAAAGGTTTTATTGCAATTCCAGTGTCAGAACTACACACCAAAAGGGAGTGGGAGGGGAAGGAGATGCTCAGTGATCTGTGAGGGCAAAGACCTTTAAACCACCTGAGCTTTCCTGCTGGATTCCTCCCCTCCCACGCTCCCTGCTCCTCTCCAGGGTGTGAAACGACAGCAGGAGAACAGCAGCACTGGTCAGGAATACAGAATGACCAGGAAAGGCAGCAGGAAGGAGAGAAACGTCCTCTGAGAGCGGCAGCAGGACCAAAACGTCCCCGAAATGCCAAAACCCAAACCCAGGCACACAGCAGCGATCGATGAGGAGGCTCTGCTGGAAGGACAAACCCGAGCGTGGCTGCACGGCTGAAAATAGCACAGCTCCTGCACCGCTGAAACCCTGCTGGAACCACCAGCATTAATTGCTCTTTACTTTAAACCATCCCCAGGGAGCAGCGAGATGCACAACTGCCTGCATGTCCCAGATCCGATACCCTGCTTTCATCTCCACCTCCCAATGTTTGTTCTTCCAGCCCGAGTCCCAGCCCAAGGAATCAAGAACACGAGGGAAAATTCACGCCTGGCAAACTCCACCTGTGGTTTCAGGCTGAAAAAAAGGAATTTGATCAGTAAAAAACGTCATTTGGGACAACATCAACAAATGTGTGGGCAGGCAGCGTGAAAGCAGCCACGGTAAAAGGTTCTGGATGTGCTGAAGAGCATGGATAAAACTGGGACACCTTCTTCCCAACAAATGCCATTAAATAATAAATAGTAAATTTCCAATAAATTGTGTTCCTCGATACCTACAGTCCTTTGGTTATTGGCAAGGTCCTTTTCTCACCGTCTCCCAAAAAACCAGAGTTCAAGATGTCACCTTTTCCCTGAGAAAACCTGGCTATAAAAACCCCGCCCTATCAAGACAGATCAGGAAAAAAAAACCCCACACAAATCAAAAACTACTGAGTTTACGTGACTGAATGAACAGTAAAAGGTAAATGTAGGTTTTTTTTGGTTTATAATAAACAAAATGCTGGTGGAAACTGGGGCAAATAAGGCCAAAAAGAACAAAGAACAGATCTAGGCTGCAGGAGAAAATCTTGACAGGATGAGCAATGTCCCTGACATTCTTTAGTGGCAATAAAAGTGGAGAACTGAACATTCCTTATAGAAAAAAAAGAAAAAAGGAAAACATGTCTTCAGACATCCTCCCTTCATCCCCTGCCCACCAAGCACATGAAATAATCCTTTGTAACTGTCCATGAAAACTGGGATTCCTGCCAGTTTCCTGAATTACACGTGGACGGGGGTTTTTTTTCCCTCCTAAACCATATATTTTAAGGTCAGAAAGCACCACTCTGCTTATCTGCTCCTTCAAAGGATCCGGGAAGGAATGAAGGCAAAACCTGCCAGGAATGGCTTAGTTCAGCCCCAGGATCCATTGTGGATAATCTGGATTCTGATACTTCAGGACAGCCCAGAAATCACCTTTATTTCAGTCAAATATAAACCCAATTTCCCTGTGCCTACGAGTCAGGCACTCACAACACGTGATTCCAACCCTGCCCTCTTTCACTCAAATTCAGTTCCCCAAAAATCCAAGCACAAACTCGAGCCATCCCTTACCCACCCAGAGCCAGGAATTATCCCTGCACTCAAGGACAGACGTATTTTCCACTCTAATTCAGATAAAGGGCTCGGACTCAGTCAGACAACACAAGGTTAATGGACGTGGAAGGGCAAAAAGGACTTTATGTTCCCATTTTCCAGCATGCCTTATGAGGAAGAAAGAACCTGCTCCAACGCTAGTTCAGCAAATGGAAAAGCAATATTTAGCAATATTCATTTTCTGCCACTGAAAGCAACAGGTTTGAGATGCCCACTTCCATCAGAGTGCCTGGAAGACATCGAGGTCCGCAAATTTCCAGCTCAATCACCTCCCATCCACGAGTTGGTTCCACTCAAACAATCCCAGTTACAGCATGGATTTTGTGTCACAAATCCAGAAAAAATTGACAAATTTTTCAGCCCTCCAGCCTGTGACTTTCACAGGAAAGCAACTCAAAGCCCAGCTTCAAACTCTTCCTAAAAATATCCCGTGATCTACTGCCTTAAATGACACCACATCACTTCTGAACCTCTCTAGAGGTGAAAACAGTTCCAGCAGAGCAGAACTGCCCCGTGATCTGCTCGGGTGTCTCGGGCTCTGGCAGGAATTTCACCTGGAGAAGGAACCAGGCTGGGAGACGCTGCCCAAAGCCCCCTCTCTGCTGGGGGGGATTGTGGCAGGGCCACGAGCTGGACTTTGCTGATCCTCGTGGCTCCAGCTCAGGATACTCTGAGATTCTGGGAAGAAGCAGAAAAGGAGCAGGGGAAGGAGGCAGCAGCCACCTCCCAGCCCATTGCTTTCCCCTACTTTCTCTCCCTACATTTTTTATGGGGAACAGATGGGGCCCCTGCCCCACGCAGCTGCCCAGCTCTGACGCTGCTATTTCTGCATCCCTGGGAGAGATTTCTCCTGCCACTAACAACTGCTTGCTCTGCTGGAATGAAGACCACAGTGGGGCTGGGAAGCTCTCTCCCAGCGTGGAGGGGTTTATTTTGAGCCACGCTGTATTCCTGGATCCCACAATGAAATCCCACGAACGTGGCCCCTCCCCAGGAGGAAAAAAAAAAGCAGCTCGGGCAGGCTGCGAGAAGCACGAACACAATGCAGAGCAGAGAGGTAAAATAATCAACGTTCCTTATCCCAGAGTCATTGGATGGGAAAGGAAAACTTGTCCGCTCAATCCTAAATTGCTTCTGTTCTGCTTGGGTCAGTCCAAAATGAAAAGCCAAACCAGGAGTTTCCAAAGCAGGAGGCGAGAGCTGGCACTAACAACAAATCCTCTCTGAATAACGGCCTCATTTTGGGCATGGTGACCCCAAAAATGCCACGGCAGATTCCTGTGGAACGCCGGAAACAAATCTACATTTGCAATTATCAGGGAAAAAAGGGAGAAAACCCAAGCCAAGGCAGCCCAGACGGAATCCAGCACTGCCTTCCCTGCTGGATCTGCCTATTCACTCTTTGCTGGGATCAGAAATGTAGGAGAGGCCCTTGCTCCACTCTCCAGATCCCACTCATCACAGAGTTTAAGCATTTCTTTGTACCACCCCACAACCCACCACAATGCCTTCTAATTTCCTGACAGCAAAATTACCCCAGTTCTTCCAAACAAATAAGACTCGGTCACCAACTCATCATTACCGAGTGGTGGTTTTGGGTTTGAAGCCTTTTCTTTCCTGTACCCACAGGGAGAGCAGTCAAAAAAAGCATCCCTGGAAGTGTCCAAGGCCAGGCTGGACGGGGCTTGGAGCAGCCTGGGATAGGGGAAAGTGTCCCTGCCCGTGGCAGGGGNTTTCTTTCCTGTACCCACAGGGAGAGCAGTCAAAAAAAGCATCCCTGGAAGTGTCCAAGGCCAGGCTGGACGGGGCTTGGAGCACCCTGGGATAGGGGAAGGGGTCCCTGCCCGTGGCAGGGGTGGCACTGGATGGGATTTAGGGTCCCTTCCAGCCCAAACCATTCATCAATTCCACGGTTCTCACCCCAGACTCGCAGACTGCCAGCTCCCAGTTCTACAGGCCCTCAAATGGAATGTACAAATGGAATGGGAAATCCCTTTCCCAGCCCTCTTAAGGGTTATTTTCCACTTCTCACTCAGCATCAGGGTCTCCAGCCTTCCTGCAGATGCCACACACTGAAAGATATCCCCAAGAATGAAGGCCCTGCCATGGGAACAGATGCACTGGCTCCTCTGACACCCTGCTCAGGGGCAGGAGCTGCCTTTCCCAACAATGGCCTGGTGCTCCAGACTCTAATCCGGGATCCCCGTGGACAGCTGCCAGCTCGGATTTCCACACAGACATGTCCAGCGCAGCCCAGCGAGGGGCAAAGGAGGAGCTGGATAATACCTGACCCATTTGCAGGGCACAGGCTGTGCCTGGCAGCTGCTGGGAGGTGGGCACAGCACGGCCCTGGCAGCAGCAGGATGCCCAATTCCCAGATAAAGGACAGAGCTGGATCCCGGGAACGAGCCCTGCTGGGTGTTTTCCACACACACAAATCACCAACCCAAACCCTTGGCTGCTCCAACGCTGTTTCAGGTGGACAACAAAGCTTTGCTGCGGCCTCTGCATCCCCCAGAAAAACCAGGAACGTGGAGCAGGAGATGCAGTTTTGTTCTGAGAGTTTACAGATCTGTGCTGCTTCATTTTCACTCCACACCTCCTCAATATAATCTACAAGTGCCCCAAATTCAAAGTGGTTCCTCAAGTCCAGTCTCTTTCTTTTGGAATCATCCATCCAATCATGAATCTTTTTAATATTCCCTCATTTATGATCTGTGCTCTTTCATCTCCAAGGAGAAAAGGTGGCGCAGGGAAATCTCTTGGGCTCAAAATAATTCCACGTAACAACCCCAACCACCAGCAAAGCAGAGTGTAGGAATGAGTGAAGGGAATTCTCACAAAGGAGGTAAAACCAGGACAAACCCAGGAAATTTAGCTGGAAATGACACAAAACCTTCACAGAATCTTCTGTGGAGATAAGATAACACCAAATGATTTATTCAGCCGCGTGTGGGGCAGGGTGTGAGCGCCAAGTGCAGCCCCAGAAACGCCTGATCCGTGTGCTCCCAGTGCCCTTCCCGGCAATAAAACAGCTCAATTCCAGCCCGGATTAAAGCAGGGACTCAGGTAACCGAATGATCTGCCCCAGGAAGAGGAGCAGAGCGCTCTCATTGGGATGTTAATGAATGCAGCATCATTAACACCAAATGGCTGTGGAGTTAAACACACAATCTTTGAACCCAGCCAAGCAAGTTAATGGTTGCATCAAACAACGAGGTCAGCCCTTCCACTGCCCCAGTTATTAAAATGGGAATTCTTGTTGTTATAGGATGGCATTAAAAGGAATTTACTGGCGCTTTTATGTTTTACATTCACTCGTGCAGTGCTACAGTTATTCAAAGTATTTGGCACGCCGGGTTTACAGCCACAAAGGGCGTTTTGTTTCTGCTGGAGTGAAGGACAAGACAGACAAGGACAGATAAAAATAAGAGGAAGAAAAGGAGACAGAAGATGACAGAGCAATGCAACTGCAGAGCCACATCCAAGGGAGCAGCACACTGAAAATTGGAGTGGAAAGACTCTTAAAACAAAGGCGAGCGCCATAGACCACGCTAAGCACAAGAATTTCACTGCCAAGGGTAATTCCAGCACTTTTCAGTGAGTTTGTGCCGCATGCCAAGCATAATAAACAGGAACCAGCCGGGGAGAGGTTTTCAGGCAGCCCCCCGTGCTGCCTCCGTGCTGACCCACCGCACCACGTTTCACTGGGATTCTGCAAAAAAACTGCATTTCCATCTCTTCTGTTCGAGCTGATCTGGCTAAAGGCAGGATGAAATATCAGCAAAGCAGTGTCACACTCGGGGCTGGGAGCTGCATCCAACATAAACTCAATCGGGATTAAAGGAAAGGAATCCATTCCTTTTTTTTCCCTGTTTTGGCCTTTTTTTTCCAGGCAGCACTTCTCTTCTCGTGCAAGTCCCTGTCCCGAGCTGGATTTGTACCTCCTGGCAATAAAACAGCTCCCAGGAGAGGCACCTACGGAGCTCCCCAAACCCAGACTGATCGGTGCAGACGGTGGCCAATTAACCAAGGTTTTAATGGAATCCTCCATCACCTTCTCACTGGGGACTGGGAGCAGCCCAGCCTTCCTCCTCCTCCTCCTCCACCACCTGCCAGGGAAAAGGCAGATCCCACAGAAGGAAAGAAACAGGGGAAAAAAGGAAACTCCAAACCCCACTGGGCAGCTCTGTCAGCCTCACCCTCCTCACAACAACACGGAATAGAATATTTCGAGTGAGAAAAGACTGCTGGGCTTTCACAATAATTTTGGGAGCAATGCTGTGAGAGGAGGAAGCGGCAGCAGGGCTGGAAGAAGCCCCATATTGTGTGATACCCTACAAACTTCCTGCCAAATCCACCTAGGAAATCAGATTTTTCTGCAAGAAGCCCAACAGGATCCAATATGTGTTTTAGTTAACAAGTCTTACAGAACAAGCCAAATCTTGTGCTATACTTGGTGCTTTTGGGCACCATCTGCATTGCAGGGTTTCTTCTGTGGTTAACCAATGTCCTTACAAAAAATAATGGGGTTTTGTAGGGTTTTTTTTCCAGTACAAGGAAAGAATTGCACGGCCCCCTTGATTTAAACAACATTCTCTATGAAACACCCCGAAAAATACCTGTTATTTTATAAAAACCTCTGGCTGCAAAGTGAAAAATCTGAACGTGTTCTGTTTAATTCCACCACAAATTCCACCAGGATCTGTCCAAAATTACTGCAAAGAGCCAGGGACACCTCGAAAATGCTCCGGGGGAAGGACGGAGCCGTGGGGGGAGCGAGCTGCACGTCCCTCGTCTGGGTGGATAAAAGTCTAAACCAGCTCTGAATATCTCTGCCATGGTAACAGGAACGGTTTAGGAAAGGGAGCTGGGACAAACAGCCTGAATTTTGGGATGAAAAATGATTATTTCCTAAGAATGCCGAGCAGCAAGTTGTGACAGAGTGTCCCCAAGCCTCCCCGCTCCGTGCCACTTAAAATCTAAAAGAAATCTATGCATTGGTTCATTAAAATAAATAAATCTGTGCCCTTTCTTCAGTGGATGAAAAGCCAGGGGAAAAAAAAACTGCAAGAGGCAAAGCAAAGCCACCCAAGCCCAGGGAGTCCAGCACTGGGAGCTGTGTGTGACACCAGCCCAGCCCTCGGGGATGTTTGCATGACTAAAGCACCCACGGGAGGCACAAAAAACATTCTCCCCTCAAAAAAATAAAAGAAAAAAAAAAGAAAAAAAAGAAAATAAAAAGAAAAGAAAAAAAAAAAGGAAAAAAAAAAAAAAAGCCAGGCCGGCTGTAAATGAGAGCACTCAGGCACTCAGGTCACTGCAGTAAATCACAGCCCTTAATTTCATGTGAAAGGAGGGAATGTTAGACGACCACAGGACCCTCAAAGAGGCCTTTGTTAGGAGGGAGCCCTGTGCATAAATACATTTCAGAAGCCTGGAGAAAGGAGGCTTAGAAAGGAAAATGCCTCTGGATTTTTTGGCCTTATTTTATCACCTTTCAGAGGATAAAGAAGCTGAAAATCAAGAAGAGCTACAAGTGACAATTAACCTATTAGCACACACGGGGAACCATTTCATCTGCACCATTTCAGCAGCAAAGAGCTCCTCCAAAGGGCTCTGCTGCACCTTTGAAGCCATGAGAACTCGAGAGGAGCAGAAAAAAGCAGGAATCAGGAGTTATCCTGTCCTCGTCATTCCTGCAGATCCCACCGTCACCAGGGACATGGATCAACAGCCAAAATGCATCATCCCACCTGATAAATGAGCACTCAAAGGCTCCATCCCGCACTTCTGGAGCATCTTCTCCTGCTGGTTATTGTCTCCTCTCATCCCCAGATATTTTACAGTGGATTTTACAGCACTGCAGATCCTGCCTTGGTGAAATTTCCACGGTGGAAATTGCCATGGGAATGTCAGTGGTAAATCTGGGGAATGCCACCCCAAATCCTCACCAGTGACTCCTGCATCTCCTGAGCTTCCCATCACTTCACTGACAGCTCCCTGCGAGGTCAGATGTAAGCAGGAGCTGATCCAAGCTGGAATTTCCCCAAGATCAGTGCCCTGTTCTCCAAGGAACCATTGAAACGGCCTTGAAAAAAGCTTTTGGAGCACCACAATCCCAAAGCCAGAGGCTTTAGGCAGGAGCTGAGAGAAATTATTTCAAATCCCACAGCCAAATGAATTCCCACATCGGGAATAAGTAGAGAGAGCATTAAAATAAAAGCTGGACATTTACAGCAAATTAATGGATGGAATTGAGGGGGGAACAATCTCCTGCAGAAGGAGGATGCTGCAAGTGCTGTCAATAATTCTGCCCAAACCAGCAATGCGCTGTCTCCCCTGCACGACTCCAAGGTGGATTTGCATCTGAAATTCCGTGGTTTTTTCCTTAAAAATGTGTGGGGATGGGAACATTTCTTAGCAGAACTGAATTCCCCTGTTCCCTGACACAACAGGCTGAGGCTGTAATTAAAGAGCTTGGGGATGGATGCAGCACTTTCCCCCAAACTGAATCCCAGATTAATCACAGCCTCCCGGGAGCATCCTGCACCGTGGCGTGGGACAAATGGGATGGTTCTCAGCACATGGTGTGACCGGGCATGAAATCAGCTGGGAATAAAGTGGCTGAGCTTGTGTTCCGTGGACTCTGTGCTGCTTCTTCCTGTGCTGCAAATGTGTGGAACCCATAACGGATCAAATCCTCCCCAAATTCAGTGCCAGCAAGTCCTGAGCCCGTGTAATACGTGGGAATAAGCACGATAAACCCTTGGAAAGGGCGAGGAATAAACCCCAGCATTGCCTTCCTGACTTAGCTAAACACAGTGGACAAAAACCATTAAACAAATTGGAGCCTCCAAACTAATAAACACCTGCCCTCAAATCCACAAAAACAAGGGAGAAATCTCCATGTAAATAGCAGCCAGCTCCTGCAAACAAGAACTGGCACCACTCCAGAGCCAAAACTGGGCTTTCAGTACGAAGCAAAATTTGGAACTCGGCTGAGGAGAGGCCTGGACCGAGTTTGTTATCACGCAATTAAAGCGCTGCTAATTTATTGTGCAGCAAATGCAGAGCTGCTGCTCCTTGCGGGGTGAATGGGTGGCTGGACAGGAACAGGGAGCAGAAACGAGGAGCAGGCAGACAGGAGGAAACACAAGTCCATAGGGAATGGATTATACATGGCTTAAACGGCCTAATCCACTTTGCTTTCAACAGGTCCCCACATAAACAAGGCTCCAATGCATGTTAAATAAAAGCCCCATGAAATTTTAATGAAAAGCAATATGCAGTTACAGAAACTAATCTGCTAAATGGAATCATTTCATAAGTGGCAAATTCTGCGAGGCAAGAGGAGTCATGAAATAACCTTATCTAATAACCAGTATCTGGGAACAGCGTGAACACTGGGTTTAGGGGAAAGCAGCATGGAGCAGGATGCTTTTTTAGCCTGAAACTACTGAAGTTATGAAGCTGTTCTGAACTCTGCCCCCGACATTCTGCTTTACCTCCAGCAAAACACTGCCCATCCTCGTGCTCCTCCTGGGATGCTTCAGCCTGACTTGTTATTTCAATATTTCCTTTAGCTTGGTGACAAGTCCAACAGGGCACCAGTCCTGCCAGGCACTGGGGGTTACTGTCATCCACACCAATCCATTATCAAGGGGAACAGGAGCCATACCCCAGTGCCACGAGGAATCCCATCCCTCAGCTCCAAGCACGTCCCCCCCATCCACTGCCATCGTTCCCCTGATTGGGGAGATGAACACACAGAAGCGAATCCTCGCTGCCTTCCTGACAGCTCATCAATGGAAATCAGATTTCCCTGCATCACAGTCACCAGGCATTTATAAATCCCTATTTTAAGGCCTGTGGGCCAGCACTATTAAAACCCAACAGATGCAAGAATAGATTTTGCCACAAGGTAAAACAGGATTAGGGGAAAAAAAACCCCAAAACCCTGGGTCTTTCTTTTCAGGGCTCAGCTACTTCCTATGACGGGATCCAGCCTCAGCACATAAACAGCATTTGTTGTCTGCAGAGCTTCCTTCCACACACATTTCACTCCTTAACCCCTTGAAAAGGAATAAAAACCCCACAAACTGCTTTTCGAGGCAGCTGAGCTTCGGCTGGGTCTGATAAAAGGGACGTGAGGCCGCGGGTGGAGCAGGCCCGTGGATAAGAACATGGAAATGGAGTAAAACAGATTATCAGGGACCTCTGGCACGGGTTGGCCCCAGCTGGCAGCTCAGCCCCACGCAGCCACTCGCTCATTTGGGTTTATCAAACGTGATCTGTGGCAGACAGGCAGCTGATGGGATAATCTCTGGGTGCCTTATCAACTTTGGGGAGCACGCAGCAGAGCGCTGACCAGCAGCCCGCCTCGTGCACACCCAAATGTACTGATCAGAACCCAATAAATAGATGAACTAATCAATCAGACACCCACAAGCGAGCCCTGCCAACACCAAAACCAGCTCATTTTTTTCCTATTTTCACTGAATGGATCCGGCCCTCGCAGCCTCTGAACTGCCCATTTTTCCTGGGTATAATGAGAATTATGCAGTACAAAATACACATTAAGTTCAGCCCCTACCTGGCTTTCTTTAAGCACCTCACGCAGATCAATCAGTAATAAAAAATATCACAAAGCGAGTTCAGCTGCTGCTTATTGAAAATGATCCCGTGTTCTACAAAAATACTTGGCTACAAATGCCAAGAGTCTTTCCCCAGAGGAAATGAGAGGTTTGCTTCATAGTTAGAGACACTTTGGTATTGTTCTGAAACCTGTCTTCACAAGGAAGGGGAAGACACGTCGTTCCCTGCCTCAATATCCACCCATAAATTGAAATGCCAAGACAAAACCCATTCACATATGCAGCAAGCCAAGCAGAAATATTACAGGGATGAGAGAGAGATGAGGGAAAAAAAAATAAAAAAAAGATAAATTAGATTAGTCTTTTGTTCACTGTGTCACATCAGATTCTCTTGAAACAACTTGAAAAATGAATGTGTCAGGAAATTGGGGCTGCTTATCAACTCTGCAAACTGAAACACCAAAGCAACCAGACAAACTGTGTATTTCCCCCCTCTAATGTGCAAGATAATTGCCATAAATCATATGTTTCATTCCTTAATTATTTTGAAAAGGGAACAGATGATAAAGAATGAAACACCAGGAAAAAATGAGCCGCAATAAAAATGAAGAGGGAAGGGAAAAGGCTGTGCAGAAGTGATCCTACGGGGGCACTGCTGATGGAGTTGGCTTCTCTGGTCACTGATTAAAAATCAATGCACCTTCCCCACGCTCACGTGTCCTACCACAAACATTTTCTGTCTGGGTGTGGGGCTGCTGAAACCTAAAGCTGCTTTGGGTTGCTTTTAGACAAGTTTTTATAATTCTTTGCCTTCCAAGGTAAGTCATATCACATAACTGTGTTTGTTTTCCTGTGAGCCACGTTCCAGAATTCATTTCAGAAAGAAGATTTCTCACAGAGAAATGTCACACTCAAGGCATCCAACACAGCCACTGACTCCCAAAATACAATTCCAAGGGTTTTTTGCAACACCAAAGCACTGAATATACACTCTGTTATTTAGAAAAATGTTATGCAGCTCTTGGGAGCAACCAAAAAAAAAATAGGGAGAGGCAATATGATTTATAACCCAGGAAGAGGAACACAAGGAAAATCCAAAGTGAAATATGTTTTGGGACGAGAAGTGATACAATTTATTCATTTTCTATATTGTCTCTGTAGGGAAATGCTGCCCATGAATAGGTCTCTTGTTCCTCCTGGGGCATCACAAGGCACAAAGCGCAGCCAAATCCTGCCCCGAGCTCTGCGAGCTTCCACTGGAGACGAACAACAAGGAAACGGGGTTTGTCTTCGTGTGACCCTGCCACCTTCATTAGAGTCAGAGCCACTAATTACAATCTACAAACTCCACAAGCTCTCACAGCGTTCCTGTCCGAGCAGATGTGCAAAGAATCCACGAGGTTTGGTTCAGCGAGGATTATGAGCAGGAGAAACTCCAGGCAGGCTTGGTATGAGTGACTGGAGAATCCCAGTTCCTCCAGAAATAACCCAACCTGTGCCTTCCCAAAGGCTGAGCCTGGCAAGGAGTGACAGGCCCCAGTGACAACACCAGCAGTGGCAGCACCCCTTCAGTCTCTGTGTGCCTGTGACACGCTGAATTAACAATAAAATCTCATTACAGGGGAAAGAAATACCTTTGGCATGATGCTAAATTAGGTTAAGAGCAAAGAAACCGACTGGAAATTCAAGTGGCGTGGTAAGAAAGATGTTTTAAAGACAGCACAAACCCTGCGAGTCTTCCACACAGCCACACAGGGCACTATTTATAGCAATTAAAAATCAATCAGAAACCCAAACACTGGAATTATTGCCCTGAGAACAGGCACATTCTGTTCCCCGCACAGAATCCCGCCTCCTTTCAGAGCTCAATGCTTGTTTTGTTTGCACAATTATCATTTTAAACCGCAGTTTGTACGTTTGTCCCCGGCAGACTCGGGACGTCCAAGGAAGCTCTGCGGCCTCCCCACACCTTTTGGGAGCAAGGAATTCCTGCCAGGATCGTGCTGTCCCAGCTCCTTCCCTTAAAGGCAGCACACAGAACGGGGAAATCCCTTCCCAGTGACACCAGTTTGTCTGATGGCTCACAAGTGGGTCTTTATCGGGGAAAAATGGGTAAAATCAGCTGTTTCTCCAACTACAAGAATCCTGGAAGCCAACTGTGATCCCAAAATGCTGAAGTGGTCCTTCTCAAAACCCCAGGGAGACTGGGAGGGGTATCCCCATCCCCAGGGACTCACCAGCCTCCCCGTTCCGTTCAGATATTCCAATTCCTGTCAGTTATTTCAGGGCGCCTTCCCAACCCCCTCAACCACACCGCTTCAAAAAAAGACACACAAGGACAAGCTTTCCCACTCATGGAAAATTCTAGCAACATCACGTTGTTGGGGGGAAAAAAAAAATTAATAAATAAAATCCCAGCACTGCCAAAATCCTCCCCACAATCACGGATTCACAGGGATTTAAGCTGCTCACATCTAACGGGAACAGCCTCGTGTGCCTGGTTTGGAGAAGTTTTAAACCAAGGACATCGAGTCGGGATTGTCTGCAGGAGATGATAATTTAAATTAACTTTAAAAAAAAAAACCCAGAAATCAAGCAGCTGCTGCCAAGGGAAGTCTTGGCTCCGAGTTTTTCTGGAAGTGCTCTGTGGGCAGGCAGTGAAAGGCTCCTATACAGCAGTGCTGGCATCCCATTATTTCCGGTTCTCCCGCCTTTGGCTGCACGGGATGGTTCTCCTTGCACAAGGAACCCCAGTGCTGTCAAAGGGCATCTGTGCTGAGCAGTGGTTTCATGTTCATTTTACATCATCTGTGCACATTTTTTTAAAAAATTACGCTTTTAGTAAAGCTTCTGGGTTGCAGGTCAGGCAGGAATTTGGTCGTGGAGTTCAGGCTCCCCAGGGAGAAGGGTTTTTACTGGGGTGCTGGGGCTTCTCAGAGGACCCACCGAAATCTAGATGCTGTAATACAAACATTTTGTCCAGTTCTGGCCAGTTTTGGGCGCAATCAGATCTCCAGAGAGTTCTCCAGAAGCATCCGAAGGTGAAGAACTCGACATAAAGATGGCAATGACTTCTCCGAGCAAAAGAGAACAACACCCAACAGAGACAAAACATTACCACGAAAGCTCATTTTGGGCTGAACCTGCACCAAGGCATTTGGATTTTCTGATCTCTTTGCTGCTGAATAAAGGACTCTCAGTCAGGTACACAGACACGTCTCCTGCACAAAATAATCACTCCCAACTTCCAGACTTTGTGTCTTCCACGCTGAGACCACCCAGTGAGGCTTGCAAGTGGTTTTTTATAAAAACCAGTCACTCGTTGTTCATCGTTTCCCCTGACTAATGCCTTTCCTATCACCTTCTGCACCTTAATAAAGCTCAGTTTGTTGAGTTCCAACACATCAGCACCAGCCAGGTCTGTTCTCCCCAGAGCTGTCACTGTTAGACTGATTTCATTCCTTTACTCGGGCCATTCCAAGTGACATTCCAGCAAACAAAATCATCCTGAAGGCGACTCAAGGTGAACCGAAATGCTCAGGCAAGCACACAACACGCACAGGAGCACTAAAAATCATTTCTGACACTGTGCAGCATTAAAATTTCCTTTAAACAACTGGATTAGCTGCTGGATTTGGATGGATTGGATGCTCAGCACAGCTAATAATACCTTACGTGGAGCAGAGCAGCCAAAGCTGATCTCTGATTGTCATGTCCATTATTCCCCCGGCTCTGGACACTCACTGACACATCCATGAGGTGAGAAACAGAATAGGAACAACTTCCAGGCTGCCCTTCCCCAAGGGTTTCAAAAAAGATGTGAATGAAATCATTCAGAGCTCATAATAAGTGCATTGTGCCTTCTAGGAAATGAATAATATTAATAAATAAAACCAATCGAGGCTGTGGCAACACAAGAGGGTTAAGGGTGAGTTAGAGGAGCCCCAGTAGCCCCCAGGAGCCCCCAGCTGAGATCCATCTGCTCCTGTTTCAGGTTCAAGCACAATTCCACTCTGAGATACCTAAAATAATCCCAGGTGCCAAGGCAGGAACAGCCAAAACCACGACCTTGAACCAAACCCGACCCTCACATCTGGGGACAGATGTGCCTGGTGAGTTCACACACGCTCCATGCAATGAGAGGAAAAAAAATGATTTGGTGCCTAAGTCAGGATGGTCAGGGAATCCAAACTGCAGGTGGAATCTGTCTGTGTGCCAGAAAAAGATAAAAATCAAAGCTTGCTAATTGAATATTTGAAGGAAAAGATTAAAATGTTCTGTTATAAATTTTTCTTTACAGAAAGCAGAGCTGTAGGCACAGTTCTGCCTTCAATCCTGCAGCTGCACAGATAAAAATACCCACAGTAACCCAAGATAATTTCAACTCTGGAGTAGCATCTACGTAATTCATGTCCAATCAACTCCTTGCTAAAATCAGCCCTGACTCATGAATGACGGCGGATTTCAATTTTAAGAAACATTTTCTTCTCCTGGGAGAAAAACACAAAGTGTTGTTTGCTCATCCTCATCCAAAAGGATTCAAACATCACATAACAAAGTGGAAGATTCAGATCACTAATACACAAATAATTAAATATGTATTTGGATGATTTTTTTTCCCCCTTTTTTTTGCATCTACTGAAGAAAAAGCCAAACCCAAAGGACAATTCCCACAGAAGGCAAGAATTCTGCCCAAGCAGAGAACTCCAAACAGCACAAGCCAGCAATTGTCTGTGGAGGGAACAATGGATCTTTCTACTGGGTGAGCTCATTAAAAAATGCACTCTGGAGGCCTGGCTGGCACTCAGAGCTCACATGCAAGGTGATTTTTGTTATCAGCCAGCACCTCCTGGGACATCCTCACCCCTCACTTCATGGCAACGGAGATAATGAGCTGCAATTACAGCGAGACACAATTGAAAACAAACAAAGAAAGAAATAAATGCATTAATTGGTTCACGACAGGGTGAACACAGTGAGTGACCTGCGGGTTTTTTGTCAGAATATTTTGAGTGAAATCATCTTCTGTCAGAGGCTGTGGAATTTACTAAAGCCCCACACTCTTCTTTTCCTGGTCATTACACCCAATGTTTTGCATCACTTGAATTCTCCTTTTAATCACCTGCTCTATTTCCCCTACTCTCCCTCAAATTGCTGCAAACTGGGAAAAACAAAACCCGCAAAGTTTGGTAACAGATGGCACCAGAAATGTGGGATCTCCTACATGCCTGGAAGCAGGAATTCAGTCACTTCTGTCATTTAGTGAACAGCAACAAAAACCCTCGGAGAAGGTGACTCACTGGGATCCTGACACAGAATTATGGGGAAAATATAAATAAGAATGAGTCTCTAAGCTTCAATTAACCACAATTTTGGGGTGTACGAGGCAAATAATGAGAGCTTTTAGGGAGAAAAGAGGAAGGAACACCTTTTAGTGTTATTTTACACCCGGCCTTAACCCAAACCACTGTGATGGTGCTTCTGTCACCCCATTATCCCATCCCCATCCCTCCCAATTCCTTCCTCCTTATAAACACGTGGCTCCACTGCCTCTGCCTTCCTTGCTGTTTTTAAAGCACCTCGCTTTGCAGAAATTCCAATTTCCTGCACAGAGACACCTCCTTCGCTGCACAGATCAGGAGGGAATTACCCAAACTTTCCGGGTGTCCACTTCATAAAATACCCCAGGAAAACGTGGGCATATTCTCCAAAAAAAAAACCAGGCAGAAATGGATAAATTTTATCTGTGCACAAGAACTTTTCCTGAAACCTCTCAGCTCTCTCCATCTATGCCAGAAGTTTTCTCCCCCTTAATTACACTTTGCTCTGAATTAAGCTGGATTTTCCCCTCTTCAATGAGGACAATTTTCCCCTTCATCCTCATTTCTTTGCCAGCATTAAAATTCTGCAGCTTTCCAAGTGCATCCCTGCTAAAATCCTGACGTTCCAGTGATGGCATTTGCGAGCAATTTCCTGCCAGAGATTTACATCTCGTGTTCCCCCTCACGTCTTCCCCACTCCCATACCCCCGAAACAAAGGGAACAGCAAGGAGAAGCAGTTTGGAGCTGGAACAGTGATCCCATTGTCCTCCCAAGACATCAAAGTCCACGATGCAGCTGCTCCTAATGGGCACCAGAACAAGGAACACGGGGGCTCATGGCCTGGCTTTGATTAATTGGCAATGGCACCACGATTCAGAAGGAGATTTTCTGACTCTGCAGCAGGAACCTGCCATGGATCGGGCAGGACCTGCTCCTTTTCCTGGGCAATGACTGCACTGGCATCTCCCCTCTTCTGCCTCTTCCAGCCAACACAGGAGGAAATGTAAGGATGAAATTCGAAGATAATGGGACCTGCTATGATGGGAAACAAAGGCAGAGCTACAGAGATTAAAATAAACAGACAGTGAAAATATACTATATTTGAGACTGACAGATACAAGTGGTTGATATAAAAAATGGGAATGCACTGGTAACGGATGTGCATGGATGTGATTTTTCCTACTTATCTATACTCAACGTTCATCCTATCCTTTTTTTATTTTTTAGTTAGAAGGAAAACCAAATAAACATTCGCTGGAGTTGTAAGCAAAGCTGTAAATGGAAATTTCCCAGTCAAGAGCAGGATAAAGAATCCCATTCTGATGGGATTCCCCAGGTCCAGGAATCAGGAGATCCTTGGTGCCATGTCCCCCATGACTACGTGCCCTTGTCAGCAGGTATTCACTCCTCAGGGTGCTCTGAGGGACATTTAAAATGATCTTTACATTTATTGTAATCCTGGACACTGAATAAAGGGCTCCCATCACCTCGCACACAGCAGCTCCAACCGAAGGTGCCCTGGCCCAGCCTGGGCCAGGTGTCCCCAGGGAACTGAGGGGATTTAGGTTAAGCACCCATCTGTCTGACTCCACACCTCTCACTGCCTTCTCCAGGCTTCTCACTCTGCAGGGGAAAGAGCTCCAGCTCCACTCCTAAATGCTTGCTGCTGTTTCTGTGTTTTAGAACACAATCTGTGTGTTTTAGGAACCTCTGCGGGGTCTGATCACAGCCTGGAGACCACATTAGGAGGGCACATCCTAATTCCCCCAGGCTCTTATCTGCACTCCAGTCCTGGCAAAGCCAGAACCCCCCTTTCTTATCTTTGCAGGGTGAGAACACCCTGGTTTGACACTCGCTGAGGGCAAAACACCCCCACCAAAACAAAGAAACAAGTTAATTAATTGCCCACTTGGAAAAAAACTACAAACAAACCCAAACTACAACACAAAGGTGTCACTGTTGCAAAGGGCACGTTCGCTGCTCGCTGATTCCTGGCCATTTATTCACCTGCTCAGCTGTTAAATTAGATGTTTTTAGCCTTCACATCTCCTCTTCCTTCACCAGATCATTATGTCCAGCAGAGAGGTTTTTTTCTACATTAACCAACACAAACTGTAGGGTGAGAATCGAGCAGAACTCGCAGAGCTCATCGTGCTTCTCAGCCACGATTTCATTCCCGTGTCTTCCATCCATTTACCACGTCCAGGGTGGAGAGTTCGGGGACTTTTTATCCATCTCAACAGCAGGAGTGGGAACACCACACGAGTTCCCTTCCAAAAAAACAAGGAATGACTTCATTGTTGTTTTCCTAAGCGTGCAAAAAAAAAACCAAGGGGGGGAAGGCCATATGCAAAGCCTGCTCCCAGAATCCTTTCCCTTGCAAATTCACAAGCAGAGTGTTTTCCATCTGTTTGCAAAGAATGTCAGATAATAAATTACTATTCCACCTTCTGTGCTGGAAAAACAGAGCAGCAAACAGCGCCTGGAGTCCCCACCCACCCTGGCCCCCCTGCCCAGCTCCGTCAGCAGCCCTGATTGATTCTCCACCAGCACAAACCCAACCAGCCCCGGCCACGCTCCAGTAAATCCCCCCTTTTTGGGCCAATTTACAAAAAAGATCTGTGAGGTGTCCAAGGGACAGCAGGCACCCGTCCCCATCCGCCCCTGGGGATAGCCAGGCTGCTCCCAAGCACTGCACGTGGTAAATTTATTAATAATCCATTTATCCGGGAATATCGAAACTTCGACACGCGGCGAACAGGAGACAAAACGTTCTGGGAAAGGATTTAAAAAATGGCAGTGGGAAGAAGTCAGGAAATAATGGAATTGGGAATTATTAATATATAAATGCCAGAATTAAATGGAATATATATATAAATCACGGAGTTAGGGAACAATGGCATTAGGAATTAATGCAAAACCAGGACACATCACCTAATGCTTCCCCGCCAAGGGTTAAATTCATAAATTTATATAAAAATTAATGGTGTCAAGAGGAAAAAAACCAGATTTAGAAAAAAGCAACCCTGTCAATGTCACAGGAAGGAGTCCCACAGACTGCAGTGAGCTGTGCCTGAGAAACATCACTAATTATGTACTGGAGGCCAAACCGACCATTGAATCCACAGTTTGAGAGGGGAGAAGGGAAAAACAAGGAGAAACCCTGCAGCAGAGAGAGAATATCAGCACATCAATCACGGCTTTGTGGTGCTTAAAACACGAATGGCTGAAGGCAGATCTCCAGCTACACAAAACTGGATTTCAGGTCCCTCCCTGCATCGCTGCAGTGCCTGGGCTGCTGAATCCCTGCAACCATCTCCGTGCAGGTTTTGGAGAGGGGAGACACAAATTGCCCAGGGAAACACACAGAGCTGCAGAAATCCCACACGCAGCCCCAAAAGGTGCAGCTGAAGGAACCATCAGCATCCACAACGTGCTGAATCCTGGGATTCGCTGCTGTATTTCGTATTTATCTGAGGCTCCTGAAAGGCTTCATCCCTCCAACCACAGGCCAGGCAGAAATCAGCTGTTTCCAGTGGCAAAAGGGAGGCTGATTTCCTTGGAAAACCAGGTCCTTCCCAATCCATCCCTCGAAAGGAAGACAAGGACAGAGCCAGGCTGGAGGGAAGGAGAGCTGCACACCCTCTGTAGGAACAGTTTCTCTCGTGAGGCACCAGATTAGAACACCCACGAGTGCTGAAGTCAAGCGAGGCCAAACTGCAGCACTGCTCAGCTCCCCCTCAGCTGGAAGGGAAAGGAGATTAGAGGAGGAAAACGAGGTAGAACCAAGCCTTATCCCAAGTTTATCCCCATGGAGCATCCTGGATCTCGAGTACAACATCTCCTGGTCCAGGTGAGATTTGTGATGCCTTCAAGGGCGTTTGGTGGCACAGGGAATGCAGGGGAAAGACAGAAGAGATGGAATTATGGATTCCTGGGATAACTCTCCACCCTGAACAGCAGGACACAGAGGGCCCTTGGGAGAATCTGGGTACCAAATTTACCAAAAGAACTCTCGTGGCCATTTCTGCCCCTGGAGCTGGGATAAAACACACCCAGGGCACACCCAGTGCCCTCCAGCACCACCACACTGAAACCACTTTGGTGTTAACCAGAACTGGGACTGTGTGATTGGAACCCACCAGGAATGCTCTTCTCTTATCAGAAAGAGAAGAATTTATCTTCATCCTGGATTCTGTGATGGTTTGAGACACAATTATGGCAGACCCAGCTGCCTGCACCAACACTGGCCCAGCCTCTTTCTTCAACAACAGAAGATGTTCACACAGAGAGGATAAGAAAAACCAGGTGTTTATTTAGAGATGTCTTCCCAGTGCTGAATATTTCAAAGATATGCTCATGATTGGCCTACCCCATCCAAAATTCCAAAAGCAGGAGGTCATGAAGGAAACTGTCTATGCACCCACCAGACAAAAAGGTACGTACTGAGCATCCTCATCACCTCCTTCATGGCCCCAGCTCACAAAATAAAAATCTCCCACTGCATTTGATGTTTTTTTTTATCAACAGCACAATAAATCAGTGCCATCTAGTGGAGTCCAAAATGTTAACCTGGGCCACAGCTTCCAAATCTTACCTGTCTTGAATTTACAACCTCTCAAAGAACCTTCCCTGCCGTGCAGGCAGCTGATCCATCAAATATATGAGTTTAAGACTGCACTTCAGTCCCCTTCACCTTCCAGAAACCAACACCTGGAGCCCAAAACACACCTCCAGCATCAGCAGGAGCTCACCTTTAGAGCTCCTGAAGGTGCAGCTGACAGCTCTGCAGTTACACAAAACAGAGGCCAAAAATCAACAGAAATGTTGGGTATAAAGGAAGAAAATCCTGCACTGATTTACAGCGACTGTTCCAGCAGTTTGGGAACTAATAATGCATGAGGAGGTTTAACAGTGGTGCCATCACATTTCATTAAAAACACCCCAATTAGCATGGTGGGATTCTGTATTTCTCTGTTCCAGCCCCTCTACGAGGGCACTGAGATGATTTAACTGCTCTAGGAAAGTAAAATCTGTCCAAACAAAAAACCAGGAGCACATGCCACAAGTTCAATCAAAGTCTCCTCCCTTGGTGGTGGTGAAATTCCAGGCTTTTAGATAAGCACAAAACGTGATTAGTNCCCCTCTACGAGGGCACTGAGATGATTTAACTGCTCTAGGAAAGTAAAATCTGTCCAAACAAAAATCCAGGAGCACACGCCACAAGTTCAATCAAAGTCTCCTCCCTTGGTGGTGGTGAAATTCCAGGCTTTTAGATAAGCACAAAACGTGATTAGTTCCCTTTCCATTGCTAAAATACCATTTATGGTTTTCTGAGGTTATAAGGAGTGCCTCTCAAGCCCTAATGCAGCGCTCACACCCCATTATTGACAAAAACCCCAAAATATGAGCTATGAGTGAATTTATTGGTAACAGAACTGACCAACGAGATGTGCTCCAGATGCTGCAAGATCCCACCCCAAAGCCACGAAGGGAGATTCATCCCTATTAAGGCTTCCACATATCCAAGGAGAGAATTACACAGCAAAAAATCACCTTTTCCTTCCCAAACGCTGCTCCTGTGGGCTCCCACTTCAGCAGCACCCCTGGATTTGACAACGAAGCCCAAGGCTGCTGCTCCAGTGAAGAATCCTGGTTCCCCTTCACAACGCTCCCACTTAGCTCCGACGTGGGACTCTTTCTAAATTGCCATCAAACATGGAAATGCAGATACTCTGAAAGGCTTCTGGATCTGACGCAATGCCAGGCAGGGATATTTTTAGTTCTAATCCATTTAAAGTGCTAAATTCCAAGGGAATCAGCAGCATTGCTTTCACTCACCACTCCAGCTAAATTCCTCTGGTCCCACTACTGGCTGCAATCTTCAAGGAAAAGGAGATAAGAGGACCGTTCACCTGATAAGAAAATACCTTTATCTTTTGTTTCTTTAATGCTTGGAGGTACTTCTGCATGTGCCACTAAATAATAAATCACACACGATGAATCTTTTTGGACACAGAGGACACTGCAGGAACACATCAATAATGCAGGGCCCGAACGCACAAAATGAGTGAGTGTGGGATTTGCTATTTTTATCTCGAGGCTGCTTCGGATGGACCAATTTAGGTTGATGAAAAACAACTCCTGGGAATACACAGAAGCTTTGGAAGAGGGCACTGATCACTCTCCAGACCTGCCAGAGCGACTGCAGCTACAAACCAGAGCCTGACACTCAGGGCTGAACACAACAAAAATGGTCCTCAATGGTTTGTGGTTGCATTTAAATCTAGGTCCAGTCTCATAAAACAAGAATTCTGCATATAAAAATAGTTTCCTTTAACCAAAATCCTGGAGATTTCAAAATTTAGGACTTTGATCTGCAGGTAACTGGCACATTCAGCCTTTTCTCTGGGGATTAACAAGCAACTAAACCAGAGACAGGTTATCAGAAACTTAAGCACACCTATTAAAAAGCAAGAAAAAGCTTTAATTTATTGGTATTAGACAGCAGTAACTGTCCTAAAGGACAGCCTTTAGAGTTCCCTCATCTCCCACAGGTTATTATTTTCACATTAAAACGATGCAAAAGCCACGAGCTTGTGTATAAAACATTTATTTCTACTATTGTTTTACGAGCAAACACCAACGAGTGCCATTGATAAAAGCAGAAATATCTGAAGTGTGTTTGCCCAGAACACAAAAAAACCCAAGGCAAACACACTCCAGGGACTGCTCCAGCAGCTTCTGCTCCGAGTGCACCTTTTTACCTTGAATATTCAGTGACTCCTTAGGAAAAGAATGGAAAAAGCTGCTCCAGAAAATGTGTGTGTTTTAAAAAAGAGCCAAATCCAAAGGGTTTGAAGTGCAGGTTTTCCCCTGCAAGAGAGGCTGAGGAAAGAAAATATCTCAGGACTGGGTTTGTTCAATGCTTTGCTGATGATGCTGAGATTTGCTGCTTGCAAGCAAAGGGGATTTTTGTTCTTACAACAGAACCTAAGTGTGAAATAGCACAAATGTTGACAGATTGGTTTAAATCCTCCCAGGGCTCCCCTTCAGCAGAGCTGAGAGCATCCAGCAAGGAAAAGAGCACTGTTTTTATCAATGTTTTTATGAATTTGCTGTGTTTTTTCCCTACCCACCCACAGCAAGTCATTAACGAGCAGCGGGTCACATTAATTGCAGTGTGAGCAGCAAGGCAGGGCCTGGGTGGGGAAAAAAAAAAACCCCATTTCCTCTTTCACTGAAATCCCTGTTCTTTCAGCAGGTGGAAGAAAGATCAGCACGAGTCATTTATTTAAAAATAAATGGCCATTCTGCAGATTTCCACCGATCTTTACTCAAGCAGCCACTTGGAATTTTCCCAGGGCCAGGTGATGCCTCAGTACCTGTGAGCAGGTGAGACAAAATTCCTGCCTGGATATTCCCTGGGACTGGAGAAAAGCAGGTAACAACCACAAAAAACCCACTTCTTTTTTTGCCAGGAATAAAAGCATCCTACCCACAGAAATACCCGTTTCTAAACAAAAATCACTTTTATTCTATTAAACAGAAATATTTCACAGCATTTCCTGCTCTGGAGCTCATATTCATGCTAGCCTGAAGTGGGAAATTAAAACCACAACCCATCACTGCAGCACGACGTTATTTTTGTCCACGAAGCACAAACTACTCCAAGTCTGCTTGTGTTTCATGAAATATTCATTTTATGGAGAAATGGAGAAAAATTAGAGGGCGAAATGGCCAAAGCTCGTCCCCAAATAAAATACAATGGCAAAGGCAGAAGTGAATCGACACGAAATGAAATCTCTGATGCTGCAGCTCTTCTCTGCACCCATTGTAAGAAGAAAAAGAAAAAATTGGTCCAGACTGTCTACAATAAAATAAATTCACACATTTTCTTTCCCTCCGTGTGTCCCAGCTTCCCTCCTCGGTTCCCAACAAACCCCAGGCACCGGGGGAGCGCGGGATAAACGCCTTCCAGTCGCATCCCAGAGATCATGAAGAGATTAAAGGGCAGGAGGATTTAGGGAGTGTGCAGTAATTCCGTGTGTCTGCTCCAACCCTAAAAGCACGTTAGACTTCTGGGGGATTATCTGCTGCGAACACAACTCCAACACGGTTCCAGCCCTCCGTTATTCCGATTCCCGCAGGCTCATCATAATTCAATAAAGTTCCTTGGCCGAGCAGCTGGTGATTGTGTTTTGCTGAAATGCCACGCACGAGTGTCTGACGGCTCTCTCTCACTGTCAACCCAGTGAAAAAAATGCAAAAATTAAGTCCTAAAATATTATAATTAGCCAAGAACGAGCAGGGTTTTTTGCTCGCTGGATCCCAAGCCGCACAGAATCTGTTAAGCACGTGAAGAAATTTAAAAGAGTTTAAAAATGGTTCTTTTAAGGTTTTCAAAGCATACCCAGGTGGGCACTAAGTGCTTTATTATAACGGTGCCACAGCTTGCACACAATTAATATTAATGACATAAAACCAATATGAAGGCAGCTCTCATTAAAGGGAAATGTTGACATTGGTTGGGTTCAGTATTTGCTGCTACACTTAGCCCCCAAATACTGCAACTGCAATGAGCTTTATGTGAAATTACGAGGGAAATAAATGGGAATTGTCTGGCAGGGATGGTTTGGGGGTTTCTTTCTGACTGCAGTGACACAGGCAAAGCTCTGCTACCTCATGAAAATTCACCCATTCCTACCCCGAAACATCCACACGTAAACCCAACAATTCTCACTAAAATACAGCCAAATTACCATTTAGCAGAAGTAATGCTCTCCCCATCTTGCTGCCTCAACAGCATCACCAAATTACACAAAAATTCCTCACGCTCACTACAAATAAAACCCTGAAAATCCCATTTTGAACACAGAGATCAACAACAAACACACGAAAAAGCTCCACTCCAGTGATCCATTTCCACGAAGACCTTTCCAAGTTAAAACCAACCTCGGCCCAGCCTGAACAGCATCACTCAAGGCCCTTGTGGCTTTTTTAGCTCCTTGGATACCTGTTTGGAAACTGCTGCTCCACGTCACCTCACTCCTGAAATTCACACTAAGAGGGGAACCCTCTGCCAGTTTTCCAGCAGAACAAAATATCTATGGGTAAGAAAATACGCCCGAGGAGTTGATAAAGCAAGGAAAAGCAGAAGGAAAGGAACACCAAGGACTTGAGCAAACAGCTCAATAATATTGATTGAACACAAACACAGGACAACATCTCTGGATTTGGGGAGCACAGCGATATTGGGTGTCTGAAATGCACTTTTTCCTTCCAACAAAAGGTTTTCTTCAGCAGAACCGGTGTGGGGTGGATCGGTTTTCACCTGTCCTCACAACACGAGCTGCTGGTTACTCACCACCACAATTTGCAGCCCAATTCTCCTGCCCATTGTGCCAAAATAAAATTCCCACTATGCTGTACTACTATATATGTGTGTAAATAAATATATATCTATATAATCTGTACATCTTCAGAATACCAGCCTATAACCCACTGAAACATCTCTACTGCTCACTAAAGTCCATCTTTCAATAGCTGGGGAGTTTATGAGACTCGTACGAAGAAAAGGATCCAAAATCTCCCCTTTTCTGGATTTTTTCATACAGACACAGCTCATTAACACCTCGCCCCACACTGCCCCAAAGCAGCAGCTGAAGTTACAGAGAACCACATCACCAGAGGAATGCTGTGGCCTGGGAAATCCTGTTCTTGCCAAACTCACACAACCTGAAACTTCCCCAACCTTCACCCCGTCCCCAAGTTTCCCAAAGGGATCGAGGCCTAGACCTCGGCCCTGCTGCGATCCCAAAAGGCAAAACCACGGAACAAATGGCCAATATTTTATTTGAAACCCTAATTGCCTGACAAGCCACAGATATCTGCAGGTTTCGCTGTGAATATTTGGCATGGAGGTGCTCAGAGCCCACAAGGACCCGAGCGGGGCTCTCCTTCCCCAAACACCGCCCGGATTCTGCCGCTCTCAGCCCTGCCACTTGAATGGAATAAAAAAAACCCCTTTTGAGCACAACAATCCCAATCCTCCCCCCCCCTCTCTCCTCCCTTCGGGCACACTCTGGGACTCCTCAGTTGCCTGCACAATGCAAATAAGGCAGAGCTCCTTTGAAAGGGTGATTAATATGCAAAGACGGGCTGCTCTTTAGCGGGCTCTGAAGAACCACCGCCGAGCATCCCCCCGAACTCCCGAGGTCCCCCTCAATTACTGCCCGTGTTTATTTTAAACAGCAGATTACGCAATAATGCCACACATTAAGGCCCAATTTGCCCAATATTGTGCAAACACCACCAAACTGGCTGCTCCTCTTTTGTAGCGCGGTGGCCTTGAATGTCCCACCTATGAAGGAGCTGGGAAAAAAAATGGGGTTTGAATTTCTGAATGCTTTAACGCACATCAATCTCGGTTCGGGACTCACTGCAGAGAACTGCACTTTTAAAATAAATGTTTAGGGTTTTTTTTCATAAAACAAGAGCATTTACAATCCTACAGTTTGATTTCAGGGACAATTAACGAAATTCTGCAGGAATAGATTGCGGCTCTTGTGACAATTTAGGAATTTTTTTATAGAGTTGCTTTTGGGACAAGAGATGTTAAACATCTGGAAAAGCCCATTCACATTTGGAGGCAACAATTTTCTGTTTCCATTGTCTAAAGTCTTTATCACTTTATTTCATCATTTATCACTTGCTCAACTCCACAGCTCAGCCAGGTCTCTCCTCTGGAAAGGCCCTTGAATTTCAAGCACTGATTCAGACCAAACTCTGCCCAAAATGTAGCCTGAATATGTCACCTCACTCATCTCTCCCTCTAACCCTTTATTTCACACAATTCCCCGTTCCTTCACACAGATTTACACACTCCCATTCGTGCCTTTGGAGTTGTATTTCAAGTTAATCAATGTGGTAACTTATAATTAACCATAAACCCGCAACAAATAATTAACATTCTTGTTCTTCTTAAAGATTCAAGGGTGATAAATGTGATGAATATAAACAAAGAAGAAAAAGTAAATCAAATATTCAAATAAGCTTCTATTATAATGATTTTTATAAGAGTAGAGGTAGGAAAATTGCAGAATAATTGAGATTGGAAGGGAGATCTTGAGATTATCCAGTCCAGGAGGGGAAGGCAGGTGCAGGAGGTCACCAGGGATGTGGCCAGGTGTGTTCTGAAGGCTCCATGGATGGAGAATCCACAGTCTCTCCACTCAACTCAATCCTGTTCCAGGATTCATCCAACAAAAAGAGAAAAGAAGGGTTTTGGTCTGTTTCCATATGTTCAGAGAGGATCTGCTGTATTCCAGTTTGTTCTGTCCCTGGGGAGGGATCACTGGGGAGATCCTGGTTGTCTTCACTCCCTCCCAGCAGGAATTTATCCACATCCACATCCCCTCAAGTCTTCTCTTTCCAGTCTCAGCTTCTTCTCACACCAAAGGTGCTCCAGTCCCTCTTCCAGACTCTCTCCAGTAAATCCACAGAGTTTTTTTGGCACTGGGGAGCCCAGAATTGCACCCCACACTCCAAACGTGGCCTCAGCTGTGAGGAGCAGGTGGATTTTCAGAAAATTAACCTGACTTGCCTGACTTTAGTAACAAATTGTGAAAGTACCTCCCCTGATTTACCCAAAGACTGTAACAGTCTTAAAAACCCAGCTATAAAGTAAATTTCTTTTTCAAGACATTATGAGATTGGTAATTCTGGAGCAATGAGAACAATCAAGAGTTTCTTTAAATGGATCCTATCCCGGCCAACAATGCCCTGGTGAAGTGATGGATATTTGGTTTAAACCCAAATAAATCAAATGGGCTCCCCGTTCTAAGAAATGGACCATTCCAATGGATTTCCCAAATGTTTTCCACGTTATTCTACCAAGGCTGTACTGACCCAGCCACCTCCCAGTTCTCCCAGCACGCCCTGCACCTGTCCTGTCACAGGATCTGGGATGCAAACAGAGGATGGATCGACCCTGCCCCGTATCCCATCGCTGCCTGCAGCCTAAACTCAATTTCCTTGTATCAGATTTACAGATATAGGGCTGCACCCCTGTAGGGTCAGGGCCTGCCTTTGTCACTCCCTGGGCTTTGTCCCCTCTGTGACCTGGTTCCCAGCCTGAATTCACCTGGGGACAGTCAGGGTCTCGCAGACCTTTGGTCCCTCCATGACCTGGCAGGGCAGGAGCACAGAACCCACAGTGAGGAATCACTGAAAAGAGCTGGAAAATCTCCCACATTTCCAAACCCCAGCTCTGTTTCTGAGCGTGCAGAGGGAAGCTGAGACATTCATCTTCAGGCACAAGCATCGTTTTTTTTTCTCTCTTGTTCAAACCTAACATGGCTCCCTTGACTTCTGCTGCAAACACCAGACCTCCCTCCTAATTATTATTCACTTTTAAGAATTTGGATAACTCCCCTCAGCTCTTAAGCACGGCTCTGTGTGACTACACCCCACAGCTGCTGCTGCTTCTTCAGAGGAATCTTACAGCAATTTGCACTTGCTTTGCAGGATAAACCTCCCATTGTGTGCTGTTCCCCAAAAATCAGCTTTTCCGGCAGCTGCCTGGAGATCGGGAGTTCTCGGGACCGAGGCTGTTGACGTCCCACATTTGTCCAAGTCAGAATTTAGCTGAAGCACCTCCAGCACATAAATTCTCGGGTTAAAAGCAACCTCAGAAGCCAAAGCTGTAACAGGGTCCAAAAAGTGCTCTGAGGAAGATTTCAGGTGGCTTTGGACACATCAGCACCTCCCCTGTACATCCCAACGTGTTCTGGCACGAGGTTTTTCATGGAATCCCAGGATCATTGATGTTGGAAAAGCCCTCCAAGGACGCTGAGTCGAAGCTGTGACCAATCCCCACCTCGTCCAGTAATTCCTTGGACACCTCAGGGATGGGGAATCCAAACCTGGCAGGGCAGCCCCTTCCAATGTTTAACCCTTTCCATGAAGAAATTCCTCCTGAAATCGCTTTTTGTGGAACCAGAGAATCATCAAGGTTGGAAAAGACCTTTAGGATCAGCAAGTCTCGCTGCCAACCCTGCACCACCACCGGGTTCACCACCGAACCCTGCCCTCAGGTGCCATGCTCACACATTTCTGGGCACTTCCAGGGATGGTGACTCCATCCCTTATCTGTCATTCATCCTGGGAAGGTCTGGAAGCTGCAGGCATCACTGACTGCATGGAGAGGCATTATCTGCCTTCCCATCCATACCGTGGAAATGACTGGATTTGAAGCCATACATTTATTTTAATGGGAAATCCATCCTTGATTTTTATCCATTTTTCTCTCCATTCCGCCTACGCCGTGAACCAAAAAAACCCCAGAAAAAACCTCCCTGCGGTGGCTGCCCGAGACAATCCCAAAGGCAGGAGCAGGAGCTGCCATTTGGCTCTCACGGTCACTTCAAAAGGCATCGTTCCTAATGAGCAGCTGCATTTCCCCACCAGGAACTTCGAGGCCATAATGGCCCTGCTGCCAAGCCCTCCTCATTTCCATCCCTGTGCACAGCCAGCCCTTTGCTCCATGCTAATGTGTTTCCCTAAACAAAAGGAGCCACAGCCAGCTGACCTTCAAATTTGCTTCTGTGATTTGGATGGCTCAAAGTCTATTTGCCTGGTGGCTCTTTTTCTTTTTTTTTTTAAATTTTTTTAATTTTTTTTGGGGAGCGTTGGGATGAAAAGAGACACGTTAATCCCAAAAAAACATGCGCAGAGGAACCATCCAGGAGAGAGGAGCTGCCTGGGAGCCGTAGTTTCCCTGCACAGACACACCCTCAGCCGAGTTATTCCCGTTCTCCCTGGTTAAAAACAGCAAGGAGAACGCCACAATTCCATTTCCTCATCATTTTCAAACTTTGATATTTCCAGGTGAGTCGCTTGGCTTGTTTCACGTCACATTTCCCATCCCCGGGAAGGGACAGGATTGGGAAATAAACAAAGGCATCATCTTTTCACTGCACCTGGAAAACGCTGCCCTGGCAGCATCAGATGCTTGAACCTTTCTCCTAATTCCCTGCGTCAAAGGCACGACACAATTCCAAAGGAAACGGCTTCTCCCAGGCCGCTTAGAGAGGCATTTTGGGAAGTTCATAACACCCATCTCGAGTTGGAACCACACTGGAACACACTGCAAAACCGATCCTTCCAAAACCACCCCAGAAACCCACCGAGAAACCCCAGAACTGGGCCTTTTTTACATCACCAGGTGTGTTAAATAATGAGGAAAACCGCAGGATGGCCTTTTAAATGAGGAAATAAACTGTGCTTTGTCTCCTCCCCGAGCTATCCCTCTGCTCCTCGCAGACTGATGGCAGCAGATGCAGGATCCCCTCCTCCTCCTCCTCCTCCTCCCCCCCCAGCAATTGGTTCTGCTTCCCTGGCAGCCCGTGGAGGAAATCCATGGCATCGCCCTCCCGCCCCCAAACAAACAGGAAAACCCATAAAAAACCCCCCCATGGCTTTCTCTATCCACGAGAAACCATCACTCGTCCCCGACGGCAGAGCAGTCTATCCTTAAAATATATTTCTGGAGGCGAGCCAAGAAAAGTGAAGGCACTTTCAGCCTGGAGAGCAGCCACAATCTTTAACACTTAAAAACCGGGTATTCATTAAGTTCCTATTCTATTAAATGTCCTTAAAAAAAAACCCTGGCAAAACCCACACGCAAAAGACCCAATGACAAGAAAACAAAACAACCCCAGAGTCAGGTCGGGAATTTTCAAGTTCAAGTGTCAAGGGGATAAAGTTGATACAAAATACCCTCTATTCTTTAGGAAAGCATCGTTCTCAGGATGTACATGAAAGGAGAGGAGCCATCTGCTTCGTCTATAAATCAGCTTCTAAATTATCAGAGAATGTTTTAATTTTACAGCAGACTAAATAAATCAGCATTATCACAGGCCACGGAGAGACACACGAAACGAGGAATTATTCTTAAAGACATAAAAGGCACGGTTTGGTTGTGAACCTACCCCACAACTGTGCTCAGACAACAGTTTCCTCAGGGATTCCTCACTGACAAATCTCTCTCTCTTGCCTTCTCTTATATTTAAGCCTAAGGTTTCTTTAGCAGCACGATCATATAATAAATATAATAAAATAAATTAAAATAAAGAAACCACCCTCTTTAACTGACATCTCCACAGCTTTCAAAGCAAAATCCCTTCTCCCCCATCACAGACTGGTGAGCTCAGCTGGGGAAAAAAAAAAGAAGGTACAAGACCAGAGCATCCTTTAGGGCGGAAAGCAGAGCTTGATGTGCTTGGTGCTGCTTTCACCATAAACACTGCTGCTGCTTTGTTCTAGCTTTTTAATATTTTATTTGGTTTTTGTGTTCTCCATTTTATGCTGATTTAACAGTTCCAGCTGTGCAGCTCCCTAGGCAGTCTCCATATTCATAATTATTATTATTGGATAAACATGTATTTGAGTGGGGCAACAGATGATATGCAGATAATTTTTCTTTTGCTTACTCCCATTTATTTCCCCTGGAAAAAAAAAAAAAACAAAAAAAACCAACCAACCAAACCGCTTTATTGTGCCCTCCCACAGCTGAGAAAGGCTGTGTGAATGTGTCAGGGAGGCGATGGCTGTGCAATCGCAGGGAGCAGTCTGGCATCTCGGCACGGGTGAGAGCAGGAATGTGCAGAGACGGGGATGGGAGGGTGTGGCCGGGCCAGATGCAGAGCTGGATACGGGGAAGAGCCGCCGGGAACGGGAGCACAACCCCTCCGTTATTACACGGACCCTCGAATAAGCACTACTTCATTTTTATTTTTTTAATTAAAGAGAAGGCGAAATAGCAGCGCTTTGCCGCGGGAGAGCCGGGTACGGTTCAGGGTGGGTGCCGTGCTGATGTTAAACAGGTGGCTCGGATTTGGCAGCAGCCCTGGGGACACTGGTGGCACTGGTGGCACTGGTCCACCGCCACAGCCATCGCCACCACGGGAGCACAGAGAGCCCCAGCAGCGGTTATTGCTTAAGGAGATAAAAATCCTCAGCGTGGGGAGGGGTGGCGGCTACGGAGCAAGGGGAGAGGAGAGGCTGGGCAGGGACGGAACACGGCAAGGACACACCGAGAGCTCCAGGGATCGCAGGGACACAGCACCGGCAGCCAGACACGAAACCCGGAGCCGAGAGGGGCTGCCAGCCGAACGCGGTGACAACTGCGAGGGGGCGGCGATGGCACGGGCAGCCCGGGCGGTGCTTCGGGCCGGGATGCTCTCGAGGGACGGGGGAACAAGGGATGATGGAGCTGGCGGACAGGACAGCGAGCGAACACTGGCGGAGCCCAGCGCGCCTCGGGGAGCGCTCCCCGGGGAGCGCCGGCACGGACAGCGCCGGGGAGGAGGGAGGGAGGGAT